>JAKZZE010000024.1:0-600000 GCA_024220505.1 Rhizopus arrhizus
CCGTAATTTGTTTATATATCATTGAGTCAAAAGGAGTGTTATCAAAAATAAAACGCCAGTGTGCCTTCCAGATACCAAGAAAAGCACAACCGATTATACTGTCATTTTGAATGAGTCGTAATTTCTGACGAGGAAAGATCAATTTATACAGAGCGTTAGCTATATCTAACAGTGGCACGTCATGGACACCAAAAAATTGTTTCCAGAGTAGCCGCCAAATGATCAATTTGCTTGGACAAAAGAGGAAGTGGTCTGAGTTTTCGGGTGTAGAAGGGTCTCCACACAAACGACAATGTGAGTCACAGATATTGGGCACGAAGGCTTGCACTCGTTCAGCATTGGGAAATTTCCTATGAAGTAGTCGGTACCATGGAGTTCTGATAGTCAACGGAATATCCATGTTCCAAAACCGTTTCCAAAAGAGGAGGATCTTGTGTGGCCTAAAGTGCCAGCAAGGGACTGTTTAATTTTCTCGAGATGCGCTTGTCTAAAGGACTTTGGTGTAATTACAGACTTGTTTGGATCAATTAGCGGGTCCACCAAAGCACTGCAAAAAGCGTCAAAGGTACGATACCCAGAATTTACAGAATCAGAATCCGAAGAACGTGGAAGACATAACCGCGCAAAAAAAGGTAGTAATATTACTTCGCCAGACTGTATCCACCGTAAAAGTTTCAAGATACGGTATTTTCCAATGGTAAGTGAAGAATTTCCTTGGCTGAATGACGATGGAATAAGACATTGAAGCACAGGATCGAAGAAAAAGGCATCTTTAACAAGAACTTTGTCAAAGGAGTGCTGAACTGAAGGCTTGATCTGAGCAGGCCACGATACTGTAGCCGACAAAGGAAGTGAAAGACAAAATTCAGATGTCAATTGAGGAGGTTGATCCAAAGGAACATTCAATTCCTTGGATACCATAGCTCTATCAAAAAGACTATCGAATGCACGATAAAGAATGGAACAGAGTCCAGGTCGATATTCATGCAACAGACCACGCCGTAGAGCTGGGAAGATGAAAGGCAATCGTCGATCTAAGAGCGGTAAAGTAGACATATTTTCCATGTGAGCACCAATCCATCGTACAGTCAGGGAAGTGGGATTGTTTTCATGAATTAGTGGAGTCATCCACCGAAACTGTAAAGCCAACTGTTGGATAGCCGGATTCAAAACACCTAAACCACCTTGTTTGAGGGGAAGTTGAAGTACATCAAAAGAAACAGGTGGAAAGACTCTAAACATAAGAAATTCACGGCAGATGGATCCAATAGTACCAAGCAGACGTTGCGGAAACCATGAAACACGCAGTACATGCCATAGTGTAGACAAAATCAAAACGTTGAGCACAGTCGCACGCCCTCGAACCGAAAGTTGGCGTTGTTTGTGAATATCACAAGCATGCTTAATTTTAGTAATCAAGCGATCTTGAAATACTTTTTTCTGTGAAGAAGAAGTAGCCAAAGGATAACCGAGATATATAAGCGGCTCTGAATCATTGCGGTCATGCCATTTTGTAATCCCATGTTCGTGAAGAGCCGGTAACCAGTGTGGATGCGGTCGACCAGAAACAGAAAAGCCACAGTTTTGTCATAGTTCATTTTCGCGTTAGAAGCTTGATTATAACACTGTATCAGTTGTTGTACCTCGGCTAAATCTTCTACATTTTTAAGATAAATTAAAAGATCATCAGCATATGCCAACACTTTAAGAGACTGCAAGGAGGCCATAACTAGGAGAGGCAGTAGAATGCGGCGATAGGCTTGGAGGAGAAAATCCTTGTATGCGATTAGAATAAATGATCGATTTAATCAAAGGCTCCAAAACCAAGTTAAATAACAAAGGGCTAATGGGATCACCTTGACGTAAACCTCGTTCAAGAGAAATGGGACGAGTCAAATAGCCATTGTTAAGGATACATAAGATTATAGTCACTTTATTTTAGTAAAAGGAATCGGATATGATCCTAAATAGTATGCTGACATAACTTGGAATCATTTATAACATTATTCCCAACACAGATCAATAGAATACTTTGATTAGATTTTTATATTAAGCTTTATTCATATTAACTTCACATAGTCAAATAAGATGACATGGTTGTAATGTAGTTTATTAATAATATGAGCATGTTGAATAAGGAATGACGATTACTTACCGGATCATCATTAGTCATGAAAACATTTATCCTGACTGAGATATTATTGTTAACAATGATATCCAATCACGGAACTAAGGATCTTTATATCCATTCGTACCGTCTCCTTAAATAGTTATATCTGAAACCATCCCAATAGCATAATTGACAATACAAGCTAGGAACAGGCTAAACTAATAATTAGAAATAGTAATCATCTATTCTGTCAAATTGATTATAAATCTGTCCTAATTCTTTATCCGTATCATGTCTATAAATACTCTCACTTTTTACATGTAGAATTTATTTTTTTTCTAATCATACAATAGTTATCTTAACTTAATAAAGAGATACCAAGTTCTAACAGTATTTCTTTATCTTTGATTGCTATATTATATTTACTTAAAACTCCCCTTTCCTAAACAGCCATTCACATTAACCCGCATGGAAGTACCATAGAAGAGCCCTAAGATAGAGTCCACAAAAACTGTGGAGAAATGAAAGCGATGCAAGACAGCCCGAAGATAGGTGGGATGAACCCGATCATAAGCCTTCTCTTGATCACACAATAAACCCACTTCATCTGATTGGCGTACAGAGGCTTGTTCACAGGCGATCTGAGCTAAGAGACCGTTATTAGCAATAAAGCGTTCTTTCATAAAACCACTTTGATGAGGTGTGATCAAAGGGGAAATAACAGACACTAGACGTGCATTGAGCATGCGTGTGTAGATTTTTGCGTCGCAGTTGATCAATGTAATGGGTCGCCAATTCTTTAGAGAGGTGAGATCTCCTTTTTTTGGCAATAAGCAAACACTAGTCTCTAACCAGGAAGAGGGAAACAGATTCTTAGAAAGAGCATCGTTGTAGACGTTCAATATTAGATCTGAGTATTTCTTATGGTGAAAGATTAGATTCAAGAAAACGTACGATAAACCATCCGGACCAGGGCTGCTGGATTTTGGAGCTCGGGAGCTGTGAGCGGATATCTCTTGCAGATCAAATGGTAACGTCATAAAATCGGCCTCTGCCTCGTCGAGCCGGCAGTCAGAGGGGATATGGGACATCATCCTATCCAATGAGGTGGAGCAGATAGGTTCAGCCGAGAAGAGATTGGCGTAGAAATCATGTACAATATCCAAAAGTTGTTCACAGTTGGAACAATGGTTCCCAGTCCTTGAATTCCAAAGCATGGGTATAGAACGCTGAGCCTGTCGAGCGGTAGTGTCATGTTTTGACATGTCAATAAGATACAGTCTTATCATTCTGGACTAAATCTTTACAAATGAGTTTGAATAAGAATAGAACCTGATAATTATCACTGCCCTAAACAGCCAAGTTTCACTTTCATCTCAACAGTTGATTATTAACATCAGTCTATAAAATTTTTCTTATACATGTCAAATCATATCGGTCGTAACTATTTTTGTCATCTAATCTCAGGTCTTGCTCAACTAATATAAATAGCCTTGAAATCTTTCTTTAATAAAAGTATTCGACTTTAGAACTATTGTTCGGTCTCGTTAATTCTTCTTTTTCTTATTTTGAATACTTAAAACACTTCAGGTAGCGGATTTCTTCAGATACCCTGCATCAGTCTCCCCATGTTCTCTCCATGTTCGTTCAGCTTTCAGAATAGCAATCTTCGTGGTTTCCTCCTGAAGGACCTGAATTTGCTGTTCGACTCTAGGCAGATGGGTAGTCAGAAAAGAGGCTGGTAGTGAATTCTGTAATAATCGTTGCCGTTTGCGCTGGAGGGCAGCCAATTGTTGTTTTCTCCAGTCCACATGTTTACGACCGTAACCACGAATAAATTGTTTTACCCTTAGCTTAACCATGTCCCATAATATCTGTGGTGAGGAGCAAGAGAGATGAATATCTTGATCATATAGCTTTGTTAACATCTGAGCGAACTTACAGTGGGTGGACTAATTGTCCCAGTGTTTCAACATTTTTTACGTTTGACACTGTAACTCGACCAATTCTTAGGCTATGTGACTAGTTTTATGCTCATTAGAAAGGGCGCACTTCGTGCTACATAATATCAAAGAACTGGCGTTCGGAGATTACACAGTCTGAGTTAATTAGCAATAGAAAAAAAACACCGCACTGGGACAATTTTTCCGCTACCTGCTGATTTTGCAATGTGTTCTAAACAATCGCCTTCTATCAATCAGAAATCACCGAACTAATATACAAGTCTATCTATGATAATCTATGACTCATATCTTAATGTAAAGTATAAGTAGCTTTATGTTATCTTTTTTTTTACAATATTCTTAGTCTCTTTCTATACTGCACTTCTTACGACTTTGTCCCGCATCAAATGACTCCTACTATCAGCAAATCTGTTCAGAAACAAATCCAAATGCTTTTGGCTAGTAATATGACATATGAACAAGTTATGGAACGCATTCCCGGATTGAAAAAGTCAACGTTAGGTAGGTACGCGAACAAGTTTTTTCCAAACCGAATGAAGGCAGCTCCTGGTAGAAGAGCAACTGTTGGTGAAACTACCAAGTCGTACATCCGTAGACAAGTAATAAAGGGTGAATTCAAGACAGCCAAAGCAGTACATCAATATCTGAATGGTTTGGGATATACTATTGGTTATTCTGGAGTCTTGAAGCTTCTTAAAAGTATGAACTTCAGAGCTAAAATCAAAGCGAAGAAGCCTCTGCTCAGTAACAGTACAAGGAACGACGTTTAGCATGGGCTATGGCCCACAAAGGCTGGACAACCGATGACTGGAGGCGTATGGTGTTTAGTGATGAGACTAAAGTCAATGTTTTCGGATCAGACGGTTGCAAGTATTACTGGAGTCGACCAGACGATGTATTGCAGCCTCATCACTTAGATCTTACAGTGAAAGGCGGCCAAGGAAGTGTCATGGTATGGGGTTGTATTACTTATGATGGCCCTGGGTATGCTAGTTGGATACATGACGGAACTACGAAAGCTGTGGGTTATGTAAATATCTTGGAAACTACACTTATGGACAGCCTAAAGTACTATGGATACAATCCTGAGAATATCTATTTTCAACAAGATAAGGATCCCAAGCACACTTCGAAGCTTGCTAAGCAATGGTTTGTGAATAATAACTTCAAGAGTGATCATATCTTTAGCTGGCCAGCCCAAATTCCCGATTTAAACCCTATTGAACATGTATGGCATCACCTTAAACTCAAGCTGAGTGTATATGACACTAAGGCTAAAGGAGTACATGAGTTATGGGAAAGAATCAAAAAAGAATGGAATACTTTTACAGTGGATGAGTGTAGAAGATATATAGATAGCATGCCGGATCGTTGTAAAGCAATTATTAGTGCTAAAGGGGGACATACCCGTTTATTAAATAAAATTTATGTTCAAGCGGAAAAATTGTCCCAGTGCGGTGTTTTTTTTTCTATTGCTAATTAACTCAGACTGTGTAATCTCCGAACGCCAGTTCTTTGATATTATGTAGCACGAAGTGCGCCCTTTCTAATGAGCATAAAACTAGTCACATAGCCTAAGAATTGGTCGAGTTACAGTGTCAAACGTAAAAAATGTTGAAACACTGGGACAATTAGTCCACCCACTGTATGTCTAAAGTCCCGATGAGTTACATATGTCGGGTTTGCACGCCAAAGGCCAGGACCAGAAGGCGTTGGCAAATCCGGTTTGAAGACAAGTGTAAGAAGGGCATGATCAGTCCAATGAGGATTGAGAAATTCGACATCGGCATCAACATAATTGATTGCTAAATCAAGCGACATATAAATATAGTCAATGGTTGAATGTGACAGATCTCCCGCGACGAAAGGTTGGCGTAACTAACGACCGAAGGTCAGACATGACGTTGCGAAATGACATTGTAGGAAATGCATCCACTGTTGTGGAGGACGAGCATTTCGCGTCGAAGAGGCGGTTGGGGTTGAGTAATTAAAATCGCCAGCAATTATGAGGCGATCAACGCACGATATAGTGTCAAGAGGAGACAATTGTCGAAAATTTAAAATAGATTCAAAAAACTCTGCACGTGCTTTGGAAGACGATGCAGGAGCATACACTACGAGAATATGGAAAGGTTCCATATGACCATCAATATGGTCTACTTGAGCGAGAATACATCGAGAATCCTCAGGGAGAGGAATTCTAGAGATAGTGAACTGAGGATCAAAACATAAAAGTCCACAATATTCAGTCCACAATATTCAGTCCACAAAGATTGTTGACAACAAAACTGTTGATGCAAGATGTTTTGATGTGGGAGAGATGCACCACAGTTATCAACCTCTTGAAGAGCGACAAATGATGGTGACTTTGAGCGAATGTACCGGATTAGATGATGTCGTGATGATGGTTTTACTGACTTTGAAAAAACTATTGCCATTCAGAGACAGTAACGATAAAGCCTTGCGATTCTGATTATTATTCATAATTACAAATCAAGTCGATCGGGAGGCCGCGTAACGCGAGTACTCCTTCGTGGTCCTGTAGTTGAAGAATCTTTTGTCGTTTTCTTTTTTTCAGATGTTGAGACAGCGGGTGGATCAATGTTAGAAGAAACTGTATCTGTTTCGGGAGATGAAAAAGGTTCAGATGTAGTTGCCCATTGAGATTGGATTGAGACTTCGTTATTGGATTGTTCAGATATATCTGACATTGAAACATCTTCCGCATATTGAATGTGTTTATAAGTCGCACTGGGGACTGACATAAGATCTTCAACTGTGTCCTCATTTAGGGAAGGAGCTGCAGTTGGAGAGTCCACATTACTTTCTTGAGTTTGCTCCTGGATAGTGGATTGTATTGTCGATCCGGTCGGGTTATCAAGTAACTCAACTGTCTTAACAGCCTCAACCATCGTATTTTTCGGAGAAGGCATGGTATTTTTTTGACTTATGGGAACTTCGAAGTCTTTTAGCTGGTGAAATCTTATCAGGACATTGAACCCTAATGTGACCGGGCTTATAACAATAATAACAGACTCTCTTGTTACTGGGAGCCTGTTGACACTCAGAGGCGCTATGCCCAAGTTCGTGACAATACTTACAATATGTGGGCATTTCCTTCCAGTACGCATGGATATACACGGAATAGTCATCTGTTTCTGTGTTATGCGGATCAACCCAAGGCATTATGTGAGCCAGATCCAGAAAGGGGTCTGGCTGAGATGGGTCAGAGGAACAATCAAGTACTGCGTACCCAGAACCAAGGAACGCACCAGTGTCGGAATCAGTTACAATACCCACATCCCGAACATACCCATAACTAGACAGAGTATGTTTCAAGCCTTCCAGGAGTTGTTGGGGACGTAACCAAGGGAGACGTTGTAGGGTCAGACGACGGATAGTAGATCCAGGTCTACAAGCTACTACGGGACGTATAATAAGTTGTCCATTATCAAATTGAAAACCATTCGCACAAGCCTTTGACCGGAAGTGGTCATTATCGAAGTTGATTTCTAAATAACGGTTGTGACCTGATTTATGAACTACCAAACCGACATAGTCATGAAATTGTCCAAAAGCCAACTTATAAATCGTTCTGTCCGATTCTTTGCGAGAAGTAATGTCGAAGAAAAGACTTCCAGGTGTTTGTGAGACACCCCAGTATACAGTGTCGATGATAACGGGAGAATTCTGTTCAGAAATGGTAAGATCTGGACTAGATGACTGAACTGAAGATGTCATCATAGGTTTGGTGTGAATCAGACTTTCACGAGTTTTAGCCGGTCTTTGGTGTATCTTAGAATACAACACTTTCGTTGGACGTCGTGAGACGACAGGTAAACTCTCTGATTGTTGAACATTGTTAGGAATGTTGTCACCTTCTTCAGGTGGCTTAGCGTTGGTAGGCGAAAGAACCATGCGTACAATTTTTTATTTTTTAAAAAAAAAAAAAAATGTTCTGCGACTCTCTTTTTTGTTTCTATCTTGAACTATATTTTGTGGTTGTTTTTATAATTGATAATTTGCAACAACAAAAAAAGAGACAACTTATAGCTCCATTACTGCCAAAAATGTAAAAAAAAAGAACAAAGCTTACGTTTTTTATGCCTCTGTCAATTGTCGTATCTTAAACCACTTCCACATCTTGTGCTCTAGCTGATATGTTTTTAATGGAAACTTAAAATGTGAAAAAGAAGACATGTAAGCATTATGGCAAAGAGTCAGTAATGCACCTGTGCCTTTAGTTCTATTTATTTTAGCAAATTTAAACAAGATATGCTTTGATTGCTGTAACTTTTCTTTGTATCCAATTGTAGTACTGCTTCATTATACTTTTACTAGTCGAGTTACATTACAAACTTTTTATGTTAATTGAACTGAGAGTAATTTGTCATAGTTGTGAATCTTTATTTTTTTGTATTAAATATGGGGAAATAAACTGAAGAATATAAATGCGTAATAGATATAAAAAAGAGTTGTATAAACTATTATCAAATTCAGACCATATACAATAAAGTAATTTGTTTAAATTACTTCTTCATTGGGTAAAAATATTGATTTGAGTAGGTTGTCCTTTGTTATTATACTTTTTCTCTGTTATAGTCAGTTTAATTGAAGCCAAAGGAATTCAATCTGTTTGACTACTAATAATTGTTGTAATCATGAATTAAAATAAACCGAATTTCAAAAATAATTGTAATAAAAAAAAAAAAACGAGTTTGCAAATGCTCTAGGATGACGTCGTTATAACTTACAAGCGTTTCAAAAAGTACAAGAAACTTCCGATTGTACTTCTTTTCTTTCTTCATGTAATCCTGCTACGAAATTCTTACGGCTCGTAATTATTTTTACTATTCTAAACACTTGCTAACAATTAAACTGTTATTATTTATCTTGTACCTTAATCTAGTTTTTACAATTATTTAACAAGAATTAGCTTTTTTTTAAGGTAAATAGTGATCGTTTGTTGATATACATTGCATCTAATGTATGTTTATAGTATATGAGCTACATTCCGTTTAGTCCTATGCTTTATGAAATATTTAGTAGAAAAAAAGTCTTTATTTGGTAGGAAAAAAAAAAAAAAAAAAAAAAAAAAAAAAAAATACAAGTTCAGTACTCATAATGAAAAAAATCTTATTTTGATTAGCATATTGGATATAAGGCTATAAATCCCTTTAACAACAACGTAACACTGTAGAGATAATGGAAGGTGTCAAATAACATATCATTTTGCAGTGCAACTTGTTAACAGATACAAAACCTGAAGCTTTGTTTAAAAACTCTTAAAACGATTTTTTTTATTACAGCTACAAAACGTATAAAAATAGTTTCTTGTAAAAGGTTTTAAGCATAGAAACATATGCATAGAATTTATTTGGATTATAGTCGAAAAGTGATTTACGTGAATACAGCAATACATAAGAGAAGATTAGATATATATTTTGGATGGAGTTTTGATGGTAATTAAAAAAAAGAACATGGAAAAAGAAGTTATTAAATCATAGACATAGGCATAAAAGCATAAAAAAATAAAAAAAAAGAAGGCTACATAAATGAAATGAAGAAAAAGGTATTAAAGATCGGAAAGCATACCATTATGTCTACCACCCGTTCTGGCACTCGTCCTACTTCTCGTCGTCAAAATAAAAAGAGAAGAATATAATTGTTTCTTTTTCTTTTTATTGTTTTATCTTTTGTTAAATAAATTCTACTATTGTTTGTTAAATGTCGTTTAGAATTGTCTTGTCATGACTAGATCTCCATGATGGTAATGTTGGTACTTTTTTATATAGCTTAGTTATTATTCCTCAATGCCATTGGTCCTATGACGTTAATTGTATGAAATAAACTTGCATGGATTTTAAAGCATTATTTTATTTTTTTATTTTTTTATGGCTCTTTTCTTTTTTTTTTTTTTTTTTTTTTTTCGTATATTCATTATTACTCTACTTTGTTAACAGTTTTTGATACTTTTAGTTATTGCTGATATGCACCATGTTTTGAAAACAAAATAGCTAAAACTAAATCAGCTCAAACAGTCAACGCATTACAAATGAAAAAAAAAAAAAAAAACAATTATTATGTTGCATGGGTATGAAGTTGTTGGATGTTGTATTCCTTTTAACCATTTCTTTTTATCTTTGCTTATAGTAAGCTCTAGTATTCTTTTACTTCAAATATTGCGAGAGCTTTAGTCAAACAAGATGTTTTTAACGAATGGTTCACTAATTAAAGAAAACTTAGTTATGGCTACATTACAACATGCAACAACCCTTGCTCTTCTTCATATCTTTATTTGTATTTCTTTCCGCTCCTTACCTTGACACTTTACTGACTCTATCTGTAGTGTGCAACCTAGCTGTATAATCAATACTCTATCATGCTGTAGACCAGTTTGTCGCAACTATTCATCCTCTGCTTTTGTATACTATGCTTGGTGTGTTGTTTCATATTGTGTATGCTGTTGATATTAGGTAAAATTATACTCTATGCTGCTTCAGATAGATTGAACCTTAACCAACATCATATTGTATAGATAGTATGTTTGAACAAGACAAAAGGTATAATTTGTTTGCTTGTTACTTTTTTCTTAACTGATGTTTTTTATTTATTAGATTTTAATACTTTGTTTTATTTTGCAATGTGGATTTTGTATGAAGCAACTGTAATGATATTAACGATAACAGCAATGATGATAGAGTATTATGAAACCCAATAAAGCATAGGCGCACGGACTTGAGGAAAAGTAACAATGGTTGTATAAGACAATTATCCATCATGTGATAAAAAAAAAAAAAGGAAAACAATTTTGGTAAATAGAAATAAAATTGCATATGTTTAAATATTAATTACTCTGTTGAATGTAGATTGCAATGTAGATTGTTGAAAGTAATTAAATCTGCTAAATGGGTTGCATTGAATATTGTCGAGGACAGGTAAGTAATGACGTACAATTATATTGGATCTGTTCATTCTGTATTCCTTTTTTTTTATTATTCCTTTTCTTTTATTATTCTTTTTCTTTTATTATTTTTTTTTTTTTTTGCTATTACTTTTTTTTTGTTATTACTTTTTTTTTTATTCAAATGAATAATATAATAAAATAAATAAAGCATCGTATTATTAAATCATTTAAATTTGTCCATTTATACTGCCCTATACAATAATAAACCTACCCATTTTACTGGACATAATTGATTAAACATAGCCATACTCTGCTTATATACAGAACAGCTAATGTCTGCCTCGTCCAATTAAATTGTTATACTTTAGACCAATTTTACTCCATTTTACTCCAATTTTGCCTCATCCAATTAAATTGTTATGTGAAAGCGTATGAGAGTTCATGTAGCATCATGTTTTACTCCAATGTTATTCCAATTTTATTCTAAATTATGCTAAATTATGCTAAATTCGACATTTTTAGCATCTTTATTTTATTAATCCGCGCCTACAATGAGTGTTATGCGGAGATTTTTTGCGCCGTAGTGCGGTCGACCCACATTCACACGTTCTTCAAGCAACTTGCTCTCAACTTCCTGTGCATGTAGAAGTTCAATCTATAAATATATAAATACAATACTTGTTAGTATAATGAAATAACCCGATGCAACAATCATTATCCAGATCCCCCATTCATCACCCGTTTGCCTTACATAGAGTGTTCCCAATAGTTCCAAATACTCTAGCATTAACAATCGATCATCCCATGTCCTTGGTATTTGTGCTGACCGCATTTCAATGTTTTTCCAACGGTGCTTATCATGAATCATTGTCTTGCTCAAGGTTACTTGCGTTTTGATGATTTGAATTCCATAAGCACCGAGCTTCTTAAATGTTTCTAAGGATGCGTTTTCATAATGACAAGCCTCCTCCCTCAAAGCAGCGACATTGCACTCATGGATCTTCATTGAATCCTCAAGACTATGTGTGGTGTGTTCTTCAATCATACCACTATAGATATTCATAAAAAAACAAATTAATTATCAGATTATTATATTCATGTGTTATCAATAATAGTATAGTTATATTTTAATTTAATACCTTGATGATTCTACAACCACCATCTCCATGTTATTATGCGTCTTTAAGATACCCAAAGCATCGATGTACTTTGCAGGTGGAGTAGAACGACCATCATAGTTACCATCCTTCAAATATAATTGTTTGGTAGCCTTGTACTTTGCCTCGCACCTTTCATAATAATAATAATAATAATGTCAGAACAAGTCCTTTTTTGTATTTCTCTCTTCCCATTATCATTCCCTTGTTTCAATGAACAACTTGCTGCTACACTTACCACTTAAATTCAATAAACTTGATTATTTTTGACAAAGCTAAAAGTCCAGCTAATATGGATTCACAAAAGAAAGATCTTTCATGATTCATCACGTGCATTGGTGGAGTTCGATGTACAAGATGAAATGTCGTTAAGATGTGTTTGCAGACAATTAAGAAGTTTTTACTCTGATCGTCAATTTTAGGATCTCCTTTCCAATTCTAGACTTGATTGAGAAAGTCATCGTACGGAACCTTACGGAGTAAAAAAAACCAAATCGTCAAGTAACCCAATAGAACAAAGCGACGAACTATTGATTTGTTGCTCTTTATTGTTGTTGTATTCAGCTTTACACAAAGGGTCACTGACACAATACTGAGTGCCAAAGACGAATAATTGATCAAGTGTTTCAAGTTCACCTTTGCGAATCTTGGGCATGTGCGGCCGCTCAGTTGGTGTACAAGGTGGATCAAATACGTATCTATTAGACTCTTTGTTAATAGATATAGAGGCCTATTACACTATTCAAATGATTAGTAACCGGTGCATTTTGAATAGCAAAAAAAAAAAAAAAAAAAATAGGATAAAGAATAATATTACCAATGGAGTGGTAGACGTAATAGGAGTGACAGTAGCGTTGTAGGAAATATCGGTAAATGGTAATGGTCTCTGTTAAGAAGGAATAAGATATCCAAAGTGGTATTAGCGAATAAATATTTCCAAAATACTATCCTATTCCAATAATATACCAATACATTACCTTATTATTTACAACATTAAGCTCACCGTGATTTGTAATAGTATCAGCAATTTTATCGATACGAACTGTTGTTGGTGGTTGAATATTAACATCTGCATTGTTGCGATCAGAATTTTGTCCTTCATTTTCGCTCCCTTCTTGCTCTTGCTCTTGCCCTTGTTCTTGTTCTTGTTCTTGTCGTGTCTTTATGCAATTCATATCTATCAAATTCTAGAAAAAGAAAAAAAAAAAAAAACATGAATATTATTACCTTCCTCTTTATTTTTTTTTATATTTTTATATATTACCTCAACAATCTCAACAAATAATTTTCCCTTCTTTTTGAATGTTGGTTGTTTTTCACATGCACTGCCAATATCATGTTACATCGCTTCCAATAGAGATCCAAAAGAATCATACCGTTTTTACTTATCATAGACAGAAATGGCTTCCAATATTTTCCACTCTTTTGGAGCGGTTTGAAAAAAGTAATCGATTGGTGCTTTCATGATAAATCACCAATGCGCTGATAATAAAAGCGCGTTGAAGAAAACTACTGGAAATTATTCGTGGAGACGAATCTATGCCATAAATTACAGTGGGTCAAAAAACCGTTTCAGTAAAATTGAAACTCACACATTTATCCTTTTTTTGAAAGAAATATTTAGAGTATACGTGTTCCTCGATCTTCGATCAACGTCCTTTTACCACTTCTGCCACAATAAGTTCTGCTAATCAACTTTTGTCTGCCTCCTTGCAAGAACAACTCATTTCCGATGGAATCTTTCCTGTACCTCTTCTGCATTTAATACTGCCGTGTTATTCATCTCGACGTCGATCTCACACTTATACGGGTTATCTCTCTTTCAACTAAATCATTTCATAAAACAAAAACACAACAACAATTTAAAATCCTTAAAATCAACAAAAACATATCACGTGATATTTTAAATCGGTTACTTAATAAACTCAGAAACTTGTCTCCTTATAAAAAAAAAAGAGTATACGTGTTCTTTTTTATTTTGTTATTATATGGCTTTTTTGCAACATAGCAATGTACATCCCTTCTTAATCTATGAATTACATCTTAAGCAATGGCCATTTTAAAAAAAGGGGATGACTGAAACGGTTTTAACTAGGTAAAAAAAATACTAATATATATTATTTCCACCCTTAGCTTTTATTACAGCTTGAACTCTAGCCGGCATACTATCAATATATTTACAACAAACATCTTTATCAAATGTTTCCCATTCAATTTTGATTCTTTCCCATAGTTCATGGACACCTCTTGCCCTTTGCTCATATAAAGCTAATTTCAACTTTAAATGTCTCCACATGTGCTCAATTGGGTTCAGGTCAGGCGATTGAGAAGGCCAAGGCAATACTGGGTACTTTGCTTCTTCTATAAGATAAGTCGTCGTTATCTTGGCAGTGTGTTTCGGATCATTATCGTGCTGAAAGATGAAATCACTATCTCCTAATCGGTAGTAATCAAGGGTATCTGCCAGTTCGGTTTTTAGGATATGGATGTAATCGGATGCAGTCATTCTGCCGTCGTATATCTCGCAGATATATTCAACTCCATGGGAAGTCATACAAGCCCACACCATAACACTTCCACCGCCGTGTTTTACGGTTGGGATTACATGATGAGGCTGTAATGGGCTTCCAGGTAGACACCAATAGAATTCAATTCCATCAGAGCCCCAAACGTTGATTTTCGACTCATCAGAGAAGATAACCTTTCTCCAGTCGTCAATAGTCCAGTACCTGTGAGCAAGTGCCCATTCTAAGCGTGCTTTCCTGTGTTTTGCTGACAAAAGAGGTACCTTTCTTTTTTATCGGACTTTGAATCCTAGGCTTCTTAAGGCGTTTAGGATGGTGTTGTAAGTCAATCTTGGATAAATGGTCTTAAAATAATCGAAGACCTCAACACCTGACTTCAATCGTCCTAAGGTTACCATTCTCTTCATGAGGAACTTGCTTGCTTCAGTTAAGATCTGAGGTCGTCCGCCAGTGTTATCGGGTCTTTGGATATTCCATTTTTTGCAATATCGATGAACAGTGGCTTTAGAGAGAGTTAAGCGATTAGCAATCTCTTCATAAGACAAATCAGACTCTAAGAGCACTCTCAAATCATTTTGAGTATCTTGGGAATGGAGTGAGTCATTTTTAATAAAGATGGGGTTGAAAATGTTAAATGAAAAAGGATAAAATTTGTTACGTGTCTATTAATAAAATAACGTGTTTATATTGTCGTGTTTGGTCATTAATGATGTCTTTATTCATTATTTTATCATTAATCTCTGTCCAGCTTACGTCAGACGATATAACCCAGGGTTCATTCTAAATTATTAGTTCCTCTCCTTTTTCTTAATAAATAGTAGTTGTTAGTCATTGACCTCTTACTGTTTTCATATTATAAGCACCAAATACCTTATATATACTTGTTTTTTAATAAATGCAAAGTATTATACTCTTCCTCCAACTTTATGTGTATTGCATAAATGAAAAATGAAGTCTGCATAATTGCAATTGGTATTTATGTTTTTTGAATAGAGTTAAAAACCGTTTCAGTGCACCGACTGTAGTAATTTTATAAGTTTTAGTGAGCAAATATTGAAAAAGTAATACTATTTCTATATTATATTATACATCAGGACTAGTGTTTTTATATGATGTATGAGTTTTAGCATTTTATTTAGTATACCAGTAGTTATGGTAACAAAATTTTAATACATGTGTAAATACCACAGGCATGCACCTTTTGATATAGCAAAAAAAAATTGATTTTGCCAAAAGGTTGCTCATATTTTTTCACCTACTGTATATGTATTTTATTCATGTTATTCATATATCGAGTTACGAATAATGAATACATTAGTAACAAAACTGTTTCAACTAACACCTACAATATTTATAGGCAATGATGTTTTAGATAACTTTATATTGTAGATTAAACTGACTAGCTAGACAAGGAAGATGAATTTGCTGTATATTCATCAAAGAATGAAGATGATGATAAACGTATCTTAATAATTATTAATATCCAAAATGAAGTTTTTTATGAGTCAGTGTTGATAATTGCTCGGTATTGCACACTGGTTTATGAAAAGCACAAGTGTTTACCAATTTTTCCCATTATAATCATTTAGTCTGTTAGGACTCAGGCAGAGTAACAATGATTGAATTGCTGGAGAGACCTATCTAGCTTTCTTTAGTTCAATCGCGATTTACTGACTTGGGCATTTTTTCGTCGATTCGCTAATTATCACAGCCTTAAAGTGGTTGAGAATGCCCATGACTATACTCGCTACGGTTTAAGCCAAGCAGGTTAACTCCCAATCAGTCCTAACTCTGCAGGACCTGTTATCCAGTCGGGTATCAAAAAAAAGAATCTAGTAGATCACAGTGTCAATTGAACCAATCCAATTTTTACTTACGCATATCTCTTTAACTAATGACATCTGAAAGAACAGGCCCTACGAATTGCATATGAAGCTGCATTCAATGTTTGAAAACAGTCTTTTAAAATAAGAAATCCAAATAAACAATCCAATTTTCCATTATAAACGTGCCTGATCTTATGGTTTCAGCAATTAAGATCCTTCTAAAAGACTCAGTGATTATTATAAAGACAAACTCACACTTGACATAAATCCAAATAAAACCAAACAACTTTTTATTCAATATATACATAATTACTCATTACATTTAAGCATGAAAAAGTAATCATTCAATATCCACAATCACTGGAGCATCCTCCTCATCTTCCTCCTCTTCCTCTTGTGGAAGGTCATATTCAAACTTCTTTACAATAAAGTTCTTTAATCTTATATATCTACTCACTAATCTTTCTTGTGAGCCAGGAATATGCTGTTGAAAGCCCTAAGACATGCATTATTTTCTATTTTTCCACATACTTTTTCTTTCAAGCTTACTTTGAGCATCACGCTTATAAAGTTATTTTCTAATAAAATATCACGAAAGAAGTCATCAGGGCATTCATCAAGTTGAGACTGAAGTACATCTGTAGATCATAAGTTTTTTTTTTGTTTTCTTTAAAATCCAAACTAAGCTTGTTTACCCATAAAATCAATAAATAACTCTGGGTTTTCCTCCATCAACTCTTGACAAGAACATAAAAGTTGAACCAATTGTTTCCATTGATTAAATCCAGAAAAGTTTTGTGCCATCAACAAACAAACAAATGCCAATTGTAATTCTCCCAATAATACCTTGTGATCTTTCTCGATATCAATTTCCTGCGTTTTTTGCTTTGTTCTTTTATTTTACCGTCGTGATAGACTCTTTTCAATAAGTCCATTGTAAGCCAAGATTTATCTAAACTCCAACGTGTCACCTCATCACCCGATGCACCTGAAGGAAACGACTTTCGTAGATCAAAAGGTGTAAATTCCATGCCTTCCTCTTTTTCAATTTGTTTTCCCAGTCGTCTGTCTTTGACATTTTCTTGATCCAAGTTGACACTCTTCTCAGGCAAATGACTCACTTTACCATTGTTGGGCAGCACACGACGAATGAGGCCTGGAGTGATCAAATATGTTAATTTTTTCCAACGTTCATAAAAAGTAGAAGGATCCAATGGATAAGGGCCCATATGGCGATCAAACTCTCTAATATCTATTTGTTTTAAGCTTTTTTTTAAAAAAAAATCTGTTGCTATTACTTATGCGATATCTTTCTGCTTGTGCAGGATCCAGTTCTGTTTCGTCGCGCAAGTCTTCTGTTTGTGGATTCCATATTCTTACAAGAACCTAAAGAAATCGATATGAATACAAGCCTATGCACAGTACATTACTGTCATACTTCTTTTGATTCAAAGAAATGAAAGAAACCTGTTCTGATTCCTTGTACACCTTCTTTACTTGTTGATCTAATACAACATTCTAAGTTATCAATGGTTGTGTAAAAGAAAAAGAGATCTCACGAGAAATAGATAAAATGGAGACCTGGTGGAATAAGTTTGACACCCTTAAATAAGGGTCCAATTGTCCAAGCATTGTAATCAATACCAAATTCCAAGTTAGGTGGTGCATCCAAAAAGAGAATGAATGCTCCAACTTCAAATAATTGATTGGCAATGTCTTGATTCATTAAAAAAAAAAAAGAAAAAGAAAAGAAAAAAACTCAGAATGTAGAAGATCTTTATATACATAGTTTTTTTTCTTTCTGTGCAGCAACTGCATTAAAGCAAAAAATCAGCACCTGTCTTTGTTAATTCGACCTCAAGTTCTTTTAAAAACTTTTGCTGCTCTTGTTTGCTCTTCAACTCTGGAGATTTTGAAAATAGAGGCATCATACTGTTTGCTGCTTGAATAGCATCCCAAGCAAAATTCTTTGCCATGCTTGAGCGTGTATCTAGAATGAGATGAGTAATGCAATTGTTTATGAGAGATTTCATGTTGATTTACTTGTATTGCAGCTTCTGCATTCCGATTGAATGATTTTCACATTATTATTTTCCATGAATATCTTTTCTATTTCCATTGCAATATGAGGATTTTGTCCTCGTGCTTGACAGACAGAGAATACTATCGAGTGGTTAATATAATGAAAGAAATAATGTGAATTGTTACCTGTCATTGAAAAACGATAAAGCGATTTTTTAGCTTTATCAGGTATCTTTATCACCCTATGAGTTACATGGTTGCACATACAGAGGATTGTCTTACCTCTAGAACAGGCTCAAGTATCTGTACAATGCCTCCTGGTTTTGTCACACGTAATAACTCTTTAATAGCTACAGGCCATTCTTCTTCTCTTAAGGCAAAGATAAGTAGCCTCATTTGAACAAAATCAAAGGTGTTGTCGTGAAAGGGAAGGCCAGCGAGAACATTACCGTATTGAAGTGTAAACTGCCTTGGTGTTACAAATTTATTTGCAACTTCTACAATATCACATCCAGTGTACGTACAGTTTGGGTAATTCAAGGCCATATCCTATGTCAATAGGCTGAGCCTCAATTTATGTAGGTATCCAGTCAAATTTACTGTCAACCAAGCACCAGAACCACAACCAACGTCCAATACAGATACTCCATGTTTAAAATCAATTATTTTTGTTACTTCTGATAACACATTTCTATATAAAAATGAGTAACATGCTGAGATGTAGAAAAATGTACCCTTGGTAAAGTTCTTTTATAGCAAAGTGTCGCTGTAGATAAATAGAGTATCAGAGACATTTCATGGATTGATTTATTTAACATACCCCTGTGAGCCTCATTTGCTCTTCTTTATCCTTTGGTAGCCAGTAGCTTGAACTCTCCTCTGTATGAAAATCTCTATCAGGTATAAAGGTAGCGTTATTTGTAGTAGATTTCTTTTCAATATGCATCTTCATTTTATTTTTATATGCAAGTTTTGTTAACTTGAGTCCCATGCTTTTAACTTTTTAGATTTGAAAAAGAAAACAAACCTTTTGATACACAAAGAAGTGAAAGTAGGAAAAAGGAAGAAGTGATAAACTGGATTTCTCATAATAATTTTGTATAACCTATGTTCATTAAGTCGGAACTCTTAAGGTTCCATTCGATTTATCGAGTAACACGATGTACTTTAAACATTTGAGTTGATTTCAAAAGTATCTTGCCAAAGAAAACATTTCATACTATAGCTATACTTGATTCTTTTTTTCTGTCACAATTCATCAAGTAAAGCCAAAGATTTATTAAGGATATGGACATTTTGTATTACAAACATGTATTGGCATTAAGGTGATAGTTAGAAGATCTACGTTAAAAGACATATGATATTGATAATAATGTGATAAAGAAAATAATTCTAGGAAACTTGTATAATTTGTTTTAAACCAGTGAAAGCATGAACCCCATTTAGCATACAACTGAAAGGGAAGGAATCATTTAATCTGAAATTCAAGATCAATGATTAAATTCATCGTTTTATACACTCAACCTAAGGGAGTGAAGCAATCTATAGATTTTATATTTACAGAGAGTAGGACTTTTCATAATCTATTTCTCTACAAGCTTATTATTCAGTAGTATAACCTGAAATAAAACTGTCAGCTTTATTATAAAAATGAAGGAATTGTAGTATTAACAAACAAGGATTCTTGTTGTTTTATTTGAGCCTCCCCAGGTATTTGATCTATTGTACAAAGGGATGAAGGAGATGATTCCTTTGAAGAGGATATATCATGAACTAGTGCCGGCACAATCTCTAATTGAGATAAGACAAGTCCTCTTCGACGAGAAATAGAAGGCTTTGAACGCTTCGGTGGTCTTTGTAAAATCAGATATTCTGAAGAAGGGTATAATGTATTTTTGACTAATTGATGGTTGATAGCGGCCAGCCACATATCAAGTTCATATTCTGAATGACACTCCATTGTCCACGTCTTTTGCTGATGTTTAGGGTTTCTTTGTTTATAATCTGCAGTTGTTTCCAGTTTAAAGCAGTAGTTATGATTAAAGAAGCCAATCCTAGTCACCTTTGATACATCAGCTAGATTGATAGCACTTGAACTATTCACAGCATGTTCGTCTCGATAATATCTTAATTCAGTGTTTAATAGGACAAAGTATCTTGATTGCCATTTAGAAGCACCAAATTTATTTGTGGATGATAATTTGAATAACCAACCAGAAAACATATTGAATGCGCAAAAGAAATAAAAAGAAAGAGAGATTGACAATGCATATTTATGCGATTTAATGTGTAATGTAACCCGGGCTCCTAATTAAATTCATTATTAACTCTATTTACTTGCCTTTAATTAGCGTCTTTTTTACTTTTTTTTTTATAAATCTTTTTTATGTTGAAAATACAAAATTTAATATTTTTAATGCTCTATATTCTTACAATGATTAAGTACAAGGGAAAAAAGGAATCAAAATAAAAATAAAAAAATAAAAAAAAGAAAGAGAGAGATAAAGTCTAGAAGGTAGTGTCTAAATGACTTTCATAAAAGGAAAATATATTTAATAGGTAACACAAAACAACTCTACAAGTCTGGATGTTTTAAAGTAGAAGGATCGTGATGATAATGTTGAAGGGCCTGATTGTATTCTAGTTTATCATCCAAAGTTAAATCATCTAAATGAAAGGATGGACTATTCCTGATAATAAAAATGAACACAAATAAAGTAAAATAATCATAATTTACCTGTTCAATTTCCTTGTCATTTCATCTAAATTCAAGCCAAGTGATTCTGTAATAAATTTTCCTATTTGGGTATTTTCATGATTGCCTACAAGTGTATCCGCACCACTTCCATATGCATACAAATTAACATCAACTCCACTGTGTCCATGTGTTGCCCACTAATGAATACAAATTAGCTGCTGATTTCATTCTTTTTATCATCTTACGCCTAATTGTGCACGAATAGAGATCATGTCTGCCAAATAATAATCAAGCTTAGTTTGGTTCATATTCATCAAGTTTTGAATTTCTGTTTCTGTTGGATCGTGAATACCAAGGTATTTTCCTAAAATAGTATTCACAATGTATTCACGCGTCAATTTTTTCTTTTTCATCAGATTGGCTAAATAAACAGTAGAATGCTTCACTCTAGTCAATACATCTGGATACCAAACATATTCTGGATAAGCATTTGATACTTGTCTTGCCAAGGATAGTCCTCCTGTTTCATGATCACTTGTTGAAATCATGATTGTATCTGGATGCTCATCTACATACTTTTTTACTAATTCAATCGTCTTTTGATATTCAAGTATTTCATGCACATGAGTAGCTGCGTCATTTCTATAGTTACAGGTAAGTCATTATCCTTTTAAACTGACTACTTACGAATGAGCTGCCATATCGATTCGACTGCCTTCAATCATCATAAAGAACCCATTTTCTTTATTATCTGTAGCCTTGTACATGATATCAAGTGCCTTTTTGGACATTTCAGATAAACTGGGTTCTGCTTTTGCATTTCTATCAATTTCATAAGACATATGCTAAATGAACAGGAATTTTTAGTTTCGTTCTTGGCCATTCTATTTGCTTACATCAAAAGAGAACAAACTCATCACGGGTAACACGGTTGAATCAGTTGGCATGGCATCAAACAACGTTCTATTATTATAAATTACTGTCGTCCAATCATGCCGTGCTTTTGCCTCATCCAGTAAATTTCGTTGGTCCGATCGACAACTTCTCTTGTCCGATTTCGGTAAAAAGTAACAGTAACCACCACCAAACATTAAATCCACACTACGACCTAATGGGTTATCACCCACTTGCTGTATTGCAATCTTCTCTTCTCTTTCTCTGTCGACCACATGTGCTGAGAATGAAGCAGGTGTAGCATGTGTGATGCGAGAGGTAGCAACAAGCCCTGTCAACATCCCTTTGGTATGTTTGGCAGCTTCAAGTACTGTACCGCATGGGTTTCGGTGAGGATCCACTTGAAGAAGATTTAGAAAATAAAGAGACCGATAGAAATTACTTACCTCCTACTGCACCATTGTATGTTTTTAGATTACAACTAAAAGCAGTAGCGCCAGCCGCGCTATCTGTCACTAGTGTGGATGAACTTCTTGTCCTAGACTGTCCGACGTGAATTGTATCCAATGGCATTTGATAATCGTATGGTTTATCATTTGTGTATTGATAATAACTTCGTGCAAATGAAACAGAAGCTGGTCCTAAACCATCGCTGATCAACATGATTATGTTTTTAGGCTCTAAATGAAATAAGTAAACTAGAGTTATCATCCCTTTATTTACTTGTGTCATTTTGCTTCTCTTTTGAATACAACTGAGATCGTTTTAGAGAGTAGATAGCGCCTAGAATAATGACTCCTAATAAGCTTATACAACATCCAGAGATAATATAACATTTCTTTCTTGTCTATTTAAGCTAGTGAGTTTCTTTGTGTTTTATAAAGCTAGGATGACTTGCAATAAATGGTTTTCTTTCTTTATTTTGTATTAACCAATCATCATCTAGCAATATATTCTCTTCTTCTGATGCGTTCAAAAGTGGTTCACTCATATTTTTATTCATGATAAAAAGTAGTAAAAGAAAGGAGGAGAAGAAGGCGATCTTTTATCCTGCTCTATATGTTCAAATTTGTACACCAATCTATCATTTTTAAGTCCGATATTTTAGAAAATCATGTCACACAATTACAATTAAAGATTTTTTCATTTAAAAAGGCGAAAGGGGTACGTAATGTCTAAAATACACTGAATTGCCCACGCCAGATCAATAAAGTAAAAGGGAAAGTAAAAAACTTTTGGGAATAAGATTAAAAATATAGAAGACGAGGAAGAAGTAATTGATAATACTTGAAGTACTTTAAACTAATTCTGGAGTAGACACTATAAGAGTTAAGTACCAGATTCTAGAGGGTAGTTGGGATCTCCTCATGGGCCAAATAACCTAGTGCATGTACTAATGTGCAAATAACGGACCATCGAATTCCCCAAGCGACAGCTTTTTGGGGAGACAGAAGAGGTTTCTTAGGCAATCGATTCAACAGGAAAGACAGAGGAGCAAGGACTGAGAGAGGCATTTGTAGTCGACGGTGCATGTGCAAACAGCAGATGGAGCACTGTTTCGTGAAAAGGTGATTTGGATGGTAAGGGCATGGGCTTGGCTTTTCGCCAGGTAATCAGTCAAATCTCCAGCGTAGACATCGACCATGTTCCGGCCGAGTCATGGGAAGCCGAAGGATGGGATCAATATCAATGTCAAGGCGGCATTAAGATAGGATCTTAGCAGATTGACCGCTGATTCGCTTTAATATATTATCTCGAAGAAAATGATAGTGTACTGATATGAATTTCTTTGTAGTTAATGAGCCAAATTGAGGAACACACTGTAACCAAAGTGATGTTTTAGTGATCTTACCCCCTTGGGAATCACTTTATGCTGTTTGTATATGAAGGAGGAGTTTGGCAAGTAAGGTATTTTTAGGTAATATAGTTAATCAGAGCAGAAATTGAGCTTTTAAAATGTGTATTCGCTCTTGCATTGACGGAAGTTTTGTGAGATGCATCATTACTTTGGTCTTTTTTTTTTTTTTCTAATGAAAGCAGCACTAACCAATGGATGCTTTTTGAATTACCATCAGATGCTTTTTTCTGCAATCACAACGTCATAAGAAACTATTCTTTGCAGCTCTACAGCTCCTTATGAATCTTTATTGATTTGACTTTTTGCACCTCAACAGCATTAGATGAATGAAAATGTTCAACATTAAGTAGCTATGGCTTAAGTAGAGCAGACAGGATATATACTTACTTTTTTAGCTTGTTAAAAATAACTAGTTTGTATACCTTACGCTTTTTGAGGGTTTCATATTTTCTAATTGTGACAGTTGTTCTTTTTTTTTTTATTAAGAGCTATGAGAAAAAAAAAGAAGTGAAACAATTCAAAGCATTCATAAAGGAAAGGAATGGGTATTATATCTTGTAGGTTCAACTGTTCTTGTACAAAAACCAGAGCCCATTGGACAATCGAGTGAAAAGCATAGAGAAAGTCAGATGGAGATGAAGTATAAAGTCTAGGAAGCGAGTGCTAAATTCTATAAGTAGAGCTTGCTTGGTAAAGTTATAAAGGGTATCTAAGGAAACAGTTCTTGCCAAACTCATAGTTTAGCATAATGATGCAGAACAAAATAAACTGACGTACCCTCAGCTTATAGGCTAGCAGAGATAGAGACTAGAAACTAAGCAGTCGAAGAGAGCATACAAAAGAGATGTATGAGAGAGCTTGTATCCAACCAATAGCATCACGCCTTGCGACAAGCATAACCTATTGAGAATCATCAAAGCTGGAAAATGATCAAACCATAATTGACAGTAAGGGTGCCGGATCTGGGCGCAAATAGGGATGACGTTATCTTTCATGGAATAAACAAAATTGGACGATCAACAGGATAGAATCTACTTTTTGTAGAGTAAAATGGAATAAATGTCAAAGCTATACACAAAACACCAAGTCCTACTTCAAAATATATTACTTTTTCTTTCTCATTTTGATAGAGAATCACCTTAAGCAAGAAACATCATCCTCTTAAAACCCATTCTACCAAAGTATTAACCCTAACCGTGTAGCAATTTCACCCTGATACATATTACAGCATGTTGCCTCTATTTTGTAGTCAAAGCTTATTTAGTTTCTTGTAAAGCAACTCTAGAAAAAAATCAGAAAAAAATAATGGCTGTCAACATGACCCTGTTCACTTTGAATTGTATATTTCTTGTAAATAATAATAGAATCAATTTAAAATGGTATGCATGAGTTATGTTAAGAATTATGTATAATTACCTATGATTCATTATTTTTACTCAACAAACTTGAAAAAGAAGCGGATTTCTAATTAACAAAATAGAAAAATAAAGGATGAATGTCTTTATTAATTCAATTTTTGGAGGAATACAACTTAATTATATCCATGTTTTTTTTTAAAAAAAAAAAAAAAAAAAAAAAAAAAAAAAACAAAGCCATCAATTATGCCACGTCATACAGAAGAACGCTAAAAATAGTTGACTACCCTCTTCAGAGTGCGTACCTCCCAATATCACTAGATTTTGAGAAGTTGATTGATCTTTAGGAATGACCAGGGATCTTTTCCTTGAGGCAATCAATCTATTTGGGATACGGCAAGTAAACAGAATGATGGTATTACACAATATCAAATTACTCAATGAATATTTTAATATAAAGGCAGCTATATTGAATAGGAAGCATTCACAAAGAAATCTGTGGTTGCAACTATCACACTAGGAGATAGAAGGGGCACAAGGAAAACAACTACACTTTTTTTTTTTGCTGCAAAAGAGACAATAACCATGATCTTTTATGTTGACATCATATACCTTGTATAAATATAGCTTGAGAATAATGAAAACAATGTACAAATAACTTTCAATATCAAGTTTTATTATTGTGTATGCTCATTTTGTGTCAAGTCCAACTGATTATGATTCTCTATAGCACTGCTTAAAATAGAAACGGATCGATTTTTTCACAATTGAGTGTCCCACACAGACTTTTCTTACATGCTAGTATTCTTTTTTCAATTAAATTTAAAGCTTTATATACAAACTAAAGTCAGCAAGAACTGATTATTTTTATGCTTATCCTTAAGAACATGGCTTTTTGGTCAAATAAAAAAAAAAAAAAAAAGGTGTACGAATGAACAAAATAGGAAAGACATTCAAGAGAATGATTCATAACGATACCAGAGTGCCGACAGTGAAACAGGCTTGTACACATTATTCAATTACCGACTAATGAAACCCCGAAACAAGCGGTGAATCTAGGCGTAAAGTTTAATGCCATTCGGTAAAATAAAAATAAAAAAGATATAAAAAGGATCAAACATCTCGATTCTAATTTTTTTTTCTTCTTATTTCAATTATGACATATCAATTTAAAAACCGTAAGCTCAATTAACAAAATAAAAGTCAATGCAGAATAATCAATTCAAAATGATAGCATCAACTCATCAGCCCTCTGTGAATCAGTCTGTAAAGCGTAGTAGAATGGATGATGAAGATGAGGTATTAACACATACAGATATCACAGTACAAAAAGAGAGAAAAAAAAATTAACTAAAACATGAATAGTCCATTGTTATCAATGACAATAATAAACGCTATTTCGATTTAAATACACAGTTTTCACCTGTTGAAACATCTAAAGAAAAGATACTTCCTGCCATCACTTATGCCTCTCCTGATTACAGACCACCTCCACGCGCAGAGGTGCCTCTTTGGTTACAACCTATACCTGCTGCAGCCACTTCACCTGCTACAGAAGATGAATCAGAGGATGATGCTCCACTGTTAACACCTGTATTTTATCAATCACAATCAAAAGAATATTGGGGTGATAGTGTGACCATGGATCAACGATGGTAAAAACTGGCATTTTGCTATCATTATTATTCTGTATATAGTTCATTAAATAAAAATAAAAAAAATAAAAAAAAAATAAAAAAAAGAAGTCATTGTCGGATATTAAACCGCGGAAGTCCACCTCCCCCTTTCTCCTAACCATAAAAGATCACCCAACCCTATATAAACAGGTCAATCATTGTCACTTTAGATAGTTTGTTTAAAAAGGGAGAGAATAGAGGGGTTCCCCTACATCATCAATAGCTGAAGCTTGAATTGAGCAAAATCCATTGTTATGCTGAATTACAAAAAGAAAGAGCTATTTATTCACCGTTTGATTGGATAGTTACCATCAAAAAATAATAACAAAGGGGGGTATTTACCTATGAATTGTGCATGGGAAAAAAAAAACACTGCCTAACCCAATTATACTTAAATCGTTATTTACTGTGCGTACGATCTCAAATGGCGGATTTCAAAATTCAATCAGCGGATTTTCAAAGCCCAATTTTCGTACTTGAAAAAATCATTAGGCGTATTCAAAACATCCCAATCAGCAGATGTACGAAATCTAAATGACAGATTTTCATTGTCTAGTAATGTTTTAATTTATTGATATTATTTTGAACATGAGTAAATAAGACCCACATATCTTTTGGAAGATGGTCAAAGTGGATAAGGTTATATGCAGGCAATAGTTATAATGTGTGTACGGATGATCAGATAAACTATGTTTTTATACTATTCGAAAATCAAGTTTTTTTCAGCTTCCAAATCAGGAAGAATGGTTGGTATTATTGAGCGTAAACGCCTAAACTTAAAGAGAATTAAAATGGTATTTGATTGGAATATTTATAAAAAACAATCTTGGCCAACCATTCTTAAAGATAACTTCAAGGAAAACGAAAATTGCATCTTTTGGAGTTCCTTGACAATGTATATATATATGTATATATGAAGGCTCCAGTTTAAAAAGAACCACAGTGAATAACTTTACTCTAAATGATTGTAATTAATTTAAATAATCCGTACTTTTTCTGATAATTTGATATATCTTTAAACCGCTTATAGCCCAAAGAGAGGAAAAAAAGAAATAAAATAATACAAAAAAAAGAGTCTATTTATATATTTCATGGGTAACAAAAATAGAGAATGCCGTTATTATATGATTAGATGCAAAAGCTTAAACTTTTCCAAGTTCATGGATGTAACTGCGAGAACGCTAAAAAGGCGGATCGGGACACAATGATAAGGCATAATAAACAAACTATTACAACTATCAAGTATACTTGATGAATTAACCAGAACAATATTGATTGATTATTTATCATTGTATTTATAAGACTATTGTACTTACATTCCATGGATTATATGGTGAATTGTGCAACTACATATAGAATAACAATTTCATGTTGCATTATATGACATTCTTTTATTTAGTGCGCTGGTACATTTATCAGTATCAATTCTATGAACAGTGGAGCAGAAACTAAATATAGAGATGGCCCAATGGAAATACAATATGACAGACCTTCCAAATATAGAATGCACAAGCGAATTTTTAAATCATAGATCTCAACCCAAAACCCAAGCCAAAAGAAGTCCCAATCATTCTGCATCTCAAGTCAAAGAAATGATGATTAAGCCTTTTAAAATAGAACATATATACGCAAAGGATTTCTTTGTCTCTTCTATCTAAAAAGCTCTATAACTTCTGACTTATTTGGTTTTCACTGACTTGGAAAGATCACACATTGGGTGAACAATGCGTCCAGAGATCGTCTTAATGTATCCTATGAGAGTTGAAAATGATAGATAAGAAAATAAATCTCTGCTGAGCGTAACTGTGGCGCAAATCTATTCAATCTTCGATGTGGTGAAGCTGTTTTTTTTTTTTTGTTTACGTTTTCTTTCATAGCTTCAGTTAGATTTATCCAACCACACCGAAAATCATATCATTAGGAACACCATGAAAAGGAGCACCATTTGAATATAAAATAAGCTTCAAAAATCAAAAAGGAATCAAAGGCGACCCCACAAAATTTCGATTTCGTCACTGTGGAACCAAAATCAACTAAAAAAAACGGAATTGAGTAATTATATCGTTCATTATGCGATTCTTTTTTATATTCAAACTGTTATTATGGTTTCTCTGTGTCAGACCATGCGATTTTTGAATGAAGCATACATTCCAACCAATCTTCATAATGAACTAGTTTATGAGCTGAAAAATATTGATTTGAAAGAAATATTCCATGTAGTATTTTTTGTATACCAATTGTTTAGATGATAAAAGTTTACTTGAGTTTGCTACATAGTGCAAAAAGAGACATTTGAAAATTATGGACGCACCAATAAATAGAAAGTGACAATATAATAGCAAAGACAATGCAAAACATCGGTATTGGGAGGTATATGTACTGAAAGAAGAATACTTAGGTAACGCATCGTTCGTCTTTTTTCTTGTAGTAATGATTAGCCCATGTTAATTTCTTTTTTATTATTTTTTCTGTTTAGATAGTCTTGCTGGCGCAATTTTTGAATGTATTCCATAATTTCAAGCACTCATAAAGGGATAAAGAATGAAAGTTATGATATTGTTGGATATGTTAAGTCACCTGATGATAAAAGCAAAGAAAAAAAAAAAAAAAAAAAAAAAAAAAAAAAAAAAAAAGACTAGAACTACTAGGCAAAATGGTTCAGAGTCTAAATGAGAGATCTCTAGTTAATAAAATTTTCGTATCACTATGGTGTTTAGCAAATGACTCTCTCTCTCTAGCAGAGATTTGACTCAGAAAGCAGACCTGGCGAATAATTCAACAAATGTAGGCCAAGCCATCCAGAGTATACATTTATATATAATTTTAACAAAAGTAATCAATAATAACTGTATTTTTTTCTAGATTTATTTAAATATCTTGATTCTACAATAAAATTGTTTGTCTCATAGTTATAGATTTTGCTGGGCTATACAGTGATCCGGATAACATACATATTGATAAACATGTTCAATCATATTCTTATATACATTACCATAATCAATTAGAAAACACCAACAATTGAAGAAAATTATAATTGATCGATTATGGTTTGAGAATAGAACACAAGTCTTTGAGAGAGAAGTAATCATTAAAGACCCACCAATCTTGTCTTGCTTTTCTTGTAGAGTAAAAGTTGTCCCAAGATCAAAAAACAATAGTTATCATTCCCTCTTTCATTATTAAAATACTAGTCAAATAAAGAAGTTAGAAGTTTGTATCTAAGTTTCAAAAATGCAGTTTATATCAATCAAAAAGATTTATAATATCTGAATATACAATACGCAAATCAAAAGTTTCATGATTAATTAGCGTTAGCATAAACTACACAGATTAAAGTTTTTACTATATTGGTAGTGTGGCAATGTATACACATTATACAAAATATTCGTGCAGCTTAAGAACAAAAGCTAATCCAGGCTCAGAAAAAATCATTTAAATTTTCATATTTCTTAGTGCATGAAAAAAAAAGACCATAACATTGTCCCATCATTGATTCTAAGTAAATAAATTTCTCTTATTATAGCACAAAACATCCTTGGCAAGAAATTGGACAGAAATAGTACAAAACAGAAAAATATCGGTTTGGTTTTTAAGCAGCAAGTTTTTATCATTAAAATTGATTGCAGATGCATGGTTTGTACGCTTCTCTTTGTAATGTGATTGAAGAAATAATAATAGAAAACAAGAATTTAATAGGACCAAAATAAGATGGTTTTATTTAATGATGTATGTCTGGAATTTATATATATTTTTACAGTGTAGATGTAATACATGTCATTATGCAGATTTCTACATAATTTAATGTAAGCACTTACTCCTCATTTATCATTCTATTTTGGTATATGCACATACATATTAATAAGCCTAACTTTCCATGTACTCGCATTATTAAGCTTTAATAATGTTTGATTGCTATTCAATGATTATCATTGGAACACAAAAGAAAGGAGGAAAAAACATCAGAGATCAGCGACAAGAAACTTAATGGTGAATGACTGTACTTTCTGAACAGCTTTTGAAATTGGTCACTACTCTGTTTGTGCTTGTCATTACAAAAAAAGAATAGGAAATCCATGTGAATCATGTTTAAGATGACAAGTACTATAAAAAAAAAGAGCCACAAGTAAATAATTGTCCTACGATAAGCAAGGTATGAGAAAACAAAAAATTTAAAAAGTAATACGCATGCTATTGGAAATGATAAGTTTTTAAAAGCAAAAACTTATTTTTTTGTATGAGTATTTTACTCTAAATTTACAGATTGAGGAATAAGAAAACCACTGAAGATGTGAAAGTACCAGATTGACACCAAAAGCATTATAAAATAACTAAATAGTGACATATCTCATAGGATAAGGCAAAATAATATGAGGGATTTGGAACATTAATTACGTGACATGGGATGTTTAACGAGTCAAGAAAAAAATGATGCGTCCGATTACTCGAGTGTTGATTGTTAAGGAGATATGAGCGGTAAATTTGGAAATACATTGATAAGATCAAAAGGAATCAGTCAAAAACAGTGTAACAATAGTTTATCAACGTTTGCCAGCAGTAGATGAAATGACTGAAATAAATCGTGGCTAATCGGGTTTGATGTTTCACAGTACAAATTGGAATGTGATGCCTTTGTATCATGATGGGTGTTCATACAGTTGAATATAATAAAGACAAAGAAAACAACTAAAAAAGTATTGTCAACTTAAAAATTGGCTAACCTCAAAAAGGATATTTAGCCATTTCATTGGTTATCGTAAAGAATGTAAATCGGATTGGTTGCCAAGATTGAATTAGACACTTTTGAAAGTTATAAAGACGAAGATATTAGTATAATAATAGTATTATTATATGTGAGCAGAATGCTTTGAGAGAATTAGTTCAAAGTGAACAATTTAATTTTTAAAAAATGAGCAAGCTATTTTGATAAAAGAAAAAACAATAGTAAATAGATGGAGGAGAATGAACAATGTGAATTTATTAGAAAAAGAAGTTATAAAATGCTAATGTTTTCTTTTTTGTGTGTAAAAAGTATGTATAAGAAATTATTTATATATTTTTTTCCTAGTCAGTATCGCCCTCATAACCAGAATTGGTATCATCTTGTTTATCCAAATCTTCATCAAATTTATGTGCCCAGTGGACCCATTTCATGGTATCGTTGATAGAAAGGTCATAGTTTAGAAAATAGAGAAATTCTAATTCCATCCGTGAGATCGGTACATTATGGTTGGTAGTTGGAAGCGGAGCTACTAATCTTTTTTGAGGTGATTTAAAGTAGTGATAATTAAGTGGGTTACTATCAGAATAATTGTTATGGGTCTTGGGTGATGTAGGTGGTGATGGTAAAATATATTCCTTTAATGAAGGAAGTGTGATGGAATCTTTTCTTTTAATTATATTAAAACTGGGTGAAGGTGGTCCATCAACGGTTTTTGCTGTTGTTGTTGTTGCTGTTGTATTGATTATAGATTTCAAATTAACATGAATATATTTAGATGCCATCATATAAGCTACTAAAATAAGACGCTGTCCACATCCTTTAGTTCCTTTGATATTATCGTATTTCTAATTTAAAAAGTTAATCATTACTCAAAATTCAATTTTTTTTCTATTTACTTGTTTAAGTCTACTAATGTAATCAATAGCAACCAACAGCGTGATACTAGGTGATACTGATTGTGTAGCCGTATCATTTTTACAAAACTGTATAAGTGCTTCATTTAAGTTCATTTCAGGGCAAAGGAAGGTTGTATCCAATAGCTTGTTCATTAATTTAGAAATAACATCTATTGTCTCTTGCTCAGGATTTATTTCCCAAGCTTTTGCTACGTAATTGGCAAGTTGTACTAAATAAAGAAAAGTAAAAAAATTATGATCATGTACCGGATAAATGTTTAACTTACAAACACAGTGCGGGCTTAGTCTATGTCGTCCATTGATTTGAATGGCTTGAAGGACTAAACAAGCTTGGTTGTAAGAAGGGGTGTAAGCTTCAGTAACTTTATTCTCTCTTTCTTCTGCTATCGAGCCTCTTTCTTTATAATAAGGTGAAGAAGGGTTATCTGGTTTTTTGGTTTTGTTGAAATCAAGTTTAATTTTCATTTGTAAGATATGTGTGGTATACAATTAAAAAGAAAATAAAAGAAAAAGAAAGCAAAATGAAATGGCTGCGTATATAAATGTATTTGCTGTCAGCCTTAAATAAAATACCGTTTTGCATGAATAATACACATTACAATAGGGTTCCTTATTTCTAAATTTATCCCGACCGGCAATTAACCAAAATGGGTACGGCAAATACATTTATCCGTTGACTAAGAAATCAAATGCTACGGAACAATCGGTCACTTATTTTCCTCGAAATAGGACAGGCAATTTTTTTCTTTTTTTTTTTTTTTTTTTTCTGGTACAAGAAATCATACAATACATAATGGAAACTCGGGTGATCTTCATTAATAATACCTTCCTTGTTTATAATCAGCTTATAAAGTTATTACTCCTACATTTCATTCCGTGTTCAAAATATACAAAACCATTTATGTATTTTTCTCCTTTTTTCCCATTGCTTTTTTGATTTGTTTTTTTTTTCTCACTGCTCTTTCAGCATGTTTTTTTTTTTTTTAAGTACAGGCAAATCACATAAAACCGCGGGTTAAACAAGGAATCCCCGCGTTTATAACTATCATTTCTTGTACCTTGCCGCACGTCCGCTTTCCCCTTCTTCCTTTTTTCCTTTATTAAACAAATCTATAAATAAAAAAGGGGGCTTATCCATAGAACATGAAAAAGAAAAAAGTTGATTACAAATAATTTGTTAAAAGATAATCAAACTAATTTAAGCTAGTCCTTTTAGTACAAGTCGATATCAATTTATTTTATAGAATATAAAGTATGATCTGAGCATTATTTATGTTTTATTTATAAATTATTAAGCTTTGTTTTGCTATGAAAGCATAGTTTAATCAACATGACAGCTATTAATAAACAGAGCAGCAGTCGTGTTATTACAAGTACCATTCAGTTATTAATCGGTCCGAACCATGGGTTCTTCAAAGACATCTCAGTTTGAAATGCGTATTGTATAAAGGTTTGCAAAAAAGCAAGGATTATGTGTATAGATGAAAAATATAAAAGCCATCATACAGCGCTCATAGGAATAAATGACTAATAGATCATTTCCTTGAAAGTGTTGAAGGATACCAAGATGGACTTTTCTTTAAAACTTTTATGTTTGTTTTAAGTCCTTCAACCGTGGCAGATACGTAAGCTTATTTTCTATATCGGTATCGTCCCTTTATTTGATGTATTGTAATTGTTTTGATTTATAAAATGGAAATATTCATACTTGAAATAATATTTTTAAAGAAGAATATGATTTAAATCATCTTACAATCTATCAAGTGAAGCATTGTAATAGAATTTGATACACGTACATATGAAATATGAATAACATACTATGGATCTTTTTTTTTTCGTGCTTCAGTATATAAATAAATTTATAATGTCTTCAACTCATGTCCAATGATAGTTAATAATGCTTCCTATTTCAATTAGAACCTTGCAATAGTTATAATAAAACATAATGTTGCTGAGGAGTTCCTTTGATGGCTCACCAGTATTGATAACTTTTTCTTTATTGCTTTTCTTACAGTATTGTATTTTATTCTGAGATTCTTATTTAGTTTTTTAAGTTCATCAAGGCTTTTTAAACAATCAGTCCAATGCTGTTAAATGTAACTGTGTTGTTTAATCTTATATTTCATTATTGAAAAAGCCCTCATTGTCACTTTAATAATAGAATATAAAGTGGGCCATGAAGGACGTGGAAATCAATTTCCATTGTCTATGCATCATTTTGTTTTAGTCGTTTAGCACTTGAAAGGTAATAAGGTATGTGATAAAGATTGCTAAATTTACTGGGTTTGTTTTGCTTGAGTCTATGAAATACAGATCAATGTGTTTTTTAAAGAGATAAATAAAGAGTCCTTATCAAAATACATACCAGATTAAATGAAATAAACCAGTAAAAAGTTTTAATATTTTTATACAAACGAGAAATATGATTTGACTTTAATGAAATTAAATACGTATACAAAGGTTAATTATAAACAAAAAAATTATTCGCTGCAAATATCTGGCCTCTATTTAGGTCTCATATAAAGTAAAATGCTTTCTTGATTAGCCTGGACAAAAAGTTTTGATATATTTAGTAGTTGGTGCTTGTTGAGAGTGACCACCAGGTTTTTGTATTACAACGTCAAACAAACAATATAGTGATAATTTTTTTGTATCAGAAATGAAGGCAATAAAGATCATTTAGATTTAAGGGACCTGTATTTTGTTTGTAGAAGAAACTAAAAGATTTTATGGAGCATCTATCACTTGATTTATTAAATAAAAAGAAAAAGCAAATTTTTCAAAAAGCGGCAAGTTGTGATAGTTAATGTCTATGCTTATGGTTTATTAAAAAAAATTACACCAAAGCTACTACATCAAAAACTTCTATGTTAACAAGTTGTCCGAGTCAAACTTCAAAACCTTAACCATGTCGCTATAGTAGATGATTAAGTCATTGTAATAGCTTATTTTCTGTTTGGACTTGCGTATTTGTAGTGTTTAAAGTAGTTTTGAATGTAAAGTAAAATTAAAGTTGAATATTTTATTGATAGGAATGCCCACCAGATTTTGTTAAGTAGATTAGACTTGTTTTTAAAAGGTAAATTAACTTGGTTTGAATAGAATAAGATATAATGAAGATTATTGACTTCAAGGGACTCGACTTTATTGTATGATAGGGTAAAAAATCAAATTGTTTAATAAAAAAGACACTTGAGGCTTATTTGAATAAAAGATGTTTCAAAAGTAAAGATAAGTAAGCTTATCTTCAGTGTCAAAAAGGAAGAGATAAAAGAAAGGACCTTTTATAAGAGAAGTACTTAAGTTATTGAAAAAAAATAGAATTGGTTACTTGAGTAGAGTTGATTACTTGGGTAGCTTTAATTAAAAAATCCGGAGCTGCTATTTCCATTCTTACAACATTATTGTTACACTCTTGATTGTAGATTTATGTGTTAATTGGGTGAAGTTTGCTTGTAAAGCTTGATTGTAAGGTCAAGACTGACTTATAAGTTATTGTTTAATATAGAATTTAAGCGGATGCTTGTTAAGTAGTGACCACCAGATCTTATATATAAGATCAATATGATGTTTCTTGATAAAATAATATAAAAAGTAAAGTAAAATAAGAGATCAGGAACTTTTATGAGTAAGTTAGCCTGCTTTATTGAGTTAAGTATATAAAAATATAAAAGAACTTGAGTTATTCTTTTGACTGAATGGTTGGGATATATATAATAATTTTTTTTTCTTTTGGCATTTCTTATTTTTGCGGCTATTACTATTTCTTTGACAATGGTTGTTAAAATAACTTCAATTATTTTAATAACCCATGTCGGAGTTGGGTTGCATTTCGTCCAAAAAGGGACCATTGTTACACAAAATATTGCTACCGGATCTAAAATTGCCTACTGGGTGAATCGAACACCCGTCCTTTGCTTTACGAGAGCAACGCTCTGCCAACTGAGCCAAGCAGGCACTTTTCTTTCACTTTTCGATCACTTTTTATCCTTTGTACAACCGGATAAAAGTATTCCCGATCACGTGTCCTAAAAGTATCATAGTTAGTAACTTACCAGACAACATAAACATCATTCATAGCCCAACAAGCAAAGCACCAAACAGCTCAAACGCATCCCAACCAAAAATTTCTGCAGAAAGAAGCACCATTTCGACATCTCAAGATCTTGAAATTACCAATTCCGAGAAATTAGCAGCTTCATCTACAAAGCAACAAGTTAGCACATCAACTGCTATTATAGAAACAGATAGTTCCTCTTCAGCTGTCGAAACCCCAAGCAAGCGCCTGTTTTCCGACCGTACGCCACCTCTTCTACCTGTTGATTCTGTCTTTCGACCCTCATCAGGAATTAACAAAAAGAATAAACAAATGGCACCAAAAAAGAACGCCATTACAGCTCTACCGGAACACAATTTCAACATTCCCAGCAACATGAACTTTGGAATCACTATGCTTCCTCAGGTAGCAACACATGCAACTGTAAAGAGCACTGAAAATTTTTCCCTCTCGGTTGAATCTGCACAGCCACAGGCTGAAGAAACACATGCACCACCACCTAATTGGGTTTCCACAATTTTGGATAGGTTCCGCCAGTATGACGACCGCCTATCCCAATTAGAACATCTGGTGGCAGAAAACCAGCGCTTGCGTGCTGAATTGAATTCTGCCAACATCAGAATCCAGGAACTGGAGAAACAATCTACGACCTCTGTAGAGTTTCCTGTTTTGGCACCCACATCCAGCTCTACACAAGGCACTGAAGCTTCAAAATATGCCTCTGCCATAGTAAACAAAAATAGTACAACGGAAGAGTCGACCCAATCTTCTGCTATCTCTTTTGCCTCTGTTGCAGCTAAGGGTAAGCATGCCCCCACACCACCTAAGACACCTAAGGCAAAGCGGACTCGTCGCATCACACCTCGACAGTTTCAGGCAATTACTCGTACTTTCACTACGGTATCAGAATCACATGGGTACCAGTACATCTACCTACCAAGTCGGTATCGGGAGGCTATTTCTAGTCTTCGTACCAAGTTACGTAAGCTTAAAATCAATAATGCTCGTGTATTGGATGTACACTTCCCTGACAACCATGTTGTTGCGCTCCTCATCCACAATGATTATGTGGAAGAACTTTTATCTATTTTTGATAAAGCTGGTGTCAAACCTCTTGATAATTTTGATCCTTTGGATGCCCAACGTTTGCGCAACCCGCTTTTTAACAATTTAGATCCGGAAGCTCGACAATCCAAATGTGTCGAAATACACCAAACTCGTCTTCTCCGTGCGCTTGATCACATCCGTGAATCTGTTCGTGTTGCTGTTGCTCGTGATTTCATGCGCAAACAATGGATCACTGATGATCAATTTAAAACCATCATTATGAAGACGTCAAGTACTTCTCTCCCTGTCGGTACTACCACTACCCAAGCTGATACTGACATGTCTGACGTGCTTGACACCTTTGTTGTTTCCTCTGCTGCTTCCTCTAAATCCCTCACAGGTGAAGGTGAACCTGTTGATGATGATTTATGAGTGAGATAAATAACAACATGCCAACCTATGCCCAATTAAATAATATGCTTACTATGACAATATGGAACTCAAATGGTCTTGCTCGTCAAGCTGTTTATCAAATTACCGATTCACTCCTTTCTTCTTCTATGATCTTTATGACCGAAACATGGCTACTTCCTCCTCTGCGCTATCCAACTGATTGGAAACAATATCATACATATGGCCAGCCAGTCGAAGGTACCTATCGTGGTAAAATGGGTATTACACTCCTTGTCAATCCCAAATTTCCTTACCATGTTACGCACTTTCCATCTGTCTCCCCGTATGTTTTATCTTGCCAAGTGTCTTCCTTTCTGATCCACTGTGTATATCTGCCGCCCTCTTTAAATGATACCGAGGCAATTGAGATCCTCAAGTCGCTGCCTACACAGACTCATCCTTCCCAAACAAATACCTTTGTGTGCGGTGACTTCAATGCCCGTCATCACTCCTTACTTGGAGATAACCGTACCACAACCAGAGGCACTTTATTGTTGGAATGGATCATGGAATCAGGGTTAATCTGTTGGAACCATCGCTTATCCTTTGGTATCCCAACATACAGCTCACAGGCTCGTCGAGAGAATACTGGCTTTGCCTATACCAGTATCATCGACTTATTCCTCAGCTACAACGATCTAGTCAATCCACAGCTGCAGGTTCGTGAGGACTTATCAATGGGATCTGACCACCATCCAGTCACCTTGTCGTGCGTCTTGCCCACCTCACCACCACCGTCCACAACACATCCACGGCTCGTGTGGAATCTTAGTAGAATGTTAGAGCCTGACTGTTTATATGGGAAGTTCATTAGTGAGCGTATGACACCATTTAAAGAACATTTACTCACTTTTCTTGATCCATGTAGGGAGAGCTACAATTCTAAACCAGACTTTGATGAACTGGCTACGGCCTTTACTGACATCATACACTCCTGTCTTGATGATTCTGTTGGCCGTCGTACTCCCAAGAGTACAAACAATGCATGGTTCTGGACACCAGATTTACAATTTGAATTTGACTATCGCGAGCGCTGTAGACTACATTGGAAACGTGCTGCTGGTGTAGAAAAAGCAATGCGCTGGGACACTTTTACTGCTGCTTGCAGACGATTTAAATTGGCACTCCAACGTCGACGCCGAGCGACTTGGAAACAGTTCTGCCAGAAATTGTCCTCTGGTCCTCTCCACGAAACCACGTCCATCATCCGCAAGATCCGTCGTAACCGCACCTCTACACCACAATTTGCCCATCCTGAGGGTACTTCTGCGGCTGCCCAAGTTATGGCTGATCACTTTCGTCAAGTCTTTTCTGGCTCCTTCCTGCCTCAGAATAGATATCCAGCCCCACCTATACCTGATGGCCCCCATCCTACTGGTAACTCTTCCTGCCCTATTGGTATTGAGACAGTTCGTGAAGCTCTGGTGCGTCGTCTCTCCAGACGTAAAGCTCCTGGAGTGGATCAGCTGAGGACTGAGATGCTACTCCCAGTGGTGAAAGATATTGTTCCTGTTTTAACAGCTCTCTATCAGCTCTGCTGGCGATGGTCCTCTGTCCCCAAGTCATGGTGCGTTGCGCAGATAGTTCCAATATACAAGAAAGGTGATCCCCTCGATCCAGCAAACTTCAGGCCAATTAGTCTGACGTCAATTTTGCGGAAGCTACTTGAGTTATGTTTGCAAAGCTCCTTGGAAGACTCGGCTCCTCCTTTGGACATTGTCCAAGGTGGATTTCGCCGTCGGCGTAGTGCCCTTGATCAAGCCCTCTGTCTCCATGAACTATGCCGCCAGCATGCTGAAGATCATTTTGGTGAACCTCCTGTCTTGGCCTTTCTTGACATTAAGTCAGCATACGATACCGTGGACCGTGCAGTCATTTGGCGAGCACTGGAAACTCATGTGTCTGAACCGATGCTTGGCATTCTACAGAGTCTCTTTGACAATGTAAGTGTTCAAGTCCTACTTGGTGGTCACTCTTCTAACTCGTTCTGGCCTCGCACTGGCGTCTTACAAGGCTCCATCCTCTCTCCTTTTCTGTATTCAATATACATTAATGGTCTACCCTCTGTATTACGTTCTGTTGCGATACCTACCTCGTCTCGTGTGTTTGATTCCATGCCACGTTTTGAACATTCCGGCCTCTGGCTCAACTCATTGCTGTATGCTGACGATGTTGTCATTATTGGTGCACCTGATACCATGCCTCGACTACTTCGTGCAGCCGAAAACCACTCTCGATCTCTTGGTTACCGCTGGAATCCGGCTAAATGTGTCGTTCTTAATCCACCCAACGCACATGGTGCACGCCCACTCAAACTCTATGGTACAGAAATTCCATCCAGTAACTCATTTACGTATCTTGGTATTCCTTTTTCCATAAAGGGTGCAATTGATACTAAACTCTTGCTTCAACGCAATGTCGCCTCTGGTCTAGCCGCCATGCGTAACACTCTTCAAGTGCTAAGTCTCCGGACATCTTCTTTCTCTCGTATCACCTCAAGCAGACTATATGCAACCTTTGTTCGCCCTTGCTTTGAGTATGGTCTATGTCTATGCCTTTTCACAGTCAAAGAACTGGAGTTACTGGAAAAAGGGCAAGATTTCTGTCTGCGTATTGCCTTTGGTGGCCATAAGACCACTTCCACCGCGGTATTCAAGCACATCACCAATTTGCCGTCAATGACTGAACGAGCTCACATCCTCGGTTTCAAGTTCATTGTACGCGCTTACCATCTTGAAAGCGATTCTCTACTTGGCTCCCTGCTCTCTTTTCTAGAAACTGCTCCAAAGTCAAAGCGATTTCGCTGGCCCACCTTGACGCGAGTTAATCCTATATGGACGAAACCCTCATTGTGTGGTGCCCTTTCCTCGAATTCTGAGCGACTGGACTACTTTGCAACATCCAAAAATGTGAAGTTATCTATACTCCTACTACGAGAGCAATTTTTCCATAAAAAGTTGAATGCTCCAAAACCACCTGTACTATTGTCAGCATGTCGAATACAACTTGGAGTTGATCCTATCTTGACTCTTCCCATGTTGAACTCTGACCGAAGTAGACTTTTGCGCTGGCGTATGGGTTGGTTACCTGGTCGCCCTCCTCCTTGCTCCTGTGGCTCTGCGAACGCATCCAGATCTCATCTGATCGTCTGCCTTAATGTTGCGTCCCGTCTGCAAGTCTCTCCTGGTTCAAGACCTAATCCACTAGATTATGTTATTAATCAATTGCCAAAAGTCATTCCTGCCTACCCTTCACCTCAGCTTGCTGAACGATGGTCTGTCTGGTGGCCGGCAGTTTGCTCTATTCTTTTGGACATAGACCGTATCTGTCACCCTGACGGCGGTTTTTGCAATGAGGCAGCGGATACCTCTGGACGATTGTTGCTCGACAAGCTCCAATCTCCTTCTTCCAACAACTCATCCTAAGGTGTAAATCTTATCTCTTCTCTTGTCTTCTGCTCTCCGGACTCATGGCCTCTATTGTGTGGTTTGGTTTCTTATTTCTTATTTCTTTTTTCTTTTTATTTCATTTCTTTTTCGCTTTTTCTTTTGCAAAAGAAAAATGCTTCCTTTTTGCACTCCCGCCTTTTTATTTTTACAATTTTTTATTTTTTATTTCTCCACTTCAAATTTTATTTAAATTTATGCACTTCTGGCGAGACACCTTATGCTCCATAGAGTAAAGTCTCAGTAGCCACTCAATAAACAAAATCTTTAACATGAGCCAAGCAGGCCAACGCGCCGCTAAATAAGGTATGTAGATCATGACATCACATACCGGAAAAACATTCAACCGAAAACCTTACTTGGTAGCCAATGATATGTCTTATATGTGCCTATGTCATCAGAAATATTTTATCCGCACCCATTCTATAACACATTTGCTTTGTTGGTTGACTATCTGGTAGTCAGGGAATTGTTAATAATATAATTTTTTTTGTTTGCTTATTTTCATATAGTAAATTTTATAAAGGTATATGGGAAAGAGAGTTAGAGGCTATATAGCACTAGTCTTTCTAGCATTGATTTGTAATGAAGCCATATCTAGTGTAATAAAAAAGATTGAGCAAGCAATATTCATAAATTAAACACAGTTGAGATTGAAGATTAAAAAATTATCAGACATACTTTGTCCATATTTCAACATTTAAACCAAATATTGTTATTTTTATAAGAAGTTAAGAATAAAACAGTTTTTTCTTGCCCTTGCTTTTTCAACGTACATTCTGTTAAATGCTATCATTAAATTAACCACAGGGCAAATATAAAAAGAAATTGGTGTGCAATATTGTTCCTCTTTCTAATGTAACTTCAAACGTAAATATACTCTTATTTTAAATTAAAAAACTATTATATTTTTATTAAGTATAAGAAACGATATGAAGATATTGCAATAGGTAAAATATGAAGTTAAACCTAGTAATCTACAAACACTTACAACGGCTAATTTTCTATGTAAAATTTTATACGGCACTGTAACAAAGACTGTGGTTTGTCTCGACCCTCTCTATGATGTCTTTGTTCATATGCCCTTCTTTACTATTGGTTTTTTCAAGTGTATTGTCATTATCAAAAGATTTTTCTAATAATTGAGGCATATGCTTTTCTTCAAACCGTATTCTCCATCGATAACCAAAAAAGTAGCAGCTTAGTACAAATCCTGCATTGAGTACATTGATGCCGGCTAAAATGCTAAAGAGGATACCGTTGCCAAGTGCATCTACGGCTGAAGATGAAAATATGGAAGTGATAGCAGCACCTATACATCGAACAAAGCTATTAACACCAACTGCAGTAGCAGAATATCCTAAAAAAATGTATTTTAAATTAGAATGAATAAAGACGATTATAAAAACAAAAGCAAAAAATAAACCTGGTTTAGAATCAACCAGATAGACAGAGGTCGGAGTGAAAGCCCACATTTGTCCCAGGGCATCTAAACAGCAAAAAAAAAAAAAGTTATAATCCTTTTCTTTTGATCTCACCCAACTTACAAATAAATAAACCAATAAGGGGACCATAGATGCCGGTCCTTTCGGATGTTGTCCAGCCGTAGATAAGATAGCCTATAGGAATAAGAATAAAAGAAGGAAAAGCAGCTTGTAATCTCATTTCTGATACAACTTTATGGCCACCAGTCTTTCTTGAAAGTTTGGCAAGTACGTAATCCGAATGTTTACCACTCAAGACAGAGCCCACAAGGAATCCACCACCTAAAGGAAGATAACAAAGACCTACTTGCCATTCACTGTAACCATAAATCTTTTTAAAGGTATCTGTAATAGTTGGATTCTATATAGATTAAAAAAAATGATAAGTAAATAACAAGAAAAAAGTGTTTAAAGTTTGTAAAATCAAATTGATTTGTAAAACAATGCTTGCCAGAAAATATAAACATGCAAAAATAATAGTATTGTAGGCCGTTAAGATGATTACAGTTGGGTCACGACTGAGGATAAACATGGGTTTAAAGCTAGTGGATAGTGCTTTAGAAAGATTTGTAAGTGCCCCTTCCTTCTTGACTTGTTTGCTTTCTGCTATTTCTTTATTGAATTGCTCATCTTCATCAGGTCTTTGTTTTCTTAGTGTTTCTGGTAAATAAGCAGCAGTTAGCAATAAAAGGATACCCGCTAAAATAGCAGTAAAATAGAAGGTTGATTCCCAATTCCAATACTGACAGAGAAATCCTAGAATATATGTTTAAATTAGTTATGGCGACATTTTTCTTATCTTTCCTCCAGTACCTCCAATTGTGGGACCTATAAATAATATGATTGAATATATTTTTGGATATAAAAGTGAAGTGTTCCTCCTTTACCTATAACAGGGCCAACAAGTGGGCCTATATAAAAAATACCATAAGCTGATCCCCTTACTTCGACAGCAATTGTGTCTGCAATCACACCAGCACCTATTTATTTAATTCTGTTTATAAAAAGATGTTTGGGCATTCTTTTTGTTTCTTATTGTGTTACCCAAAGTTAAACCGGCGTTCGCACCAAACGATTGTAAACCACGAAAGACGATCAGCATGACGATATTCTTACTTATAGCACAAATAATACAGCAAACAATATTGATTAAACCACTGATAAGATACATTCGTTTTCTACCATATTGATCACTTAAAGCTGCCCAAAATAGAGGCTGATGCATGTAAATATTAGAAAAAAATATCCTTGGAATCTATCGCTTACAGATATGCCCATGAATACAACATATGCAGATACAGTACCATTGACTGCGGATACAGTTGTATGTAAATCAGAGGCAACGGATAACAAAGCAGGCATATACATCATTGAGCTCAATGGACCACATAAACCACCCATGGCAACTAAAAAGATAATGATATTCTTTCTATTTTGTGAATAATTATTGGGGTCATCCTCAGAATGAATGTCACCCAGAAGATATTGAATCCAAGTTGATTTCTTGCTTTCATGCGCCGTACTAGGTGGTTGACTAGAAGCTATGGATCGAGTATCACCTTCTGTCAACATGTTTTAAGAATTAGAAAAAAAAAAAAAATTGATAAAGAGTCAGATCAAGAAAAAAAGAACCCAGTTTTAATAAAAAATTCGGGAATATAACGCATGCATTTATTTCCTCATCAGATTTCTTGCTCTTCCCAGTTTTGCTGTATTTTTTTAAATAATTGATCAACTATTAGATCGTTTTGAATATATAATCTTTATTATTATTAAAGATGGTGATGATCAATTTACAAGCTGTATCTACACTTTATGATTTGATTTGAAAGTTGTATGAGTTATAGACGAAAGGTAACGTTATAAAAATGAAAAAGGGTAAAACTTATCCCATCTATTTTACATAAAAAAGAAGATCAAAATAAATCTGTTTGAATCAACCGGGAAAGTTTTTAAAAAAAAAAGTTTCCATTTTGGTATTATTCATTTCTCCTATTTGTTTGCTGCTTTTGAAACACACATTTCAGCCAAAATATACAAGTAAAGATCATTAAAGCATTGGTCTCATTGGAAAGTATGCACATACTGCATGTGTTGTCATATCACGATTTGAAAGTGGCTTTGTGCATTTTTAGAAAAATAAATAAAAAGGAACCATTCAAGTTTGCTAATTCTCAAGTTCAAATTATCTGAAAGAAAAAAAAATTTCTTTTTCAGGAATGCTGTAAGATGTTCTACAAATAGTTGCAATCGTGTAATCTTTCCTGCCACATAGTTGAGCCACTGCACTGTCATTCATTTGCAGAGACAGACTTTTATCTGTAGCTCAAATTTATTGGTTTACTAGTACAAAAAAATGGTATACATAGTACTTGTATAAGAAACATTTATCAAATTTTTGTACGATCAAGTCTATCATCACTTTGATATACGCAATTAAATTCATTGTCATTTTGTATCTGTTATGGTTACTGTATTAAATCCTATTTTTCTTGTCATTATTACTCTTATACTAATGCTCTCTCTCTCTGTACTTACATTCTACCCTAATAGCCATCTATTTTTCACAACAAAACCGTAAGTAGCTTCCTTCGCTGTCTATAACAATAACTCTGGTATACATAAATAATGTACTTGACAACAGCAAGCTTCATCAAGAAAGATCCCATTTTTAAATCCAGTATCATTTTATTATCAGAAATCACAGCAAAGCGTGAAAAAAAAAAAAAAAAAAAAAAAAAAAGACTATATCAATTAATCAATTATAAAAAACTCTAAAAAGCCAACATTCTTTCTTTAACTTCTGCTTTCTTCAACTTTAAGTATAACTGTACTTTTACCCGTCTTATATATCTCCAGTGGAATTCTTTTTGTTTTTATTTGATCTCATCTTTTCAACAATGATTCCAATGCCGCTATTGTCAATAAATAAGGGCTTGTGTTTTTTGATTAAAACTACATTATTATTCTGGTACTTTTGATAAAAGAAGGAGGGAGGGCAAGAATAGGCCTTTTGTAGTTCGACTGTATGTTTATCACAGACTGTTTATTTCACGAAACGAAAAGTTGCTTCTCATGTGAGATGATGCACCTCCAGTATATCGTTGCTTATAAAAAAATAATATTTGATTTTGCTATAAATTGTATCAAAGAGGTTGTTTAACATTAATTATTTTTATTATTGTCTTGAACAGCGATAGATATTTGGTTTAATGACAAACACTCTCTTTGAGAAAACTCATCGCAACTGATTTTGGTAATATGTACATATTAAAATATTGATAATTAAGATTTTCAATGAGTTTTTTAGCAAAATTATTAAGAGTGCTTTGGGATTTTTTTTAAAAAAAAATTGCTTCTATTCGTTATAAATATTGATCTGTACTTCTGTCAATTATCCTTGTACATTTTATGGACTCATTCTACTTGTATATGAGCACCTGTTCTACATTTCAATCGTATATTGCATAGCTAAAAGCTACTAAAACATCTGACATGAGGAAAGGGCAAATGAATGAATGTTTTGTTCAAACAAGTAAAAAACAAAATCGAAATGATGCTTTCAGTGAGTGAAAGAAACAGGTTTACTTGTATGTCCTTTTCATTGATTCACTCGATTTCGTTTCTTATTATAAACAGGACATCGTCTGATCATATCAGCTAAATAAAATCACAAGCTCTCCATTTACATCTTGAAACAAACTGCCTGGCAAATAGTGTTATTTTCATATGCTGTGTGGCTTCAAATTATCATATTTTACTACCTTATTGGCTTGTATATATAGTCGGTGCTCTTTTTAAAGATATAACATTAAGAAATTCAACAAGGTCCAACTCTTACTTATAAACACTGTATATATTTTTTCTATTGTTTTTATTTTTTAGCATGCAAAAAAGCTGAATTGTTGATGTTTATATGCCATAATGGAAATTTCGATATCTTTTCTACAAAAAGAAAGAAATAACTCTTCATAATTAATGAAAAGAAAAAAAAAGTTTTATTAATGCACTGGTCGTATTGCTTTTAGTATACTACAAAACTCTGGTGTTCATCTCTTATGTTCTATAGGTTATGCAAACAAAAAAAGTCTAAAACAACTGTCAATAAAGTGTACAAACATAATGAAATAACTTATTGAACATAAAACAGTTTTTGCTACATAAACATGATAAAATTTATAAAGAGCTATTGTCGTAATTATAATTGTCGATTAACCTCGAGTTTTCTTTGATTGTATAAGGCTTCCATGTTGACCAAGTGCTACTAAAGTATATCTTTGTGACCAAGACTCAAATATTTCTAGTATTAAGAGATTGTCAATGTCACTAACTACTTGAGCTTTTCCCTTATGTTTCTATCACTCACTATGTCTTAATTATTTCTTACGGAGTAAGATAGTCTGGATTTGTTATTATTGTAAAATGATTGAAGATCCGAAAAGGTATAACAATTGGCATAATTTAGATCGAGGGGCTGCAATTGGGTGGGGGTCTGGTAAGCTGCTGTCTTGAACGATTTAATAAACTCCAGGCGATTGTTAGTTAATTGAGGAATATCATCCAGGCTCGTATCAATTATATTATAATATAATAGGTCTTGCTTGTGAATTAAAGGCTGGTATTCTGCAGTAGCTTTCCAAAGTTTAATAGAATCAGCAATAGCTAACAGTCCTTCACTTTCTCCGTTTTCATACGCAATCTCTTCTTTAAAAATCGAGTCATCTTCGACATCCAAGACATCGTTTTTTACTTCTTCTGCTTCTGTTTCATTGTTTGGAGGATTGCCTTCTTCATGGTGTGTTTTTAAAATTTTATTGAAAAACTCGCTGTTCTCCACACCAGGTTGATTGAAAGGGTCATCTTGATTTGCGACTCTTTTTCCATTGTTGTTAATGACATGATTTACTGTATTCTTGTTTCCCATGTAAAAAATTGAATTATTTATTATGCTATTATTATTGGGTGGACTGCTGTCGGCTACACTTGACGAAGTCGGGATCATTTTGGCAAAATAGTCGGATTTTTATTGATGTTAAGTAAATCCTTTTTCATTTGTTGAAAAGCAGAATTATCATACTTGTATAAATGGACATAAAATTTGCATGCTTCAGGATATCTGTCATGTTTTGATATGCCAATAAAATACAGTCTTGTTGTTCTGGACTAAATCTTTACAAATGAGTTTGAATAAGAATAGATCCTGATAATTAGTAACTGCCCTGAATAATATGTTTCAGTTTATATCTAGACAGTTTATTACTAACATCAGTTTATAAAATTTTTCTTATACTTGTCAAATCATATCGGTCGTAATTATCTTTTATCTAATCTCAGGTTCTGCTCAAATTAATATAAACAGCCTTGAAATCTTTCTTTAATAAAACTATTCGACTTTAGAACTATTGTTCTGTCTCGTTAATTCTTCTTTATCCTATTTTTTAATACTTAAAACACTTTACTAAGGTAACTAATTAGAACGCTTCATCTCGAAATAAGGTATAATTTAATTAATATAGTTAGAAAAAAAGAACAGCAAAACGTGCTACAGTAAAAATAGGTTTTTTGAATCAATATGCACAACACAATAAACTCGATTGCAAGTGCTTACGTCATATATTTCTATTTCATTCATTTAATCACAAGAAAATTAGAGGGAAAGAGAGCGCTCATTAGGTAGATATAAAATGCAGTGTATTCGAAGAGATCATTAATGCTACATACAGGGTTTACCAAAAAAAAAAAAAAAAAAAGAAAACAGAAAAAACTATTATAAATGCTAATTTCTCAGAGCTAATTTCGTTCAGGTTATTTAACTTGAATTTTATTTTGTATATTCAAATAATGCTTTCTATGTGCGATATCTAGTACAGCTTTGGTCCATGCTGCGCAACTCTGAAATTGAATACTTGAAAAAGTCATTTGAGGCTCCGGAAATAAAGCTGCAGCGCTTCGGTTTCGTAAATAAGATTATTTTGGAGGGAATAATAAGGTACAATACAAACTGTATCTTTGTAGATGAAACGAGGTTCAATCTTCACATCAACAGAACATAGACAAGATCGAGAAGGAACTAACCTGCTTGTATCGTTGTCGAACCTTCATCTAAGGAAAGAAACGTAACAATTTTCGCGGTATGAGCTATCGTAGTGTCGAATTGGTTGTAAGTCATGTAGTTTTTTCAATACTTTATGAAGAGCATTAATTGATGTCTAAATAATAGCCATTATCACATAAAATCTTTTAGTGGCATATCCAATGCAGAAAAGTTTAACGATTTTATTCAAGATTTAATCCGCCATATGAACATGAGCGGGGCAAGAGGTTATTACATTACTAATGATAATGCACAAATATATACAGCGGTTGTGGAGAATAATCTTAGAGATACGGGATATGTCCCTTTAAGACTCCCTCTCTGGTCCCCGTTCTTGAACTCTATTGAGGAAATGTTCTCAAATTTGAAGGCAGACGTGAAGAAGCATAGTCTGACATCCCATGATGATCTTCTGGTGAGAATATTACAATCATCCAACCAGATCACCTAGCAAGATGGTGCAGCTTGGGTTGGCCATTCGATGAGACATTTCCATATGTGCCTTGCAAATGAAGACTGGCTCTAAGCCATGAATCACTCGCTTTACTTTCTTTCAATAAAATAATACGATGAATATAATTTTTCAATCCAGTCTACTTTTTAACGTTCAAATTCAGCTTTAACATATAGTAAAATTTGTGACCCAAAATAAGACTTTTTTCTTTTGTTGTTGATAAATTTAGATTCCAAAAAAAGTCCAATTGAGATTGGAAGCACTGTATTAAGAAACAGAAAGTGGAATTCTTTCTTATGTAAGGTGTGCGAGAGTAGCTCGGGTTTTTATTGAAAATTATAATATAGAGAGAAAATGAAATTCTAAAATCAGCAAGCAGCTTTTTAATTGTGACAATTGAAATAAAAAACACTGTATGACACATATATCCCTTTTTTGGAAATTACCAGCTTTCTCCAGTTTTTTACTATTTTATATGTCAGCCCTGCTTTAATTTCATTATTTTTTCTTTTTCTTTCTTTTTTCCCAAAATAAGTGGATAATAATAACAATAATAATAAAGCAATGCCATTTAATTTAAAGACAAATATAAATACAAGTGAATCAACAACATGTAAATTAAAGCGTTTATGTTTGCTTTTTTTTTTTTTTTTTTTAAAAAAAACTAAAATTATGCGTAAATAGGTACAAGTTGTAAAGAAGCAAATTTGCCTTGTTATGGTAACTTATTTATACATATGTAGATAATCATAAATAACAATCAATTTTATTTAGGAACATCTCGACCATGCTTAAATTGCTTTTCTTTTGGTAAATTAGATACTTGTGTTGACAGCGATCAAGGTACAACAATACAAAGGGTTGACAAATCAAAAATACAAAAAAGAGGAAGTCGTCCACAAGTGGCTAGTGCATGTAATATTATGATTGACGTTAAATAATATGAAACTAACATAGCAAATAACTATAGGTATACATTGTAAAGTAGCACATTTGGCTTGTGATGGTAACAATTGAACTTAAATTTTAGCCAAAAAAGTGTTATTTTACTGAACCAATCAAAATAGTTTCGCGACCTTGTAAAAGATGTGTTTCACTTAATAAAGCAGACACTTGTCAAGATGTACTTCACAAAAAGAGAGGAAGACCAAAAAGAAAGGATCAAAGCTCATATCCAAAGAGTGAATATAGCTATGAAATCATTTATGGCACAGTTGAAACTCCTAATATTAACAATCATAACACAGTATCCAAAAGGCGTGTTATTAAACCGGCAAATCATACAAAGCCAATTGCTTTTGTACATGAGTCATTTCATCCATCACTGAAAGATACACCACCTGTGAATACAAAAAATGTCACTCCCAACTCTACTGTTGCTTCTACCACTATCTCTGCCATGATCGATGAACAAGAACCTCCTTTCGATACAGTACTTGCACCAAATCAATTCGAAAAAGAAGAGCGTTTACTACACATCTTGCCTCAACAGCAAAATTTCTTGACAGACGAATTCGAGTTATTCAATACAGATCTAATGGATGAGCATAATCTGACGCCTAAAGTACAGCAAGAGCAACAAGAGCAGCAACCACAAGAGTTGACAATGATTTTATCTATGGAGATATGCTGTGCCAAAGTACCTAGTGAAGTATATGCCTTGTGGGGTTATCATCCACAAGAACTTGCTCACCGGTCTCTGTATGACTTCATTTCACCCAAAGATACAGATCGTTTATCACAATTACATCGTTTATTACTTGATCATACATCCAGAACAACAAACCACAATGATGCACTGCCATCTGTCGAGAGAAGCACATCTCCTCTATTTAGTACTGCAGATCCAATCAAATTAAAAGGGATGGCAAATGGATCCAAGGTATATTCAGATACGATACATGTCAAGATGAGCTCGGGTGAATATAAATTGTATGAAGTTATGATTTATATTGGGGCGGGACTAGGTGCAGATCTTTATGATCCATCCACATTATCTAAGCTATACATTGTAGCCACATTTAAAGAACATCAATATGAAGTATCACTGGTACAGCAAGAGCAGCAAAGGGGAATGATACCAGATACGACTCAAACAATGGCCAATTATATGGAACCAATCGCCGTATTTTCTCCCCTGTCATGTCCCGTGACACCTCCACCTCCAGCAGCAGCAACCGCTACATTAGATCTATCAGCAGTCATCCTGGATGACAGTAAGCCTGTCGATTGTTGGCTTACAGATCAAATGTCTTTATTACAAGATACATTCAATTATAAAATACCTTTACCTAAACAAAGACCTTCTCCAAGGACATCCTTTTCACTACCCAAATTCAACGTTGCTCCAATCAGTACAAAAAATATATCCAAAAGTTACAGTAGTGCAATGTTCAGTCGATACGCATCTTCACCAAAAGTATATCATCCTGCACAACAATATTTCTTACAGACATCGAGCAGTCTACTTAATTCAGCTGCTACGGCAGCCAAGAGTCCATCCATATTCAGTACGGCTGGATCATCAAATAGACAAGAAGCTGACCCAGTTAAAAAGATAGAGATGAGTATTCATTCTTTGCTTTGCTAATAAAACAGGTCTTTTTGTTTCTTTTTATTCTTTTTTATTTACTTGAAATGTCTGAAAGCGTCACTGCCGGTATTAGAATCTAAAATGCCGCTGTAACCAGATCAAGTTGGTTTTATTGCAGATAAAAAAGAAGTCATGCTTTGTATTTTTTTACTCATATGATGCATGGGTGTTGCAGATCAGAATGGCTATTGCCTAAAGAGGAGTTTTGTTAGAAAAAGGATATGAGCCATACAATTTCATCTATCGATCCTCTTTTGTCGCTACAGGTCGTATCAAATCTATTTCTGTAGACACGAAACCAATAACAACACGTTTCAAGATACCAGGCTCTTTCTTTCTCGTCATGGTCGGAACTGGCTACTCCTCTAGTTTCTGTCTTGCTGTTTCCACTGATAACTAGCCTATTCATTTCACATCAAGGCCTCATTTGACCTTATACGAATATCCAGTCGGCGCTCTCGTCCTTTGGACGAACCATCTACTACTTGCAATTTCACAAACCAAACTTACTTCTTTGAAGCCTCTGTATTGTACAACAATGGCAAGACACACCTCAACGGGATCTCATCTTCTAGTTCTCATTCATCTTGCGGTTATAGATCATCGTTGTCAACCGTCAAGAGTTTTAGTGTCATCTTCTTCAAGTCAGCTTCGATGCGGTTCCTTGTCATCTCCCACAAGATCATCAAAGCCAATATCTACTCAACTTTCGACTAGTCGTCTTTGTTTGGCTCCTGTCGATGCCAAGCATGACAAAGGGGACTTGATGACATAAAGATGTGACCCAAAAAGACAATACTTTTAAAATCTTAGCTTGGCTATGTAGCTTTTGTCAAAAGAGGGCTGTCAAGTCGATACGGTCGTTTGAAGAAGGGTATGAATGACATCGATAGGGATAAGGACTGTGTGTTTTGATCCAAATGTTTCTTGCTCTGCTAAAGTTGAACCCTTGTTGAGCAATCTTAATAAGTCTAACGGGGAAATGCAAATTGGTCTTTGATGGATTGAATGGTAAAAATAGGTATGATTAAAAGTAGTCTTAAATCTTTGACTTCATAAATAGGTTTTTTTTTTTTTTAAAAAAAAAAGTATTTTATTGTTTAAGTGCATAGTGTTTAAGTGTGTACAAGAGAACTTTGCCTCTCTTATTTGCAATAGCAACATAATCACTGTTTGGAGAAAAGGCAACACGTCTAACTATATGCAAAGGTGTTTTCTCTGTAGGCCAATTAGCATAGGTTGTACCAGTAGGAACATGAATGATTCTTAATTGTTCCTTTTTGGATTTACTAGAGATCACCATGAGTTGGGAATCGTGACTAAATGCAATTTGGTTAATTCGAGTCGTTAATGTCTTGATGATTTTGTATGGCTTTGGATTTGTCACATCAGGCTGTAAGACAGATCTATCATAAATATTCACAATACCAGTAGATGATCTATAGACGCATTAGTTGTTTGCTCGTGAAATACATGGCCCTTTTTTTTTAATTGCTTACCCAGTCGCGTAATATTTCTCATCTGAACTGACTCTAATAACCGAAGCACCAATACAACCATCATCAGACCATCGCTTGACGCATTCTTTATTTTGTACATCAAATTGATATACTTCTCCTTCATTATTAAATCCAAACAAGTACTTTCCATCTGAACTCCAGTCAACGGATTCTACTGTCTTGTTCACCTTCAAGTTACCAAACCACTTCTTTGTCAAGTAGCTCACAATAATGATCACACCGCTGTTACCCAAGAAGGCAATGTATCGTCCACAAGGACTCATGGAAAATTTCTCCAATGATTTTTCTTCTCTGCCCCAGATTCCAGGACACTTGTCGATCGTACCCGATTGAATGTCATAAATGTAAAAGTAGCTACGTCGACCACTGACAACAATCTGATCTCCAGAAGGGTGAAATTCTGCGTGGGTGATTGGTAAATCTTTAAATTTGACGGATTGAATCTTGGGATTGATTTTGCCATCGATTTGAAATAGTCTCAGCACTTTATCCAAACCACCTACCAACATGACCTGGGCGTTGGGATGGAAAGCAATACATGTAATTTGTCCCTATGATAGATGTGAATAAATCAATACAAAAATCGTATCTATGCTGCTTACTTGAGATGCTGATGCACGGTTGGCATCTTTTAAACGTAAAATATCTATTGTGGTAGGAGCGATGGCTTTCATGTCCACACGATTGTTCAGGATACCCATTGTACTCTTTAATAAATCAATTCTTGTCTCATCATCCAATTGCTCTTCATCATCTGATCCATCTTCTTCATCACTACTGTCTGTCGCCTTACGTTTTCTTTGCTCTGCTTTTATCTCTGAGGGTAATCGAGCCCAATCAGGCTTAGGATGTAATCGATTGAATCTACAAGAAAAAACGTTCAGAGCTTGTGAATAAATATATCTATACACTTTACTGTCTACGTAATCTTCGAGTATATTCTACACCATTCACTACATCTTCATCAATATCATTTCTTAATTTTTTTGTCATGTTGGCAGCAGTCAGTGAAATTTGTAATTTTTTATCATCTTCATCTTCCCATGCAGCATTCACTTTATCTTTTTCAATTCCTTCTTCTTCTTCTTCACTGCTACTGGCATCTTCCTCCTCTGAAGAATCTTTTTCTCCATTCTCTGCTTCATAATCAACTTCTTTGTCTTCTGTAAATGGTCCTGAATCAAAAAAGAACATCTATAAAAGACTAGTTTAGTTTTGTTGATACATAAATGTCCTTTAAACAAGGTTTTACTTCGTTGCTGCCTTCTCCTTCTTCTTCATTGTTGCTCTCTTCACTCTCTAGCTCTTGTTCAAATTCTTGTCCAGTGTTTGTCCATAGATCCTCTGTATTGTCACCAAACAAAAGATCTTCAAGCTTTTGTTCACTGTCGTCCTTTTTTAATTTTTTATTTACATGAACCATTTTGTTGTTTTCTATAAAATAAAATAAAAAAAAAAGTTTAAAATAAATGAAATAAAAGGTAAACTGGGAGAGGAGAAAAGGAAAAGCAGACACATTAAGCCACTTTACTAACAAATGTAATTCAATGACCGATGATCGAAAAAGGGGTACGTGATGATCGTTTTCTATGCAGTTTCTTTTTTTATGGTTGTATTATAATGATTTATTATGAGTTGATAGACAAAAGATAAAGATTACTATTGAAACTTTTTTTTTACGAAATAAGTGGATTAGGATAAAATATTTTACAGATGTGACACAGGTGGTTGACTTTACTCTTTTCTTGAAATATCCAGATTTACATGGTAGAATTTTATAATAGTTTGCAGAAACGATGAAAATAGGATCAGGATCAGAATATACAGTGTAACGTATTTTAACCAGGTTTTCAGCTTGGTAGAATCGCCAAATTAGTAATAATCTATAGCCTAGGCATTGGACGGTTAAAAAAAAAAAGAAAAATTGACCAGGACAAATAAGCTCGCTATCATCACTCTGGAGGTTTCACTTGTTTAGTCGCTTTTTAATAATAATATATAAATGACTGTAACCTCTATTTCGCAGTGTCATTTATAATTGAAAACAAAGTGAATTTTCCATATATTTTCATACATTTCAACTATAATATTTATTGTAACAAGCCCAAGCATCAAAACACCTTTGGAGATTCAATTGACCATGTATTCTTTAGGCAGCACGAGTAAAGCCAGCTGTTGATTTTAAGTGTAACAAAAAAAAAAAAGCGCGTTCTTTTTTATTATTAATGCTCTCTTTTCATATATATCAAATAGTATAAAAGGGGAGGGAAGAATATTAGGGCATGATACATAGTTGAGTTTCTTTACTGTTAAACAGCGGTAGTAGTTTTAGATGATGGTTTCCAGAACATCCATGATTTACGCAATTTCAATTTCTTTTCCTTCTTTTTCTTTTCAGATACTTCTTTGACAGTTTCCTTGACCTAATAACAGCCATTTTTATTAGTCACAAAAACCAATTTATTATTTCAAATTACCTTTTCTCCGCTTCCACGTTTAAACAAACTTAAAATTTGTGATTTTCTCTTGTTGTTCTTGGTCTTTTTGACAAATGAATTGGATTTTTCAATGGATGATGACTTGATGGTTGAGCTTTCAGCCACTGTTATGATACTGGCTGGTTCTTGAATGGATGATCCATATTCAGAACTATCATGTTCACTTGTCTCATTCTTTCTTTCTTCTTTTGGTAATGCCTGCTTTACTTGGTTACTTTCTTTTTCGGTTACAGCGCTGACAGGGGTCACTTCTTTTGTTTGCTCCTTTTGAACTGTTTCAGCTTTAGGTTCCTCTGTTTTGACTTTTTCAGACTCAACGGATTCAGACTTGGTCTCGACTTCAGTAGGTTGATCGAGTTCCTTGGTCTCTTGTTCCTCAACATTAGCCATCGATTCCTCAGCCTTGCCTTCTTCAGCCTTTATTTCATCTTTTTTGTCTTCAGCCATTGTTTGTTCTGCTTTGACTTCTTCAGTCTTTAATTGTTCTGGTTCAACTTTTTCAATTTCTTTAGCCTTTACTTCTTCAACCTTGGTTTCAACTTCTTCCGTCTTGATTTCTTCTGTCTTGATTTCTTCTGTCTTTACTTGCTCATCCTTTAATACTTCTTGTTCAGGAACTTGTTCTATATTGACTTCATCCTTTACTACAGTGACTTCTTCATCAACAGGGGTGATCACTGACGCGTTGTTTGTTTCCAAAACTAACTTTTCGGTACTATTGGATTCAATGACGGAAGGTGTAGTTGATGGATTGGGTGAAGACTTTTTATTCTTGCGAGAAGATTTGTTTTTCTTGTTATTTTTTCTTGCCATGTTGTGTTGTAAAAAAAAAATAGAAAAAGGAAAGAAAAAAAAAGAAATGAAAAAATGAAAAAGTTTATTTTTAAATGATCCGTGATCTCTCTTGCTTTCCAATTTTTGGATTTGTGTGACCATCGTTTTTATTTACTTTTTCCAAAAATAAAACACATGCAGTGATTTTTTTTGAATGTGGCAAAAGATCAATGAATTTCATCTTCCATGCACTTTCCTCCTTTTTGTTAATAACAGTCTGTGTGAACTTGAGCTCCTTAGTATTTAAAAACAACTTTTTTTTATTAGTTTTCTCCTTGGCTGTCTTGAGACAATGAAAGAAGAGGAATAAGGACACTTGACTTTTTGTTCACAAGGCTTTGACCAAGTAATACAGTCAGGCTCACAGAGAAAGATATTTGAAGCATAACAAGAAAGTGACAGGCTTGGTTACACACCCAAAGTGTCAACTTGGCTTATTTTTACTCAATTTGTGAGAAAATAAAGAGGGAGAGATGAAATGAATTCATAAGATTGAACAAGTGGCTTAATTTCATTGTTCTTTTAATATTTCTTCAGGGAGAACATTATTTAATTTAGAGGCTGAACCTTTTTTTGTTTTTATTTTTTCTAATTGGGCTGCAGATTACAAATTGTAAACATCCTACTTTAACTGAGTTTTATATTAAATTCTGGCTCGTGTACTCTTTTGCTAACAAAACCGAAATGATTTACTTATTTTCACTAAACCAAGTATTTCTTATATTTCACTAAACAATGCATTTTCTCTCCCTTTTTTTTTTTATTTAAAAAAATAAATAAACCTCAAATAGGATATAGTGTTTTTATAACATTTGTTTTCATATCGTATCTTATTTTTGGAAAAAAAAAAAAAAGAAAGCTTTAAAGGATTTTTCTCTGGGATTCCTTATTAAAACAATGTGTTGTGTAGATTGTTTTTCAGCACTTCTTTATGGCATGTGTCTCCAACTCTTTCAAGAGCACAAGAGTCACCATGCCTCAGTGCCCATGTCATTTATTATAGATCAAACCGCACCACTCTTCTCTTTTTTCTTTCGGGCTCTATTACCTCTGCATGTACCTTGTTCTTTATAAAATAAACTGGCTCTTTTAACAAGACTAACTTGTTTTCCAGTGGAACAAACCGTGCATGATTCAATATGTGTCTCAATTTAGAATCAAAAAAAAATTCTCCCGAATTCTCCGATGATCTCCTCTTTAGCAACTCATCTTCAATCGTGTTTCGAATCACCAAGGTCTCGACATACACTGGTTTTGTTTGTCCGATTCGGTGAGCACGTTTGATGGCTTGTTGTTCCATGGCCGTCTGCCAAACGGGACTCACGAAATAGACGCGTGTGGCCGAGGAGAGGTCGATACCGTAAGCAGCCTTGCGAACAGGCATGAGGATGATGTTGGCATTATCTGAAGTATTGAAAGTTAAGATCGTATTGGATCTTTGTGCGTTTGTCTGTGATTAAATGAGTGGCTTGTTCAGAATGATGACAGGTTATATACCATGCGTTGTTCTTGGTAAGTCAAGACTCTCTGTTTCATCAGTTTTGTTAATATCAAGTAAATCTCTACCATTTCGTTATAATGCTGTGTAAAGATAATACACTTTTCTGTTGCTTGATATCTCATGATTTGATTTACCAAGTAATTGAGCTTACTACTGGTCGTAGCCATGACTTTGGCATCTGAAAGGGCATTTGCTGTATAAAACGTCATTGGCTTCTCAGTGTCCTTTTCGGCTTCATCTGCCGGAAGCAACCGGTGCCCATCAAAGACATAAGCATAGTCTGAATCCTGCTTTCTTTTTAAATAATCCATTTCACTCACCACTCTGTCTTGCGACATCAAACATTCTTGATCTTGGCTCATGCCCCAGCAGTCTCGAAAGACCTCTGGCAAACCAACAACCTTCAAAGCCGGAGAAGGATGCTGCATGAGTTTGATAAACACCTCGTTCTCTTGAGCCTCGGCCAGGACAGCCTTGATACGGAACAGGTCCTCATTCTCATCGCCATAATCTGCTAAACCTCGCTCAATCTCCGCACATGCCTGAGCACAGTTGGTCTGAGCCATTGTCAGCAAGGCAGCATCGATCGAATACCAAAAGCAACTCTGCCAGAGGTTATGGACCGTTTCTCGTAGGGACTTTACATTCTTTGAAGAAAAGAGATAATCGGGACCCTCTCGCTGTGACAAGATGGCATTTAAGCTGATCATGGCCACTTGACAATTATGTGCCTATTAAAATCCACGTTAATCTTTGGGACAAGAGAATGAAAATGAGTTACAAGCCACTGATAGACATCGAATTCTAAATAAACCACTTTTTGAGACAAGGGCGGCAGGGACACTTCCTTTTCAATATCCCTTTTCTGATGCCGTATCATGATCCTCGACAGCATCTGACCACACTGAGAGAGTGCCCATGGCTTTCTGTCCAAAAAGGGCTTCACGATCCACTTGTGCCACAGCCGTCGGTTGGATCGAAAGGGTTGGATGCCCAAGGCGATGCACAGTTTACCTAATCGATCCAGATCGTCTGATTCATACAGGCCCATCAAGTGCTGCGTGGGTGTACCGGTACAGATCCATCGTGAGTGACAAAAAAGTTTACTCGAAAGTTCAGAAAGTTTATTCTTTTGAGACAATCGATGTCCTTCATCTAAAAACAGGCGTGTGAGATGAGTGGTGTAGGTCGCCCTTCTTTTCCTTTACCGACAATCACCCGTCTCCAGTGCACTTGGAGCAAAGGGGACACATAAGGATCTTTGTTTACAAAGCACACGCAAGCTCTTTCTCTGGTAGATCCAATCGTTGGACACTGACATATATTGCCTATAAAGAATATGAATCTGTAGGTGTGGCATAAAAGAAAGAGGGGGTTATTATTCTTTACTGGTAAAGTCCAATCCTCCTTGTTGATTCTCATAGGCAAATCTGGATTGACTTGCGATGACCAAATCATATTGAATCAAGTCAAGAGGAGATGGTATGCTTTGTTTGATGTTGTCATGAACAGTAAAGTTCAGATAACCATCTTTTACATGTTTATATATCTCACCAGTCCACTGAGCCACTAAATTATCAGGCACTAATTTATATAAGCATCCTATGTGTTCTTCAGCTGGATATAATCTACCTATGATGAGTGTCACATTCGATACGTAAACTGTTAAAGTTGAAAAACGAGGTTGTATCCTACGCGGTCTGGAAAAATCAAAATGTTCTGGAACGTCCAAATGCTCATAATAGAGTGGATAGGCTTTAAACCAATCCATGACGTCCATGGGTAAATTGAGTGTTTTCCAATTGATACCTTGTTTTAATGCAGACTCTGCTGCAATCACCTTTAGTGTCCTTGGCTGAAGCTCTGCCAGCTTTGTCTGGCAGTCACTGTGAGGTATAGGGATAGATAGATCCTTGGTTGTCATGACAGCGGCTAAACAAAGACACGTTTTACCTGTGCCCTATTTCATATCTTATTAAAGCGATTCATTATGCTTATGGCGATTCATACCATGTCTTCACATATAATACCACCCTTGATATCTTGAGCATACTCTGGTTGATCAGAAATATAGCCTGTAAGTCGATTTAAATAGTATTCAGAATCAATGGTTTTAAATTGAATCATTTCTGGTTTTTCTATCTTGTTTGGCTCTAATTCTCTTGAAAGTATTTTTAAAAGTGAATTCTAATAAAATCATTATTTGCTGTTTATTGATGCTTGTGTGTCTGTACCTTTTGATATAAATATAAAGTAGTCTTCATACCAGGAATGTCGGGTTCAACATGACGCAAAAAATCCAATACATCTTTTGACAGACAAGAATAATCTAAAGTAGGCGAAGGTATATCCATAAACATATTAAACAAGGTCGTGTCATGGTGAATGGGATCAAAGAGAGATACAAACATGTTTGATTCTCGACTGAGATGCAAAAGTAGATCAAGAAATGAGTTTAGAAAAGTATTTAATGACTGATGTAGTAGCAAGTGAATAAGAAGAGTGCAGTGTGAATCAGTGAATAAGCATTGAGTGGGTAATTGAATAATATTTGCATTTGAGAGTTTTGAAATTAAGCTCAGCTTGTGTTGTTCTGTCTTATTTGCATGAATAGCAGAAAGATCACACGGATGCCATCCTTCTTTCTTTACTGATTTATTTGTTTTAATTTGAATAAAACCTAACTTCATTTTAAAGAAAAATAAAAAAAAAAAAAATAAAAAAGAATTAAAAAAAAAAAAAGGTTTTTACATGGGGATTAAGTCTTCATTTTCTCTCTTTCACTGTTAAAGCCATGTAATAAAAAAAACCTTTTTTTATTTTTTTTATTTATGAATATGTGTGTGTTACAAAGGGGAAAGAAAAAAGTCCCCCTTTGTTTATATATGTTTTTAATTTAAACAAACAAAAAAAAAAAAAGGATCAATTAAAAAAAGAAAAGCCGAAGCTAATGAAAAATGATAATAACTTTTCCATTACATGACCCCAAGTTTATATGAAGAAGGTGAACAAGTTATTTAAAAGAAGGAAATTATGTTTTTCTTTTTGTAGTTGATGTTCACTTGGGATTCAACTCGGCCTTGGTGTGTTTGTTGTTGTTGTATCACGTTTCCTTCTTTTTGCCCTTTAGCAAATCATTTGTTTCAAAAGCAAAAGGGATGTTAAATAACAAGTGAAAAACATTTTCCTTCTCCTTTTTTTTTTTTTCAATATTAAACTCTTTTATTCCCTTTCCCCCCCTTAAATTTCCCTTTGTAACAAGATGTTTAGTTCTTCCCCTATCAAAAGAGAATTTGAAGATGATTCTGATGTGGTGCTAGATCAATATTATATGGAAGATAGCAAAAGAGCACGTCATCATCATTGGAATCTAAATCATTTATATACACTTCCATACAGTCCACTGGCTACAGTTGATTTACAGGTAATAATGAATATGGTAAATGACATGTTATAACTCTTTATGTACAGTCCATATTCAATTTATCTAATTTTCAATTATTATCACAAGAAAAGAGAGATGAACTCTGTCAACTATTACCTGTTGTAGACACCATTCCTCAATCAACCTTAACCGTATCTCCTTTACTCTTTTCAAAACAAGAAAATCCAATCTTTTGGAGTACTTTGTCAGAACCAGAAAGAGTATTAAGCCAAGATGAACCAATCAAGTCAGAATCACCAAAAATAAACGGTAAGCCCAAAAAGATAAAATCAAAGCCAAGGAAACCAAAGACGATCAAAGTAAGGTTGTGTGTTATTTGATGATGAGATACTTAATGAAGCATAGGATGAAAGCTTTGAAACTTGTTGGACAGAATTGGTTGATACAGAAAAAGCATCTAATGTAGCAGGGTAATTATCCCGTTTATGTCTTCTGTCCCCTTCAATTCATATCCTGTTCATTTAGTGACTCAAAAAATATTACATTAAAAGACATGTGTCGTAAAGGTTTGATACGTGAACAAGACGTGATTGTCTATAAACGCAACTTCAGTGCTTGTAAGACAGTTGTCTGTAAATCCATGACGATCATCAAGGCCAGTGGTTTATCTGGTATTTCTATTCAGCTGGATGATCAAGTATTTGAAGATTTCGAGACTCCTACTGCTTTAGAAACCAAAATTCTAGATCATCACGGCAAAGTGACTAAAGATCAACGTCCAAATGGAAATGCATTTAAAAGCATTCGATTGATACGCGAAGGAAAGGACATGGGAAGGTTGTTTGATATTCGTAAAGACAGTTTTGAAGAACTTTAATAAATTCTTTTGTTTTTCAATCAAGAATTGTATACATCTAAATGGAGAGGAGGTAAATAACAGCAAATAAAGTAGGCTACTCGCTTTCATGCTCTGACTTTGTTTATACCAAACCATCCTTCACTCTATTTGTTTTTATTTTACTTTTTTTTTTTTTTTTTTTTTTGATTGATGAAGGTTACATGAGATAGTCGGTGAGAAAAGAAAATGGTATTCAGTGACATGGAATCAATTCTACTATTAAACCTTCTAAGATTCTATCCATGTTTCCTTCAACATCCATTTCTCCTTTTGTGGCTTACCTCAGGGTCTTTTGTCGAGTGGTTTTTATTTGCAGATGATTGTGAATGAAATGCATCTTTTGGGTGGCAGGTTCATTTGATAATGCTCCACAAATAATCCTCATTCCTTTTAAGTCTGTATTTTTTTTTTTTCTTATTTAGTTGCTCATTTTGATAAACGAATAAAAATGGCTTATTCACGCAAACAAAATGTTATGCATTCAATTCTTTCAATTTACTGTGTAGCAATCAAATCAGCAATTTGATTCCCCTTCTTCTTCCCTTGTCACAGCGTACAACAAAAACTTGTTCAATCACTCTCTTTTTACTTATTCTTTTAAGCCAAAAAAAAGCAAATGGAATCAGAACGAAAAGGAGTGGTTTGGCAGAAATGTAAGGCCATTGATGGGAAATTAGCAACAATATCATGTATTTAAATTTATATATTCTTCAAAGGCTAATCTTCTCAGGTTGTTTGAGACTATCATATACTTTTCTGTGTGTGTAAAAAATAAGATTGTTATCAGCAATAAAAAATAAAAGATAGACTTTTAAACTTCTTATAGACATTGGTGTAATCACAATTTGTATTTTTGTGATAGATTCCGAGTGTTTCAATTATATAAATTAGATTAGGAACGACTTGCAAGAGAAAGTTAAAAAAGGAGGAAGGGTGAGATCATAAGAAGGGAAACGAATGTTGGTGTATCTGATGGATTTATCTTTGGTAATTTTTTTTTAAAAAAAAAAGTTAATATTAGCCACAAGTCTAAGTGTGTTGTTAGATGTGTGATGATAAAATACGACTCGTGAAATGATCGGGTCTTGAACAGCCAACAGTTGCAATTAAACAAACCTTCAAGAATACCATGAAATATCTTCAAGCTATTCTGAATCATCTTTTCCTTACCCAATTAGTTTAATACACGCTTAAAACTTGAGGATGTCATCAACCAACATAAATTGGAGTCACTACAACATAGACTTTAACAGATGATAGCAACACAACCTATCCACTCTCATTAACAAAAAAACCATCGATCGGTAATATTCCAAAAAAAGCAAAGTGTAAAGAGTTAAGTACTTGAAACTTACAAAGGGAATTAGATAAGCAAGCAATGATGGAAATCGAATTAAAATCGTTAAAGATGAAGGATTAGAGATACTAAAAGTCAAAAGATTGAAGAAGCTACAATTAGCTTTGAATAAACTGATCATAGAATGGAGCACATTAATCCTTCCATCGCATTCTTTGTTATTTATACCTGCATAAAACGAATTCGTCAGTTCGGTGTTTAAAGTCCATCAATGAAAATGACAAAAAATTTTTGTGTCAATCACTTTTTTTTTTTTTCTTACTGCCACATCTTCCTTGTTCTCCTTCAGCACATGTCTTTTATACGGTCAACGCTATTTATTTCAACAATAAAGCAACCTATTTTAATTAAAAATGCATCTCAAATAAAACAAATAATTAGACCAATACACAGTAACCTTACATGTTCAAGAGTAATGCCTGTTAAAATGACAAGGTAGACATGAACACAAAATTGTAATAAAAAAAATTCTTGACTTTTTTTTTTCCAGACTACATACCTTTTTATTGCCAATTCAACGTACGTTTGTTTCAACTAAAAGTAACAGTAATAAAGAAGAGCAAAAACAAGAAAAAAAATTTAAGCTCCCAACAGGCACAAAAATAGTAAATAAAATAGAGTTGCATTACATGATATGAACAAACATTAAAATAATACTAGGAACTTCGAGAAAATATTTACACTATTCCAAATTTATTAACATTTGGCAGACTGTTGGCTGCCCCGTATATTGGATATCTGATCCTTGAACATGATTATAGTTTAGCATTAGGGTTATTTGCTTTAGCAGGATTCACGGATATGGTATAACACATGGGATTTAGTATTACTTATTAAACTAATACCAAAAAAAAAAGTTGGATGGCTATATTGCTAGAAGATATAACATGAAGACGCTTTTGGGAACCATTATTGATCCAGCAGCGGATAAAATGTTGATGACAGTCATGACAATCACTTTAGCGATGGAAGGTGTAATACCAGGTAAAAGCAAGATGCTTGTGAACTATTAGTAACGTCATCATCCATCATAGTTCCCTTAGCAACTATCATTTTAGGAAGGGACCTTGGATTAGTGATGTCGGCCTTTTATTATAGATATATTTCTTTACCAGAACCAGTAAATGAACATATCAGGGTGAAATAAGTAATTCTGACACAGACATATTCCCTCCTTTTTTTTTTTTTTTTTAGAAAACAATAGCACGTTATTTTGATGGATCTATTCCTTCTGCAGAAGTGAAACCAACACGAATTAGTAAAATTAATACAGCTTTACAATTGCTTTTAATGGGTCTCTCGTTGACTACTGTCACCATGGGTGTTCCTCCTGCTGAAGCAATGACAGCTTTACAGTAAGTTAATATGTCGTATCATTTCTTTTTTAACCTGTTCAAAATAGGTGGGCTGTAGGAGGAACGACAGTTTGGTCAGGAGCAAGTTATATATTTTCAAAAGATGCTGTTCGAATACTAAAAAAATAGATTTATTCTTTAATTCATTCACAACAATTTCTTTTTTTATACATAAAAATCTAACTGAGGGGAGAAAGAGGAGGGGGGGATGTGTGAAGGGGAGGGTGAGGGAGGGGGGGTACCCTTTTTTATTTTTCTTTCAAAAATGTGAAATAATTTGCCTTTTTTTTTTGTTTTCTTTATTTTAATTCATAAAAAAGCGTGCAATGGTAGCATTATGTTTTCTGCCATACAATAATGAGCAAATTATAAAGATATCAGAAACACAAATCATCTTGTCTTGTACATCAAATACGCCAATTTATGTATATGACCATGTATTTGACATGACAGATCAATTTGATTGTTACTTTGATAAAATTCTTAATGATTTGATTCAAGGTTTGCATTACATGACTTGTTTATAAATACATACTAATTATGTTATATTAATAGGCTATAATAAAAATATCATTATTTATGTAAGTCTTTTCTCTCCTTTATAGTTAAAGCTGTTACACTAACCTAACAAAAAGGAACCCTCACTCAATAGAAATAATCTATTAGATACGAAACTCATTTTATCATTATCCCCTTTATTTAACAACACAACCTATAATGTTCACATCAATCTCAGTCAAATAATCAACGGTACTACTCAAAGCCTTTTGGATCAAAATACATTAAAAGTAACAAATATTAATGACATGCTTAGGTAAAAATAAATGTGAATAAACAGTTACATACGCCATATCAACTCATTATATATTTAGACATTATAAACTTGGTTTAGCCTATCACAGCCCATCTGCCACAACAAAATTTACAATTGAAATAAAAAAAGAAAATAAATTATCCCGATTAACCATCACAAACATTTCTAGTCCAGACCAGATCACACACGATGATACAACCTTACTGCTCACATCCATTAGCCATTTGGACGATACAGAAACAATCAAGAACACGCTCGAAGCCACATCTCATCTAAGGGTCGATCCAACTCCTGAAGCCAAGGACCATTTACGCCAGACGATTCTCAAGATGACCAGCGAGCTCACCCGGTCCAGAGGTTCGCTCCAGTCCATCGCATCCAACAAGGCTTATTCTACCTTTTCATCCATTTCCAACTTTACGCACTTGACTATTCCCGAAGAAGAAAAAGACGACTGTCCTGTTGAAATCAGTTGTCGTCAGAAAGACACGGAGGTGATCAACCGTTTGATAGAAATACAGCGAGTCCAAGACGAATTGATAGAGTGTCTGCAGGGACAGATGGCACATCGTCAGCAAGAGATCATGCAAGGCCTTCATCAACTGGCACTTGACCGAGATGAAATTCGACAGATGGCATTACAGAATGAGGATATCGGTGAGATACAAGCTGAACGAGATCGTCTAGCAAACCAATTAAAAGAACACCAACAGATTTCCGAAAAGACACAAAACGCGCTGGATCTCCAAACGGCCCGATGCAAGTCACTCGAGAAACGCACGGCCGAGCTGCAAGCAGACCTTGTCGAGAGTCGGGATCGGATCAAGCAGCATGATGTCTCGGGTATGATTGAAAAGTTAGAACGCGAACTCGATCGGCTGAAACGTCAAAAGCAGTTGGAAGAAGAGGATTTTGAAAAGAGCTATGCGGATGCGTTGAATGAGATCAAGTCGATGAAGACCGTGATGGATAGCCAGACCGAGACAATAGAGCATCTGAAGGCAACGACCCAATCACTGTATCAACAGCTCAATGATCTTCAGTGTATCGAGAAACGTAACAGTATGAGCAGCAGTATCATCTCAGCCTACGGTCAATACAATCACCTTGAGATGGATGAAGTGATGAAGAACCTCTGTGACGAGAATGTGAATCTCAAATCAGCCTTGGCTGAACAAGAGTCCCAAAAGACCACACAGCACCGTGAGATGACGAGACAGATCAGGTCCCTGGAGAATGATGTTGCAAAATTGACGGCCGCTAAAAATCTGCTGGAGCGGGATCTTCACCAGATAGCTCCTCTACGTTCCAAACTGCCCCGGTCCTTTTCGTCCTTTAGCAGACTCAAGGATTTGGATCCGGTCCATGTCACCATCGCTCCACCTCCTACACATCCACCCTCAGAACCTATTCCGCCCTTGCCTCAGGAAGAAAACAAAAAGCAGCGTCTTTCGAGGGATGATCTTCAAGCGCAAGTTGATCGTCAGCATCAAGAAATCCAAAACTTGCTCGACTCACACGCTTCCTTAAAGACCACACTCAAAGAAACGCAAGCAGAGCTTTTAGAAGAAAAGAAAAAGACACTGCATGAAAGAAAGACAAGAGAAATACTGGATAAACGAATGCAAGAATTGATGAACAAAAAGAATAAATTTTTATGTTTTTAGTTCGAAGGCAGCGCCTTCTTCTTTGCATCATTGAATTTTCGAATGACCAATTTACACTCTGTCTCCCTGCAAAGATCTGGCAAGCTGTTTCTAGCCTCACCCATCTTGTCAAAAAAGACAAGACCGGTACCTCTTTCGACCGCATCCAGGGGCACCTTGAAGGCCTCGAGCGGCATGTTGTCTGAGATGGGTTGATTGGGTAACACGAAGGCGCCTACACTGTATTTGCCTTGGTGATGGGTCATGATGACCTTGTAAAAGTGAGTGGGGACAGCCACGTTGGGTGGGTTGCCGATCATTTGATATTTCACATAAAACTTTCCATCGGCTTCTTGATGAGGCAGATACAAGGGGCCAGTAAACACATACACATCAGAAAACTTTTGAGTGAGTGATCGGCAAAAGTGCTCAAGGTGAGCCCAATCTACAACAACGGACAGGTTAGTGATGTTGGCAAAACATAAACAATGCGTTTTTTTACAGTCTCGATTGAATCCTTCTCCTACTTGAGGAGAAATATTGGTCAAATAAAAGGTCTCATCCATCGACACTTGGCTGTTCTTGACATCAGCTGCTGGTACCATGTGTCCTCTATCAAAGCCACTTTTAAAGTAATCAGATAGTCTAGCTCTGAATTGAGCAGGAATACGATCGTCTTCCTTGAATGTAGACTTTTGACGATCGACTTGATCGCCACGTTTTAAACTATCAGCGGTCAAATGTTCAGCGACCCAATTAGGATTACGATCACGACGATTGTAGGAGGTCACGTAAGCATTGCGATAGACAAGGTCATTAACAGGACCAGGGAAACCAAAAGGTAAGATGCTTTTGGCTTTTTCAATGCTATCCACAGTTTTATTGTTTACTGGTGGTGCGCTGGGACGCTGTTGTTGTTGAATGGCGGGAGGGAGTGGTCTCAGTGGCTTTTGAGTATACTTTTGGTATGCAGCATAAGAGACAGCACCAAGGGCTGCACCTCCTAATACTAAAGTTGCTCTTTCAGCGGCCATCAGTTGTTGTTGTGGAGGGAATATGGTCAATCGAAAAAAAAAGGAACAATAAAAAAAGAGCACGTGATATCGTGACTACTAATTAAGCCACTTGCTGAGGACAATGCATTCTCTTAATGAAAGTTTGCACAGGTTTTTTTTTCTTTTTCTTTTTCAAAAACAAACATGTCAGAAACAGGACAACCAGAAGTGCAGCAGCAAAGAAACAATAAGAGATTCAGGAAAGACAAGCGTATGTGCCTTTTATAAAACGTACATGTATACAGCTATTCATACATCTCTATAGCTTGGGACACTGATGACATTGATCATTGGAAAGTTGAGGAATTCAAACCAGAATACATGGAAAAACCATTCACAGAAGAATCTTCTTTTGCAACATTATTTCCTAAATACAGAGAAGCCTATTTAAAAGAATGTTGGCCACTTGTTACCAAGGCCCTTGAGAAATGGGTAAAAGAAGATAACAGAAAAAAAAAAAAAAAAGAAAATGCGACTCATCTTTATAAAAAGGGAATTGCTTGTGTTTTAGATTTAGTGGAAGGCAGTATGACAGTAAAGACTACCAGAAAGTCTTGGGATCCTTATTCAATTCTCAAGGCAAGAGATCTTATTAAATTGTTGGCAAGAAGTGTACCTTTTCCACAGGTAAGAAGGAAATTTCTGGATTTTTTCTATTTTCTAAATAAAGAAATTAGGCTATTAAAATCATGGACGATGGAGTTGCTTGTGATATTATAAAGATTGGAAATATTACTCGTAATAAAGAAAGATTTGTAAAGCGTAGACAAAGGTTGATTGGTCCTAATGGATCAACTTTGAAGGTAAACCAGATATAGACAAAATTATGTGTATTTAATATAATGTATAGGCTATTGAATTATTGACAAAATGTTACATGATGATTCAAGGTAACACTGTGTCTGCTATGGGACCATACAAAGGTCTTAAAGATCTTCGTCGTATTGTTCTTGATTGTATGAAAAATATTCACCCTATCTATCACATTAAAGTAAAAAAAAAAAAAAAAAAAAAAAATACAGAATGCTTTTCCGCCTGTACTCATTTTATTTGTTTAGGAACTTATGATTAAGCGAGAACTTGCAAAGGATCCTAAATTAGCAACAGAATCGTGGGATAGATTCCTACCTAAATTCAAGAAGAAGAATATCAAGTCAAAGAAGAAGGTCATTGAGAAGCCAAAGAAGGAATATACACCATTCCCTCCTGCGCCTGTCAAATCAAAGGTCGATTTACAATTGGAAAGTGGAGAGTATTTTATGAACAAGCAAAAGAAGAAGCAAGAGAAATCATAACTTTTTTCATAATAAACCTGTGTTGTATAACAAAAAGTAATACAAATATTTCATGTCATGCACTTTACCATTTTGACCTTTTTCGAATTTTGCCTTGCTAAACTTACACTGCGAAAAAGTTGTGTTTTACAAAGATAAAAGAAACTAAGCTGGTTGTGTCAGGTGCTTGCGAGCACAAGTGAACATATTTACTCCTTCTTAAACCATTGAAAAGGGAGGTGATGTCTCATTTATTAGTTTAACAAATACAACAACTCTCCTCTTTTTAGTAGGGTTAGTTTTTGTTAGGTACACAAGGAAAAAGGAGCACACAATAAGAGGAAGAGATTTTCTCTGAATGAGAATGTTTCTTTTTTATTTTCATTATTATTACAGATCATGAAGTTTATCGCATCGGCAGTCTTTTCTTACATCTTGATCAATCAAGTCTTTGGAAAACCTGCTGAAGGATGTCTTCAGACACATACAAGTAAACATAGGCATACATAATAATAAATCAAAAAGAATGAACATTGCTCCTCATAGTTGTCCCTACTGACAGCTGTGTATCGGTGGCTTCCCAATACCATCTTACAGATGCTGAATTCTTTGCTATGGTATGTTGCATGCTTTGCATTCTTACAACTTGATATCTTACCTGTTTGTCTTTCTACAGAATCCCGGCTTACACCACAGTATTAAACACGTAAGAGATCAAGAGATCAATCAAGTTTTATAAAACATATCTAAATAATAGGATTGTGATAATCTCGATACTGGTAAACCTTATTGTGTCTGTATGACTGAGCCCTGTGTATGTAATTTAAAAATTTGAAAGACATGTATTTACAAACTATTGTAATTTTAGCCTGTTGCAGCAGAGCCAGTTTCTAGTAGTGCTGTCTCTTCTTCAATTGCACCTGTATCTACAAGCTCTAGTTTAAACTCTTCAATGTCATCCACTCCTGCTGCTATTTCTGCAAGTAATGTCTCATCAGCTTCTGCAGTTTCAGGCGTTGGCTTGTCTTCTTCACCTTCTGCTTCTCTTTCTGTTAGATCTGCACTTCCCGCTTTAGCTAGTTCGTCTGCCTCACATATAGAATCTTCAAGTTTTATTATTGCAGGCACCTCTTTTGTTGCTGGTATTATTTTTATTTAATTTATAACTGCAGTGCAAAAATTAAATGATAATAAAAAAATGATATTTTTATTTAATTCATATACATTTCTTATTGAACAGAGTGATCTGTTTTATCGCTTACACCAGGAATTTTATGATCCGCTGGATTGGCATTGGCTTCATAAACTATTGAAGGTTACTTAGTTTTTATTTCTTGTTATTGATAATTTAAGTTTTTACCTGTAATTATTGGGTCTCGCTTTACCTATTAAACTAAATCAGTATCTTATCTCTTATAATGATGATATAAACCACGTACCTCAGTCCACTCGCCTTTAAATCCAATGTATCGTATAATGCTTGTATCTTCACCAAAGTTTTCGGGAAAAAATAGTGTGATGTTTCGGACACTACTAAACTTTGTGATTCGCGCACCATATTCGACAACATCATTGGATCCTTGAACCAAGTCAAATTCTTGTATAGGACTATAGCTTTCTGCTACATCAAAATCAACATCTTCCCGATTGATAAAGCTATGATACAGTTTAATAACCTTCTTCTCATCTTTTGGTCACTTACACTTTCATTTTCGATGGTGCTGATTCTGTACGATCGGTACGTAAACAAATGGAACGTAATTTAACACTTCCTGTAAATCTAATGCTTGTTTAGTATGGTGTCTTTTTTTTCTCGAAAGTGTCCATTACGGAATAAAGACAATCAGTTGTTCGTCTGCATCACTTTCCAAAAACTAAAAAAGAAAAGTTGTTTTAGTCTTTCTCCTTTTTATATACAATATAAAAAAGCAAGATGTGTACTTTGGAATCATCCATACGTTCATTCCACGGCCTAATAACTTTTTTACCGCTATCAGGCTCTGCTTCATTCAAACAACGGACATTATCGAGATCAATCTTTGAATATAGTAAAAATTGTTCTCCAGATTCAGGTAAATCTTCATGATCGTGGTCGCAATGTTCGTGATGACAGTGGCTCATTGTTTAGTGATGAAAAATTAGAAAAAAAAAAGAGCATTCGAATCTCCGATGTTTTTTTATGGGAAAAGAATAATTTTGCATAAAGTTACTCTTGCTGAACTCCCTTTTAGGATGAAACTATCATTAACCGGATCCAAAAGAAGCCATCCAAGCAATCGGTTGGTAATAATGTACATTGGACATTTTTTTCTGGATTTTTCTGTTTCAAGTTGTTGTTTAATACGCTTGAATCATTATAGTATTATATTATCTAATGAGTTCAAATAAACATTGAAGTTTGCATTTAAAAAATAAAACTGTTCACCCAAACATGCCGTAGTTGGTGATTAATTTACCTTTTCGCTTTAAAGCAGCAAGTCAACTAGAAGAATATACTCTTTTTTTTTTAAAAAAAAACCCCCCGTTTAAGAGGTGATCCATGGAAACCGCTAAAAAAGAGGAATAAAAACTATTGAATTACAAATGAAATATCTTACTTCTTCAGTTAAAAGAAATTCATAAAAGGTATTTGGCGCCACGAGAACTAAAGGAAGAAAAAGTTGGTATAAAAACACTGATAAATAAAGTAATCGTACAAGAAGAAAGTGTAACCTTCTATGACACCAAATCATGAGTTTTTAGCTATTGCAGTCAATAATAACATGAGTTTAACAGTGAAAAGGGCCACAAAGACTACACTTTTATACTCAGTGAGGTCATAGAAAGAGATAAAAAATAGTATAAAGTATAAGTTTTAATATTGATTAACGACCAAATTAGTAGTACATTTGAAAATGTAAGATGCCAAAGAAAGAAAAGCAAAGACAAATGCTATAAGAACTGTTTTATATATGCTTTAAACACAGAGTGGCAAAAGTACTATTATAAGGAAAGACTCTGTCGACAAAAGAAAATAAGGATGCTATTTAAATTTCAAGAAAAATGGTTTTTAGCTTTCTTTTTTCTGTTATTTCCTAAACTCCATAGCTTGTTTATTCACATAGAAACAGTAAACAAAAGAGAAAGTTCATTTTAAGCTAATGAACATGTTATTTATGGCATTTTTTTTAAGTAGTATCTCCATATTAATTAATTCTAAGGCTATAAAAAATAATGCTTGAACCTTATTAATTCTTTTTAGTAAAGTTCATGTTTTAACAAAGACGACATTTGCACACTTTCTTGTACACCATCTTCTGCATAAAATTTGTACGAAATTTAAAGCAATTTTATAAGCCAATGCTCTATCAGAAGGTAATCCTTTATCGATCATTACGTTGTAGCATCTCCAATGATGCCAGCATAGCCATTTCTGAAAAAGTCTTGTCCATTAAAAAGTAAAGCGAGCCATGGAGGTCAGCTGGCACTTGTTTTGATTGGAGGCATATAGTATATTCCTTCTATTCTTAATTATTATCATTATTATTCAGCTTAGAACCATTTCTTTGCACATCTTATCATGTATTATTAAGACCTTTAGATCAACATAAGGTGACGTTTTAATTAATCATAGTGAATGCTACACGTTCTGCTTGATTGCTTCTGTTGATATTTTCTTTGGGCTTCAGCTAAATAATCTCACACATGCTTTTCACAAGTCAAAGGAATCCAACTATAGAAAAAAAAAATTCCATCTCTTTCTCTCTCTCTCTCTCTCTTTTATATATATATTTACAAACATGGAGTCTTTTACTTTATTGAGCAGTTGAAGCACATGTTTTTGATATTTCATCCACAAGACCATCAAACTTGGATTGATGAACAAGTAGCAGTTTACGAGAAGGTTCAATACCAAAATCAGAAAATGCTCTTCTTGAATCCGCAGCTTGTTCCTTTTCACTGTTGGTAAATTTATAATCGAATTGATATTCAGCATATTTAGCAATGATTTCGTCTTCAGATTGAAAGTAAAAAGTTTCATTGTTGGCTGATTTCTTGACTTCATCGTCATCTTCCTCTACAGTCGGATTGACTTCTTTATAAGTTTTTGAAATAAACATATACCATTCAAATGAATAAGGTTCGTTTTGTTGTACTGCCTTTTTTGTCTCTTCCTGAAGCATGGCATACATGGGTGGCATAACTTCGACAGGCATATTGATAAATCTTTCAGATACAACCCAGCCTACCTGTTGGCTTTTTAAGATGGATTCAACTGCTTTGTGTAAAGATTCGTTCTTTTTTGGGCACTTGTTGAGTAAATAATTACATAATTGCTGAACTCCTTCTTTATCCTTTTTTTTTTTTTGAAATAGATTTAAGCATTTGATTTCATTCTTTTACATCACTCTTGTTTTTTTTTTTCTTACCTTTTGTTGCTGAAGGTTAATTATACTCAAAATAGCATACGGATCTGATTGTTGATCATCTACTTTCACTGTGGTGCCTACATGGTTTTCTTCAATCAAAATGTCTGCCAAGTCACCCAAGTTGATCAGTTCGGCATCAGAAGAAAAGAGTTGTGTCAATAACTTTTTTAATGCGTGGAAATCAATTTCGTCAGGGTTATAAAAATCAAAATCAACATCAACTATTTCCTATTTTCGTGGTGAATTTAGCACAAAAAAAAAGCGTGTTTAGAGTTTGCATGTACTTGAAGACCATCATCGGAATCCTCATCATCAGAGTGTAAAGTAGCAGTTTTTTTCAGTGGTTGATTGTCTTCCTCTTCTTCAGCACGAGCTTTTCTTTTCAAGTTATTTGTACTCATCTAAATTTTTTTCTTAAAAAAAAAAAAAAAAAAAAAAAACTTTTTTTTTTTTTCAGTGCATAAAAAAAGTGACTCGCGTTTAGTGGTGACAGTAAAAAAAGGAGTAACAAAATCAAGAAGAAAGCAGAAAAAGACAGTTTCTAACAACTATTTATTTGTATCCAACCAGTCTTATATTGAATTGCTTGTGACAGTTTTACCAGAGCATACAATATATTGTATCATGTAGCTTGATCCACTTTTTTTTGGATTCGCACTATCTCGAGATAGAGAATATTGATAATCCTTGACGCAATCCATGCCATGTTTTATCATTTAAAAAAGAATAGAGAGCAGCTAAAAATGGATAACAATTCTACGCCAGCAAGTTTCTCATACAAAATAACTATTATACATAGTACTTTTCAGCGACACAACGGCTCGATTCGGTAGGATCCTTTGTCTAAATATAGCAAAAGCATCATTCTTGACAAAACAGTAACACTTTCTCAAGCACACTAAAGCTAACAACAAATATATATATATTTATAGGAGCTAAAGAAATTCAAACAATACTGATGATTGTTTATTTTTGCATTTGATTAACACCAAGTGCGACTGATTGTACTGATTTTGACCCAATACGATAACCCGTGTTGTCATCACTATGATCATAGTCTACAAGTGTGAATGTTATATATGGATATGGAGTTGAATCACTAGTTTTTTCATTAAATGATTGGTAAAGTATGTAGATTTGTGATTTAAATGTGTTTGCAATTGTCTTATTATGTTCGAGAATCAAAGATGAAGGTTTCTTTTGTATACTCGTTTGAAGCTAATGTGCAAACGGCGTGACAAGCGGGTGTTTTTTGATGAAAATTTGGATATCAAGGGAATGTGTTGGGGGTATCCAAACAGAAGGTTGAAAGTTGTTGGCCCAATTTCAGAGTCACCCGTAGTACGTAAACGTAAACTTGACAGGTGCATGAAAGGTTTTGGCTCCAAGGATTCATCTCTTGCCATCTTTGCTGCTGATACTTGTTGGTCATATAAAGGGATATTTACTTTTGGAGGTAAAGAGCTTGATGAAGCGCCTCCTCATGTTTGAAAGCTTTCTCAGTGGGAGTGAACAGTACGTCTTCATCCATAGATCTCAATGCTATTCAGGACAGTGGTCATCCCTAATGTTATTTCAAGCATGGTCACACCTGCAAGTAATCTACTGTATGCGTATCTCACTTCAAGATATCCCCCCTACCGGCTTTGGTTAAGACAATACAAAGATCATCAGTCATCTCCATGTATTGTCAAGATAGTTACCATTATGTCTTTAGGGAGCCGTAAAGAGACGCTATCATTGTTTGTACTTTTTTTTTTTTTTTTTTTTCGTTATTGTCTGCATATTTCAGAACGATGGAATACATTTTGAACGTCTTCATAATGTTAAATGATTGTTTTTCTCTCTCTCTCTTTCTCATTCTATTCTGTTGTATTACAAGCATTTGGCATCGTGTGTTCATCATCTGGTTTTGACGGTGGGATTGCAGGCCAATCTGTCATGTTTACGTTAATAAATAGTTGCTGTTTGTATCAGATTACTCGAATTTTATACAAGCAATAAGTTCTTGAATACATATTACATCTTTATTCATGCTCCTTTCCAATGTTAACCATATAAAAAATTACATTTTTCACCAAACTCAATTGTATAATTGACCTTGAACTCACTTTGGTTCCATTTTCTATGTAGACATAGTTTGATTAAATAGGCTCTTTTTTGTTTTGAAATCTAATAAAAAGATGACACAGAAACTCATTCACTCGATTTTCAAGTACTATTTCCATTTTGTTTCTCAACTTTATTATCTGCAAATATCCCCATAAAATACAACCTTGATAAATCAAGCATTTAATATAAACTTAAAGGTGAGCAGAATGAATGATCACAAAGACACATCATCTGAATTAAAAGTTGTCAGCATGGATGAATCAAATATCAAAAATGAATTTTATAAAGATTTTCGGACTCGAGGATCCACTGGTCATCTAGGGTTTCTAGTTAAATGGACTGACGAAGGTGAACGTGCAGACAGATGGAAAAAGGCCAGTAAGTTACAGACCCAGCTACCCTAAAGGAATAGTGTGATAAACAAAATGAACTGAAAAGACTAGAACATGAAAGAACTGAGTAACTTGTAAGTAAAGGATCATTCAGTTTCAGATATAAAAAGTCTCACAAACAAATTGAATGATGGAAAGAAAATACAATCTACAATGTTTAACAGAAAAGAAAGTTTTTTTTTTTTTTTTTTTTTTTAAAAAAAGACTTTACAAGAAGAAATAAAAATACAGAATTGCTAGATTTTAGTGTGATTTAAAGTTTCTGGTCTGATTGAAAGGTGATATTTTTTGATATATAAACAAAAGAGAGGTAGAGTAGACATAGAGACCATTGTTTATAGTATGAAAGGTGTATTCATCTATTCTTTATTTTTTTTCATCTTTTGAAATTCATGGCGTTTTATTTTAAATAGACTTTCGCCCTCCCTCTTTTTGTAAACAAGCCCTTGATCGAATTCAGTGAACCAAAAATAACAAATTAATTTGATTGGATATCGGATATTTAATAATTATTTATCAAAATAATGATTCCCTTCCCTTTTTAATTTTCGTTTTCTTTTTCTTTTTTTTTTTATTTCTGATAAAATGCTTAATAATTGTTGTTTTTGTATTAATCTAAAGTAAGAAGAACAGAAGGAGGATGATAGTTGAATAAATTAATAGTGATTAAAATAGATCTGCTACTTTAATCTTGGCAGTATTGGGTACTATTAGTCACTTGTATGGTGCTCTTACTTTAACTGCACTATCTGATGAATTTGATGATGCGGATATCGGTGCCGTCTTTGGTTTAACTGCTTATTCTTATCTTTCCGGTTTTGCTTGCTTGGCAGGTGCTATTGGTGTACTTAAAGTAAGAAAAAAAATGCGTAGTATTGTTTGTGAGCAGAGTGAATGATTAAATTAATTATAGAATAACGCTAAGCAACTTAAATTCTTCAACATTTATTATTGGGCAGACTTGGCGTTACACACTTTCTTCTCGGTCGCCAGTGCCGTATTGCTTTTCAGTTTGGATAAAGAAATTTGCAAGGAAGTTGTGAGCGAAGTGAAGGATGATGAATTGGACATGAATACTTGTGAATCCATTTATATTCAAAGTGCTTGGATTGTCACACTAGCTATGGCTATTAACATGTTATTGAAGGTATAAAATAGAAAATGATTGTTATACAAACTCATGTTAACTCTTTTTTATAGCTTCACTTTGCATTTGCCATTCACTCTTACACTCATCGTGTACAACAAGAATCTGAGATGAATAACGTAGAAGAGCAAATCATTGTTGCACCTTATCCTACAGCCTTCATCAGTAAAGAACAACCTGTCTTTGTCGCAGGTCAAGAATTTATTCCGGATGAAAAGAAGGCCAGTGAATAAATCTCTTAATTTAGTATGACATGATTGGTTATTTTCGGATAAATGTTTACTTTTTTTTATAAATCTGTAAATGAAAATTAGTCTCAGCAAAGGGTTGTTTTTCATGCACAAGTGAAATTTTTAAATAATTTTTATTGTCATTCAAACTAAGCACCCAAGGTTGGGAATGCACTGACATCAGACAGATTGAGAGAGGCTTGTTCGCCACGCTTTGCATGCTGACGACCTCGATAATTACGACCACCTTGATTACGACCACCAGAACGGTGAGCGGGTTGATCGATTTCCAAATAAACTTTTCCTTTCTTTGACTTATTCTTGGACTTGGAACCAGCTTCCTCCTTTTAAAAAAGATGAATTGTTTTTTCTTACAAAAAAAAAAAAAGTTTTATTTATTTTATACCTTGCCAATAAAGTAATTATCTTCTTCTTTTTGAAGAGCAACCGCGTCTTTCCACTGACTGTCATCAGAACCTTCGTTAGGTTTACGAGGTTGAAGAGTAGGGACGTGAACATCCTTCTTTTCTTTAAGGTATTGATCTAATGTCTTGAAGTTTTCTTCAGCAGCTTCATCAGCATTAAATCTATTACTTTCGGGAGCGTCTGGGTCCTTTGGGTCTAATACGTCATTTGCACTAAAAAAAAAATTTACATGTCAATTCTTTTTTTTTTTTTGTATTCGTAATCATGATGATTTTTTTTTTTTTTTTTTTTACTTACCCTTGAAGTTCAGCTGTACCAGCTTCACCCCAACCCATTGTTGTCTTCTTTTCATTATCACTGTGTATATGAATAAGTAAAGGCATTCCTCTGTTTCATTTACTTACAAAATACCCGTACGGCTGTGACGATCATGGACTTTATTTCTACCTTCTTTCCAAAGAGCATATCTTTCTCTCTTTTCATTATCAATCACACCAAACTTATTGGCCACATTATTATTTTCTTCCAAGGCGGGTTGTCCCACGGCCTCTTTTCTGTTTGTACGCTCACGTCTTGAGGGAGGAGAGACTAAGAAAGGATGAGAAGGAGTGATGGAGTTTGAGATCATTTATTACCAGCAGGTACTCTCTTTTGGTTCGTTCTTCGCTGTTCGCGACGAGTAGGTGGATGGTCACTTTCTTTCTTTTCTGCAGGTTTAACATTTCCTAATTTATCAACTTCTGTATTCTCATCGCCCAAAAGAGCAGCAAATCGGTTTGCGGATGACATGTTTATAAAAGAAGAAGAAAAAAAGTATCCTGACGTAGTCCATGCCTTTATTTATATCTTTCTTGGGAAACATAAGCCACGAGTTCATGTGAGCTGGGGTGTATTTATATTTATGCAGACGCGGATGATGATTTTTTGAATGGTTGCCAATGTCTTGTTGGGAAAAAAAAAAAAAAAAAAAAAAAAACAACATGAACCATACAACCCATCTCTCTCACTCTCTTTCATCTCTATCCACTTTATGCTCATCTCACTGTCAGTGAAGTAAAGGGTATTCTTCTTTTTCAGATTAAACTTAAAAATTGAAACAGAGACCTTGTATCACATTACAGAATTAAAACTTGTATTCATGGCATGATTTGAACCTAATCCTTTACTTTTTTACGAGATAATTGCGTTAACAATAGAAAATGGCTTGACGAATAAAAATCATTTTTATTTCTTGCGCTTTTTATTTTTAAATCAAGACTTTAAACAAAAATGGAAACGGTTGAAGGGTTTGTGACGTGTGGCCAGGTTCATGAAAAAAGAAACAAATATGAACCTCAGATTCTGTAGGATTGTACGTGTTTTGTTTCCATCTGTCAGTGTATAAAAGCGTCAAAGAGAAAATTGAAACAGGACAAATACATCTCATTTCTTTTATGATTTTCAAGTCCATGACTTAATGAGCTTTCAGTGAAAAAAAGAAATCAAGAGTCAAAAGTCAGCGCTTAGTTTGACAAACACATTTTGTTCAAACATCTGGGTGGATGAGAGTCTAGTGGGATGCGAATCCAATAAGGACTCAAGAGAGAGAGAGAGATGGCTTGTTGGAGCTACAGAGATCCAACTTGTTTTGTCACTTCTTTGGTCCTCTTTTGTCATGTTTATCATGAAAAAGCACAAAAACATACCTTTGGATGACTTCATCGTCTTACAAAGCCCCACAGTTCTTGCTGATCCCTTTGGAAGCATGCTGATGAACAAGAGTGACCTTGTGGGAGATTGTTCTTTATGTCTCTTTTCCATTCTTGTCAAGCGCCTTGAAGAGAACAAAAGACGATCGATGACTGAGCTCTGTTATTTCTCTCAGGTGGGCAGTTCTCCCTTCCTTGACCTTCAGAGAAGATCGTTTTGTGCTTGATGACACTTTTTGCTGAATGGATACGTATGCCCTTCATGTCTTTCTTCAAATGCGTTCTGGATCGATCAATGGTCTCAACGAGCACAAAGTCAGCATCTATTTTTTTTTTTTTTTTTTTTTTTTTTGCAAAAAGTTCAAGCAGGGTTTTGTAAAGAAACCAAAAGCAATTTGATCCTCCCTCAAAAAAAAAGTTGAAAAAGGATAATCAAAGAACAGTATTCTCGAATCAAGCAATCCATTGCTTTTTTTTTTTTTATTTTTATAAAAGACTTGACACCATCCCAAGCTTCTGATGATGCTTCTGCACTTTAGGATGATGATCTCTGTGCTTCATAGGCGTCGGCCCCTTGTTCTTTCTCCTGATGACATTCACACTTTGATGCTCATCAGTGACAGCAGAAGGTCTGATGGTTTTGATCGTCAGCCATATACAGAGGGTCGAGTCACTGATTGTGAAGAGGTCAGTCTACAAGATGAAACGAAAAAGAGTCAAGTGCCTGGTGGTCGATGGAGACAACCAAGGCTTGTACATAATATCCTTCTTTAAGCATGGACCCAGAAACGACGATTAGGATGGCCACTGATGAAAGGTCGGATGGATACAGGAGCCTACAAGACACTGTATTAAAGCAGTAGGCCTTTTTCAACTTGTGATGATCAACAAGCTATCTCACCCTTTGTCAGTGGTCATTCGGGAATGATGTCATCAAGCCAACTTTTGGTGAGGTCTCTCTGCAGACAAAGAAGTGTGTGAATCCCAATCGACAGATCATTGAATTGGATTCGGCAGGACCATTCACTGTCAAAATATAAGCTTAAAACAATTGAGCATCCCTAGGGCTTTTCATTTCCTTGCCATGATTGACTAGTGAACATGCCCTTTTTTTTTACAAAATCTTGCCTCAACTCTATCACTCTTTTTTAAACTGAAGAAAAAAAAAAGTTGGGAGTTTGAGCCTTGGAGTCTTTAAGACGAATTGTGTCTAGTTGTTTAAAATCAAGGATAATCAAGTGTTAAGGGGAAAGTGAATGATTTTATAGACAGTAGTCAATTTGTTTGCCTATTTTGGGATATAAAAAAAGCATTTTGAGTTTGCTTCCACTTTATTTTAAAGCAAGCTCAAGCAAACCAGCCTATGGCAAAGCTCATGAGGGATTCCACTGATGTTCAGAGAGTCGATAGCACCACTTGAAAGTAAATACAATCTGCAGCAGTTTTTCTTTGTCTTTTCTTCATCCTTCAGTGCCGTTTATCCAGTACAGGCTCACCTGAAGGATGGTTATTTTATCCAAAAAAAGTGAAAAGAAGCAATTAAATATACCACATGATTCAAATAAAACTGACTTGTACAAAAAAAAAAGGTTCGATTTCTTAAAACAGATGGTGAATAAAATCAGGTCTCTTTTTTTTTTATTATTTTTTCATGCTTTGATATTCCCAAGGTATTAATTATGTTTAATAAGGATGGGTTGTATATAAAATCTGATGAACAATTGTTGATTGAAAAAATCATCTTTTTTTCTATTTTTTAAGTCAACATTAAACTGTTGTTATCTAATCCATGACAAAATCTCTTTATTCATAAAGCTCGTATCAGAATTTATGAAATGTTTTTGACACAAGCTGATTCTATGATCGTCCCACATCTTCTTATCCTTTTTCTATTTAATCTCTTCTCTCATTCGTCATGTAACGAAATCATGCCTGTGTCTTTATGGCTCTTTGTCCTTTCATGCTTTTGTTTATGAGCCACAAGCTTGTATAAAATCATCTCTTTTATCAAAAACTAAAAAAGAATAAGGTGACTGTAATACACACTATTCAATTCTTTATCAATCTGAGGTGTTATCTTTTTTATACATTCTTTATCAAATGAAAAAAGTATAAGCGTGTGATACCAAATCAAGGTTACACCTGAGATAACATTTCAGATTTTTTTTGGTGTACTGTTGTACAAGACAGCAAAGACCTGACTGGTTTTGGTTTCCACTGGCAATTCCAACTTGGTTCTTGTTCTCTTTCTCAATCAACACAAATAGTGAATAAAACTGGTTGATATAAAAGACAAAAAGAGGAAAAAGAGAGAAAGAGAGAAAAGAAAGGGAAAGAGAGAGAGAGAGAGTGTGTGTGTGTGTGAGAGGTTTTTATTGACACTTTTAAAAGGTACATGGCTTTACTGGGATAAATTAAGGGAAATTGTATATTTCCCACACTTTTTCTAAATAAACGTAACATAAAACATAATCATGATCCCTTGCTGCTGTATTTTTCACTGATCAATGCCTGAATCTGTAGGATGACATGTCATCTTATGTTCAAGGACAAGCAATACAGCATTTTTTAGAGATCAGAGATGACAGCAAAACACAAAACTACTTGACAGCTTGATCGTTCATTTAACAAACCGAATGATGATTTACCAACAGATCAGAATATTCTCTTTTTCCGTCTTAAACCCAATATAGCAATTTTGTATCTAACAACCAAGAAAACCCATTCTTATCATTGGCTCATTATCTAATAAAATCCCTTGGAAAACCATTCGTGTGACAGTAAAACGAAAAAAGCATAGCCAAATGTGTTCACCTGGGAAAAAAAAAAATGGACATGTAATTTTTTTTTATAGATAATTTGATCTGTACCTGCCTATAATATAAATACCCTCTGTTTTTTAATTCTTTTCTTTCTTCTTTTCATACTCATGGACGAAATCACCCATTTCCCTCATCCAACGACCGAAAGTAAAGTAAAAGCTGGTTCTTTTACAGAAAACGTACAGGACGAACCCAATCGATCACACATCCCAGAACATTTGCGTATTCCCATTCCCGAAAAATCATCCACTCACTACCCAGCCTTCATCACCCGTACGACCCAAGCCGTGAACCATGTCTGCTGTACGTACCTGATCTCTCCCTTCAAAAAGATCCTTCGCATCCTACAGAAACGAACCGGGTTGACCTTTTGGATCATTCTGGCCATGGTCATCGGCATCTTGATCGGTCGATTTGCTCCTGAGGCAGGTGTGGCCATCAAACCACTGGGGGATGCGTTCATTCAGATGATTAAAATCATCATTGTTCCCTTGGTCTTTAGTGTCTTGATCATCGGTATCGCTGGCCATGGAGATGATATTGCCAAGGTGGGCAAACTGGCCATAAAGACCATCATCGTAAGTCGCTTGCGTTCGTAACCTGATCTGACTCTGTTAGTATTTTGAAGTAGTGACCACCCTGGCACTTGCCGTGGGTCTCATCATGGCCAACTTGATCAAGCCGGGCCATGGTGTCATCTTACCCGTCGGACAGGACACGTCTTCGATCGAAGCCATGGCTGAAACCGAAAAGACGTCCATCACTTGGTCGGGTGAGATGTTTATGATCATTCCCGAAAATTTCTTTGTGGCCGCTGTGAACAATAAAGTGTTGGCCATCGTGTTTTGTGCAGTCATGTTTGCTTGCTCGATGATGAAGGCGGATAAGAAAAGTAAAAAGGTCATGCTGGAGATCAACGAAGCTTTGTCTCAGGTAAGGGACCTTGTTCTTGTTTAAAGTAAAACTAATGTGCATTTAGGTGATGTTTAAATTTGTTGGTTTGATCATGAACTGTAAGTTTATTTCTCTCATCTTCCCCTCTTTCTTTCTCACCATCATCTGAATATTAGATGCACCTATCGGTATCGGTGCTGCCTTGGCGGCTACTGTAGGCAAGAATGGTATCAGTGTCCTTGCCAATTTGGGTAAACTGATCGGGTGCGTCTATGCATCCTTGGTGATTTTCTTAATTGTGATTCTGGTACCCATCATGCTGATCGCACGCATTCCTGTCATTGGCTTCTTCAAAGCGATCGGACAGCCTTGGTTGCTCGCATTCAGTTCGGCCTCGAGTGAATCCGCACTGCCTTTGGCATTCGAACGCATGCGTGAGTTTGGTTGTACGAACGCGTTGACCGGTTTTGTGATTCCCTGGTAAGTGTCTCATGATGTTCTGTACGTTTTCTGACCCATTCCAGTGGCTATTCCTTTAACCTAGACGGCACCACACTCTATCTGTCCCTGGCCACCATTTTCTCTGCTCAAGCAGCCGGTATGAATTTACCCATCAGCACTCAACTCTCTATCATGGGCACCCTCATGCTTTCCTCTAAGGGTGTGGCTGCCATTCCTCGTGCGTCACTCGTCGTGCTCTCTGGCACACTCAGTCAGTACAACATCCCACTCGAGGCTGTCTTGATGATCATGGGTGTCGACGCTATCATGGACATGGCACGTACATCCCTCAACGTGCTCGGCAACTGTCTCGGCTGCTGTGTGATGGCACGCATCGAAGGATCCTTTCGAGGAGAAGAATGGCGCATGGAAGAAGAAGACCGGCGGTATAAAAAGTACCTGGACGAACAAGAAAAATACAATTCGGCCGATGATCTTTCGAATGTGATTGTCATCCGTGACGAAAAACAATAAAGCTTTTATTAAACCCACGCATTGAGCACGGCCACCAAAGGAACCAAAGCCTCGGCGGCATCCATGACTTTTTCAATAAATCCTTCCGACACGACCTCTTGGTCTGTAAAGGTCTTGACGACCACGACGCTCTTATAACGCAAGAGCTCGATCTCTGGATGATCTCTTGCTACGTTTTTCGGAGCCACCTTGAGCTTGTCCTCGTCGCTCAAGATCGCTGTGCCCGTCTGTCCAAAGACCTCCTGGACGGCCTCGGTCGAGAGGGCTTCGCGCAGGAGATTGCCGTGTCGGATCATGTTTTGCCGTATGTTCTCGAGCATCGTCTTCCCAGGCTGCCAGATCCCAGCGGCGAAAAAGCTCTGGTGACCAGGCTTGATCGAAAGATGATAGCCAGCGTCTAGGAATTTACGGCCGCTTCTCGAAAAGGACGCGGATAGGTTCGTCTTGTAGGGGCGCTTGTCATTGGTGAATCGCAAGTCGCGGTGTTGTCTGTAGACTGCATTCTTGGGCTGCTCGAGTCGAACGGAAGGATCGACCTGATGGATTTCTTTGGCCAGCAGACCCACAAAGTCCGTAAAATCCTTTCGTGTCCTTTCCCATTCTTTTGCCTTGACATGCATAAAGTCCCGATCGTTGTTTTCTGCTAGATCCGCAAGGAACTCCAAACTGTCGGCTGAGAGCGCATCCGGAAAAGGTCCATGAGCCGGTCGAGGAATGATAATCTTGGAAGGACGGAAAGAAGACTCGGAGATTACTTGCATGTCTTGATCTTCTTCATCGTCCGTTGTCTTGCTCTTCTTTGTCGTTTTCTCTTCTTCAAAGTCACTGTCTTCTTCATATTTCACTAATCTCCTCTTACGTCCTCCTGCCATCTGTTCTTTGTTGAGTATAAAAAAAAAAGAAAAATATATTTTTGCTGCGAATTTTTTTTTTTTTTTTATAAAAATAATGCTGACATTCACTCATCTTATTTCACCCGCAATATATCAATTACCTAAAGAACCTATCCATCACCCTTTCGGGTCCTTTAGCATTTACAGTATTACCTCTGTAACTTGAAAAAGAAGAGGAGTCAAATCTGCATGAATCATTTCTAGCTATTTTAGTTTTTTTTTTTAAAGAAAAAAAAAAAAAAAACCCTTGAAAATCAGTTCAATAGTAAACAATAATGCCAAGTCAAAAAGGAGGTGGAACATGAAAGTGGTGAATACTTTAGAGAGTGCATAGAAACCATGGTTTGCTCTTTAAACAATGGTATTTTATGCTTAATATAAACTTGTAGATAAGTCTGTTATCTTGCCTTTTTTAATTTAGCCTGCTTCCATTTTGCTCTTATCCTTGGTAGTGAAGGGAGATGAAAGAAAGAGAGTGAAGATTACTGCATGACAATATAAAAATAGCCACGCGATCTTAGAATATCGCCTGTGTAACAATGTGCCTGATTGACTTTTTGGATATTCCTTGAATTTAAAGGGGATGATTGAATGAATAGAAAGAGAAAAGAGGACAAGAAAGAGAGGGTTGTGTGAGTGACTGAGGGGGTAAAGAGATGGCTGGAGAGGGGGATGAATTATCAAAGGTCGTTTGGATGTCAGTAATAAGGTAAGCATGTGTGTGACGTGAAACTCGTGCATATTTACCCAACCTCATAAATTATTATTTTGCACTTCTTTTCCTTTTATTAATTAACGATATGACAGAAACAAGGTTTAGTGTGAATTCCAACTTGATGAATTATTCAATTCCGACTGAAACAAGTACAGACAGCCGAAGAGAAATAAAACAAGGTGATTCAGATACACGAACAAGACAGCTTGAATATCAAATAGAACAACTCACACTTCAAAATGTCAAATTACAAAGAACCAATCGATTATTAAAAGTAGACACAGATAATTTGATTGAACAACGTACGAGTCCTTTAGAAAAAATCATTGAAGAATTAACGATTGCCAATGTGAAATTACAAAGAAAGACACGGATTTTACAACAAGAGGTGGATGAGAAGAGTGAACAACTCAATCGATATAAAGAACATCAAATACTTTCAATGAAATCTGTAGGGCCTGAATATGAATTCTTGGTACAGAATATCAATTTATTACAAAGACAAGTAGGTGGATGAATAAAACAAAATAATAAAAAAAAGAAAAAGAAAAAGCTGATGGATGTGATAGATCGCTGGTCATCCAATATGTGAAAATACATGCTGTTTTACAATGAAACCCATTGATCATTCAAATATGATCATGACATTACCAGAAGATGAAGAAGAAGTAGAAGCACAACATATTTGTCGACCTGTGATTCATTCAGATATCTCGCAAGGTTCTTATGCTGCAGAATTAGAGCATAAAATAGTGCAGTTGGAACAAATCATTGAAGAATTGGATCAAGAAAAGGAATACATATTACGTCAGCATACATATAAAGACAACGATGTAGAAACATTAAAGAAAGAATTAAAAGTAAAAGATGAAATTGTGTCTCAATTAGAACATGATTTTATGTGTTTGGAAGATCAATTAGAACATTTGCAAAAGGTAAATTAAATAATGAATTGGATTGCTAATGATTCAACAGGAATTAGAAAGACTAAGTATACAAAATGATTTCCTAAGTCGATCCTCCATTCCTCAACATTTAAAAAGACAATCACAACTATTGATGGAATCAAAAAGAAGATCATTAGCTATTAAAGATACTCACTTGTTTGAACATATTTTAAAACAAGATTTATCAGAAGAAGAGAATACGAATAACAGTAATAACAATGCAAATAGTAGTCGGTGTAGTAGTTATAGCAGTAACAGTTCAGATGAATTCATAGAAAATTATAAAAAAGGTAAAAAAAAAAACAAACAACTTTACCTCTTTCTCATTCCCATTCACCTACTTTTAAAAAAAGCAGTCATCATCACAAAAGAGAATCGTATGAGTTACTTGCGTGTCTTGCCGTGACATCGAACATGGTGCTGTTCATAATAATAATAATAATAATAATGATATAATAATAATGTGTGTAAATAAAGAAAAAGAAGAAAAAAGCAAGTATTTATTCATGGTGATGATTATCTGTCGTATTAAAAAATGAAGTATCAACATGAATTGAAGCAGGAATCGGTTTGCTTGATCTTTGTAGTTCATGAAAGACAGTTTGTGTTGATTTCATACGAAGATCGCTCCATTCTTTACCTTGGATTTGCTTTGGCAAGACGATGACAATCTTGTTTTCTTTAAACTATAAAAAGCTATAAGAAATGAATAAGGTGTGTTCATGTTACCTTTATAAAGGATTGCTTTGGTTGTACAAGGTGATAGAGTTGATTGATTTTAAACTTGTAAATAGCACTATTATTAATGTTTGGCTATTCTTATTAGTTTAGAAAAAAAGAAAAAGAGCGTAAAGACTTACGATATCTAATTCTATACTTCTTTCTTGTACATTTAAATCATATTTCTCTTGGTTTATTTGTATTGTGCTATTCATTGTTATATATATTCTACTGACAAATAAATATTCTCTTTTAAAATATCAATATCATTTACGTGACAAATTGATCATTTTGATCCCAAGCATAATTAGATGTGATATAAATAGTTTGTACTTGTGCCTGTAATCATGTATTTTATATACAGCAAATGATTAGAGATGAATTACCTTTGTTTTTTTTATTGGCTCTCTTTTCTCTTTATTAATTATGTCTTGTAATACTTTTTGTACTAGTGGTCTTTTAGCTATTTCTTTTAATTTATATAATTCTTCAATGTCTTGTTCATTCATCTTCTTTTTTTTAATAAAAAAAAAGTAAAAGAAGAAGAAATGGATAAAAAAGAAATTGTTCTTATTTATATGTCATCTTCTAGATATAGTAATCGTTCAATGTTGTTCTTGTTTTGCTCACACATAATTTTTACTGTTTTTGCGGAAATAAAGTCTATTTATCATATCTTTAATGAATTAAAATGGCGCACAATTTATTAGGTTCTTTACTTCTTTTTATCTTTTTTTTTTTTTTTTTTTAAAAAAAAATTTTTTAAATCATTTTCTATTCATTATGCTTGAAAAAGACATTGTCGATAATAAATCAACTTGGATACATAATGAAGATGAAGATACAATGTCAAAAGATCAGCAAGAGCAAGGTATGACTGTATGCGCCAATTGTGAAACGACAACAACCCCTTTATGGAGACGAGATAAAACGGGAAGAACGATTTGTAACGCATGTGGTCTGTATTATAAGCTACATTTGACCCAGAGACCGGTTACTATGATGAAATCCGTCATCAAGCGAAGAAAACGGATTGAGAAAAGATCTTGTGAAAAAATCAAGGTGACAACGACGTCAACCGCCATGTCATCATCACCACTTCACACTTGCTCACATACGATCAAAACGCAAAAAGAATACAGAGACCATCTGGAAAACGAAGTGAATCGTCTCAGACAGCTCTTGTCGGAAACACATACTGTCTTGCAAGATCTGGATCATGCCCTCGCCCATCCACTACCCGATCCGTGTCACTATTGTAAATATACTGAGGAAGAAGAGCATCAAGTGGCTCGATCCCTATTATCTTTGGCTAGTTTGCCACCACCACCTTCATCATTTTCTCTATCTTCTGTCGCATTTCCTTCATTTTTACCCTTAAACACGCAATAAACTTTTTTATTTATTTCATAATGTGGTACCATTTAAATAAGCCTTGCCATGAACTGTTTGTGCACGACCCGAAGGATCTTCAGAGCATCCCCAGTCTATTCTTGGCACCCATCTGACAATAGAGGCAGTACAGGCTGATTGAGGGAACCATTCTTCAAATAAGCACCGATACATGTAAGCCTCTTTTGTACTCGGCACATCATTTTTCCAACGTTGAGCTGCCTCTGCAAACAAAGCATCCGATATCTTGCGCTCACTTATCTCCTTTAGACTATCAATCCAACTATAGCCCACGCCATCCGAGAATTGCTCCTTTTGGCGCCAAAGGATCTCATGCGGTAAGTAAGGATCCTGTGGATCATCAAAGGCCTTGCGCAACACATATTTCTCAATTAAACCCTGTTCTCGATCGTGCATCTTCATCGCTGGATCCAAATTCATGGCGACCTCCAAGAACGCCTTGTCCAAGAACGGCACACGAGCCTCGAGCCCCCAGGCCATGGTCGATTTGTTGGCTCTCAAGCAATCGGCGGTATGTAGGGCCTTGACACGGTAGACTGTCTCAGCATGAAAGGCCTCTTTGGAAGGTGCGGAATTAAAATAAAGATAGCCACCAAAGATTTCATCGGCACCTTCGCCCGAGAGGACCATCTTGAAACCGAGGGATTTGATCTTGCGAGAGAGAAGGTACATGGGTGTGGAAGCACGGATCGTGGTCACGTCATAGGTCTCTAGATGAAAGATCACGTCACTGACAGCATCCAGGGCCTCTTGGATGGTAAAGGTGTATTCGTGGTGAATCGTGTTGAGGTATGTGGCCACCTGACGAGCCGCGGTCAGATCAGGAGAGCCGGCGAGACCGATCGAGAACGAATGAAGGCGGGCCAAGTTGGGTGCACGGGCATAAAAGGAGTGGTTGACAGGGTCTGCAAAACCGCGCTGACCCTCTTTGGTTACCTTTGCTACCTCACGTGTGGCAATGGCAGCAATCAGGCTCGAGTCCAGTCCGCCTGATAAAAGCACGCCATACGGAACGTCCGCCATCAACCGTTTATGAACGGCATTCTGAAGGGAGTCACGCAACAGGCTGTAGTCCACAGCTGCCATCGGTATTCTTTCGCTGTCCCACCAGGTCGGCGTAAAGTAACGTATGGTTCGCTGGAGGTCTGAGTCATAGATGTGGCCTGGGGGGAAAGTCAGGATCTGATCGCATTCTTCATTCAGAGATTTCAGCTCAGAAGCAAAATAAACCGTACCAGGCATCTGGGTATTCCAACCATAATAAAGCGTGGTGATCCCAACCGGATCGCGAGCTGCAATCACCCGGTTGCGCTGCTTGTCAAAAAGAACAAAGGAAAACACGCCGTCGAGATGGTCAACAAGATTCTTGTCCAGTTCTTTATACTACAAAACACGTGTGTTAAAAACAACTTTTTTTTTTTTATATTGTTCCTATGTACGCAAGCCAAGATGATTTCACTATCCGATTTGGATCGAAACTTGTATGGCTTTTTTAATTGGCAGCGTAGTTTTTCGTGATTGTATATTTCGCCATTGACGCAGAGGATGAGGTTTTCATCATCGCTTATGAATGGTTGTGAACCAGAGTCTATATATCATGTAAGCTTTTGTATTATTTCATCTTATGCGTTTACCAACACCAACTATTGCAAGACGTTCATGACAAAAGATGTGGTTTTTTACACTGACGCATCCAGACCAATCAGGTCCACGGTGTCTGATTCTGATATACATGTTAGACAAATTACCTTTTATAGTTGTATACCTTTCATTTACTTTTTTGAAAGGTATAAAGCGCGTTGACGATAATCATCAATATTGCCTTGATAATTATACACAGCAAAAATACCACACATTCTAATTAAATAAAAGAAAAAGGAGGGAGGAAAGAGCGAAAAAAAAGAAGCAAGATAACGTTTATTTATATCGTTCGGTGTCTTAAAAAAAGAACTTAGTTTATGCATCCAATATCCATGGAGTTCATTCATTTTTTCTTTGCTTTTCTTTTTGCAATCATGTCTTCATAAAAAGAAACCCTCCAAGATTCATCGTCATTTTATTTGTTTTACATGAATGTATACAAGTATCATTTATTAAAATACTACTAATTTAGTGCCTGCGCTTTTGTTTATTTTTTCTTGGCTGCTAAATCTCTTGTACTATATCAATGCTTTCTCCTTAAAATAAGGTTTCCATTCGCCCTCCACACTTGGCAAAGCTTTCCAATATTTTATCATTGTAATAATAGACCTTCTATTTTTTTTTTCTGTTGTAAAGCACAAGCAAAAATGCTTTTCGAGCTTATTGTGACACCAAATAGACTACGGATGAATGTGTTTAGTGGAGAAAGATCTCCAAATAGCAGCCAAAATATGACTAAAACAATGCTTCATTGTGATACAGTGCAACTGGTAAATTTTAACCGTTCTGAAAAAATAAATGTTGGTTATCAATTTTTTTTTTTTTTGTATGAGGATTTTATTCGAGTGCCGTCTTTAGACGTACACTGTAAGAAAACATTTAAATATATAGAATAGAAGTGTAAAATTAATATGATGTCTGATTATTGTCTTTAAATTTTTTCTGAAGAAGTATAGTAGCTTTAGCAGCTGCCTCATTTGGCCAAAGGGGCTATCCATCAAAAATATATTTCCAATGAGTTCCCCAGAAGCACAGTACACCACAGGCAACTACTTGGAAAGAATCAAGTTGCCAGTGCGGACGCACGGTTATCTAAAAATAAATGGCGCTACCTAGAAAATGGTTGGCCGCTTGTTAGCAAATGATTGTCGTTTTCGAAATTTTACTTTGTCTTTTAAAAAAGTTCAATTTGCCGGTTTCATTATAAGACTGTCATATACGTATAAGCAAATGTTTATTAAAGTAAGCAGCTAATTAGAATTTTGTTTTGTTATAGGAATTGATGATTTGGCGCTTAAATCATCATTTATTTTTTCAGAACGGACGAAATTTATCAACCGCACTGTACACTCTTTCCAGAAATTGAAGTCGCCGTGACTTGTCGCAATTACATATAAATTGTATTATAAAACTTTACAAAATGCAACTTTAATTTCTGGAAATAGTGTGTATGGTCCTAAAATAAAGATGTGCTAAATAAAAAATGTATTTCCTAAAAAAAGTTGAATAACCCTTGAAATGCTAAAAAACTGCTTATAATTTATCAAGACGAGAGAGAAAAGTACGAACGTGAAGTTTCAAAGATTCTTGCTAATCTATGTTTTTGTTGATTGAAACAAATCATTTGTTAATGCAATACATCCATACCTCTCTCACTCTTTATCGTTCTCCTTATCTTTGGAAATCAAAAGTACATGTCAAAAACGAACTAAAATTTGTTTTTTGTGATTGTGCGCGGCAATTCGGCCATATGCTTTTTTTTGATTTATTGGATTGCAAACGTTGTTTGATTATATATAAATTAAGGGTGTTTTTCAACCACCAAGTGTTCACCTTTGGTATACATTTGACTAATAGTAGCTTGACGCTTGAGAGCGGCCAAGTCATATTTGGCTTTTTCGATCAACACAGCCAATTTTTCAGGATTGGTTTCATTCATATTGGCACGGAATCCATCTCTTGAACGACGGATGGTGTAATCTCTAAAGTTGTAAGAAGCAAACTTATTGCCATAGCGAAGGAATTGCCGATAGAGTGAAAGAACTTGATTAGAAGACATGTTGGGAAAAAGCAAGGAAAATAAAAAAATAAAATACAGGCCCGTCCTTTTTATTACTGCGGAGAAAGGAAAGGGGAGAAGAGTCACTTTCCTAAAACTCAACAAATAAGAACAAGATGACATATATAATACAATTCACAGCAATCAGTCTTGGCTCTTTTTTGCTGTATAACAATTAAATCTTGTAAATCCTTTATATTCTTCAAATTCATTCAACATATCTTGTACAGCCAAATCATAGTCATCAGAACTCATTCCCCATTTTGATAAATAAATATCTTTTCTATTTCTTAAAAATGCCTTTTGAATTTCCTTATTTATGAATCCAAACTGTTTTAGCTCTATACAATGTTAGAATAAGCATAAAAGTACTACAATTGTATGTGATGAGATTTACCTTCATCTTCTGGCCATTCACCAATCGGTACATCTAAGGTGAAATGGTTTAATTCCTTAAAGCCAACTAATTCTATTTTTTTATTGATAGTCTCTGTTATTCTATAATCTATTCCGTTTTCATCACACTGTGATTCAAAAAATTCGTCAAATGCTCTTTGCATTGGCCCAGGATTATGATGCCACAAATCAGATTCTGTTAGTTCAATTGTGCCACCTGGTTTTAATACTCGGTACATTTCAGAAATTAACTGATGCCAATGTTCTTTGGGAATTACATGCCCCATGCTACGCTGAAATACACTAATGAAAACATTTAAATCAGCAAAAAGTTGTGTAATGCATTCTATAGTATATTACAAATCAACAGAGTTGGATTCTATTGGCCAAGGCTTTGTAATATCTGCTTCTTTATAAAACAAGTTGGGTGGTTTTCCATGTTCTTGAGTGGGCGGTTTTAGATCAAGAGCAATGACTTTTGAGTGAGTATATTCTGCTGCTATTTCAAGTGCCCAGATACCGTTTCCAGTACCAGAGTCAACAATAGTAATTGAGTCGTCGAGTTGAGTAGCTGTATTTGATTTTTTGGCGCTTTTTAATAAATAATGCTATATATTATAAGTAAAGAAAAGAAACGTAGGCTATTAGGAAGATACCTACCTGTCTTTGAAGTCTATCTAATTCTTTAAAATCACCTTGTATTGAATTATTGCTTTTTTTATTATTACGTCCCACAAAGAATTCAGTAATTGATTGACGTCTTGATTTCGATGTTCCTTCGTCTTCTATCCAATCGTAATTTCCAGAAATCGTTCCACTCACGACGACTGAAGCATGCGATCCTAACGTAACCGTACTTTTCCTTCTATTACTTTTCTTTCTTGTATTTTTTTCTTTTTGTTTTTCAATCACTTTGCTTGCTTGATTGCCCATTTTTTGTATAAGTAAATAAAAAATAAACAAAAGAAAGGAAAATAATTACAGAAAAAAAAAAAAGAAAATGATTACAGAAAAAAAAAAAAATCGGAGGAAGGAGAGAGATAATCAATCCGGACAATAGAATGTAGTACGACACTAAAACATGTGTGTCCTTCCCTCCTTTTTTCAATTAATGACGACAACCAAAAAAAAAGCATTGTATAGGCATGCACGTTTATCAATAAACTATTTTTTCATAACGGCGATTTAAGATTGGTGAAACAATTGTGTGAGAATTTGTTTGTATTGATTCTGCCATGTATTATGCTTGTATTCTTCAACGACATTTTCTCTCAGCTTGTTTAGTTTAAGTGGGTTTTTTACAAATAATTCCTATGTAAAAAAGGTATTAAAAAATAAAGTTGGCATCTGCTATCTTGTATTACCATCCACTGCTCACACAAATCTTGACTAGTCTCAAATATCAATCCATTTTCGTGATCGTGCACAAGTTCATTTAAACTATAAAAGGAATCTAAGTTATGACATCATGTCTTTATGTTTCAGTTTACCAAGGAAATGAAATGGCACAAACAGGTAATCCACAACCAAACATATCCACAACTTTCATTGGTAAATCCAACCCACTTGAACTTGTATGCAACGAAATACCCAAGTCAGCACTACCCAATAGCAATGGATAATCATTGGCCTCTAACCAGGCTGTAAGGACTCTTGTCTTGACCAGCTTCATCTGCTTGATTTTTTCCAGATAAAAAGCCTTTTCTGGCCCATTACCTGTGATTACAAATAACAGGTTGGGATCCGAAGGTCTTGCGGATTGTTCATACAATTCAATCGCATCCAACAAGACTGAAAAATCTTCATCTTCTGTCCATGAAGTGGAAGAAACAATCAACTTGGGTCGTTGCTGTCTCCAAACCAATCCTCCTTTGGAATCTGCATCCGTCATCAGCGTACCATGTTTTGAGTCATGAAATTCGCCTAAAAACTCGCGCTCTAACGACGTTTCGAATGTCTTGAGTGAAAAGGTAAAGAGACGATGCACCTGCTCCAAATTCAACCGTTTGAAATCCATAGGCGGCTTATCTCTGAGTGTGATCACCTTGCCCTTCACCTTCCAGTTATCCTCGATCACACGATGCATACCCTCTGTCACGGTGAGATGTGCATAAGCCGTGGACCCAAATTTTTTCTCATACCATTCGGCCCACTGAACCACACGATGTCTGTGACCAAGCGTGATGCCCAAGATGGAATATCCAAAATTGTGCCAGTCGATAATAAGCCATGCTTTGCGAAGCAAGGAAACAAGTTGTGCTACAGCTAATGTTGGAATGGAAGGTGGATTCTATTGTGAATGTTAGCAATGAAAGCTTGAAGGAAACGATGTGAGAAGAGAGAAAGAAATTACCTGAATAAGAATAAAATCAGGTCGTTGTGTTATGCATGCCATAATCCAAAATAGTTGAATCGTCATCCATATTGCTTTAAATGGTGCCCATAATAAATAAAAGAGTTTTGGACATCCTTTAGGTACTGACCAAGGTTGTTTAATAGTTCGTACACGAATTTGACGGTGAACGTTGATTCTTGCTCCAGGATTAGTTTCTATTATAAAGTTAATCTATTTCTTCATCTTTTTCAATTCGTTTGTATAAACCTGTATAGCCAATCAAGTCAACTTGACAACCTGCATCAGCCAAAGATGTGGCATGGTACCTCATTCGCGGTGATCTTCCAATATCTCCCAAAACAACCACTTGTACAACAAGTTTTTTGTTATATATTCTTCCTGTTTTGTCAAACAGATACATGCCAAGTAGTCTACCAAATATAACATAACTACATAACAGGGCCATCAAGACACCTGTGACGGAAAAGTAGCCAGTGATTTCCATCTTGTATAAAAAAGAAACGATTTTTATTATCGGACATAGTTACAATTATGAACATAAAAAATTAAATTAAATGAATACATATAAAGCAATGCATAAAAAGGGCTTAGTGGTCAGAGGGTGAGATCTGATTTAAGAATCGAGCCAGGTCTTTAGGCGAAGAACAAGGCAATAAGTCTAAATCAACATGGGCTTTAATTTCCATCAGAGCATCAGTCGCTGTGGGCCTTGTCTCTGATACTTCATCTAATAACCAAGCAACCAAACCACGCATGTACATGGTAGGATAACTAAATGTAAATGTTGGACTGGATTCAGTAGCAATGATATCAAATAATTCTTCTTCGTCTTTGATTGCATAGTGAGGAGGCACACGATCCATCATTTCGATAACAGTGATACCCATTGACCACATATCAATTTTTTCATTGTAGTACTCTTTTCTTATCACTTCAGGCGCCATCCATTTTAGCGTACCTAGTCTTTCGCAATTGGGACGTTGAATGCGGCCCGATAAACCAAAGTCGGCTATTGATAGTAATTAGCACGTTTGGATACCTTCTTATAACACTTCCTACCAAGTTTCACTTCACCATGCCAACCCAACAGTACATTTTCACACTTGAGATCACGATGCATAATACCCTGACTATGTAAATAGGCTAGGCCTTGTAAGCTTTCATATGTCACATAGACTGCGTGCTCTTCTGGAAACCCGCGCTGGCACAAGACTGCAAATACAGAACAACGCATGAGATCCATTGTCATCAAGACATGATCCTTCCATAACATGATCTCTGTTAAGCGAATCAAATTATGGTGACCAGAGGACATCACACGCAGTTCTCGAAAGATGGCCGCACGATATTCACGGTATTCACGATCTGGATCCAATTTACATCTTTTGATGGCTACCTTTGTGTTCCTGCGACGATTCGTTGCTTTGACTACGGCACCGTTGACTCTACATACAAAATGAGCAGGATGGACGTAGGATGGCTGTGTACCTGTTTTACCCAGTGCCGATGGCTTTAAATTGAGTATAACGAGTGACTGGATCTGATGTAAAAATAGGTATTTTTGGTAATAATTTCCTTAATTTTGATTCAAGTTTGCCACTTGTCGTATGACGTTGAAGTGGTGGAAGTTCAGGGATCTCGCAGTGTGGACTGGGAGGATACCAAGGGCGCTGTAAAAATCATTCAGGTTTTTGTGCTATGTATCGTGCTTACTTTTATTACCTTGGATACTTGTTTTGTTATATCTGTTGGACGTAATCCAAAAGCAACAGGTGGACTAGGTCTAAGGTACGCATGACCCAGAATATCAGGAATCTCATAATGACCTGGTGGACGCCAAACCTATACTGAAAATATGAGCTTGTTAAAGGGGGTACAAGGGGGATGCTTCTTACTTTATTGGAATGGATCATTGTGGGTGAATGATGGTTGGATTGCTTCCTGTTTCCGCTTGATGATTTACGTTTAGTGAGTGTTGGTGATCTATTGTCATTTTGACAATTAGGCTCAGATTTGGAGTTTTGCATCAGTGGCATCTATTAATGGAGTCAGTCAATGAATTACTTGATTGTTCAGAAAAATTAACCTGTTCAAATCTATGGGTGTATTTATCAGAGGAGAACAATGTCAATCTTTGAAGGAATGAATAGTATATTAATGAGAGTGTTTTTTAAATGGAATAGAATTCTTTTTGATAAAAAGAAATAGCCAAGTTCTCTTTTTTTAATTCTATTAGGAAATGTAAATGAAAGTATAAGGTTGAAGAAGAAAGAAAAGAAAAAGGGAAAGACAGGTTCTTTCCGGGAATGAATTGCAGTGATATAGATTTTCTTTCCATACTCTACTATGGTTTTCCTAATTTGTATTTGTCTTCTTTATTCAATTATTATGTCGCTTTTATTTTACCACTTGTCGTCTTTAGATATCAATAATATGAATCAAGAATAGAAAAGAATACAAATCATAACAATAAAGTTAAAGGCATATACCTTTTTCCTTAAACTGTTCAAGAATAATTAAAAAGTTATTAAATATTAGAGATAACTTGCTTTCAAGCATACACAACAGTAACTCCAAGTCTTTATTATTCAGTTGTAAAGTTTTCTTTAATCTTGCTTAATTAAAATTTGGTCCGGTCTCAAATAATATTTTGACAACCCATCTTATTTATCCTAGTTTATACTCCATTCGTAAAAATCAGTTTAAACAAACGTGCTTCTTTAGAAAAACTCTCGTACCATGTAAGTGGTAACTCACAATTACATCAAAAAAATAAATACAGATACACACAAGTTGTTTACTGTCTTTATTCAAAAAAAAAAAAATTGTTTAATTCCTAAGATAAAGTGATTGATAGTATTTTTCAAATAGAAAAATACAAAGAAACATGATGGAAGTATACAAAATCATCTTTAAAAAGCCTGTTGTTGTTGAATTAGATATATTTTTGACATCTGTTTGATGTTTTTCATGATAGCCTATGTCTTGCTCTTCATCTGTGCTATAATGCGCTCTACTGCATTCTATACCTTTTGAAGGCAAATGAGTGTAAGCGGGTGGTGGAGGGGCCAAAAGGATCTCTTGATAACTAGGCAGATGGCAATAAGAATGATCATGAAGTTGTTGATGATTTGCTTGGTCCATCTTAAAGATAAGATTTGCAATTACAATTTCAAAAAAAAGCTAAAAAAGAGAGAAACAGTTGCTTACAATGAATATTCCTTTATATACTTGTTTCAGAGTAGAATACATCATTGAATATGCATATTCTTTCTTTCTGTCTCTCTTTTTTATATGATTTCTTTCACAATCACATTAAGCAAGTCGTGATTCATCTACAAGTATAATTACGAGTATCATGAATCTCTTCTTGTTCATAACCAATGATAATGGGGATGGATTTTTTTAATACTAGCGCAAAGCGTCTGTTCATTTATATTGATAAAGCTTAATGCAATTTTAAGGCTCCTCTTCAAGGACTGCTTTTAAGCCACCGCTTTCATTTTTTATTATCTGAATTGAAAAAAAAAACACAGGTTCTTGGTATAATTCAATCTAAATGGGCAAAAGAAAGCATTCTGAAGAACAATCATCACGCCATGTGAAAATTGTTGTAGCTGAAAAGCAAACTCAAGTTGAGCCTCCTTACTTGGGTACAAAAGCTATATGTTTCACCAAGTATAAAATCGCTAAAGTTTACATGTAGTCACTTTCCCGGGTACAAAGCCTTCTTCAGATTTAACTTTTACACCTTATCAACGTGAGGATGCCACCGGAGACAAAGCTTCACAAAGATATGTATTTGGTGAAACAGACAAAGTATGCTTCACGGGATCTAACTTTGGATCCAATGCCCTTGAATCTCACTGCAAGTAAGTATAAATACATGTATGTCTACTCAAGTTTGACCTTTATTTTAGATATATCGTGGGCGTTTATTCCAAAAAAGAGAATACATTAAACATTACCAATTCACCCATCATGAGACTCAGCCGTTCCGTCAAGGCTCTTCAAAACGAGACAAGCGCCAGCAGCAACGCAGCTCGTGGTCAAGCTGCTCGTGCGGCTCTTGGTCAAGCCTTTGGTACAGCCAAGGCCAAGAAGCAATTGAACAGTGATGAGCGTAACTTGGTAACAGGAGAACAATTGTCAGACGAATTATCCAACCTGCATGCAGAGATTGGTAAAGCCACAGTCAATGTACCAAAGAAGCAAGAAATGATGAAATCAATGGCAAATGCATTACCTATTCCCAGCCACAATTTGGATGCCGAATCACCTGAGGAAGCTTATGATTTATCCTCTATTGTAACAGACGAAGAGTTGAATTCGTTGAACCCCAAGGAGCTGTTAAAAGAAACATCATTGGATGGTGTCAAGTCTCATTTGGCCTATCGTGACTCTAAATTTATCAATGATCGTTTAATGGCTATCATTGCCGCTTCAGGAAAGAAGGATCGTAAGCGGGTGCGTACGTTGATGTACATTAATATCCTGATGGCTTATTTTGTACGTGTCCGTTCATCTGATTTGAAAGATCGTAGAAAGGTAGAGGCTGCATTAAAGAATCCTTCAAGTGCGATATTGGATGGATTAGCTGAAAGATATACAGAATCAAATACGTAAGTTTTAAAAAGCATAGTTATTCAAAAGATTTTTTTATGCTCATGTTTTTCGTTTTTTAGTCGTACACCTGTAATGTCAGACAAAATTCTTTTATACATGTTCACACTCATTCTTTCTGTTTCTGGATATAATGTTGTTATGGATCAATTAGGAAAGGATCTTTTGCTTAAACCTGTTAAAATGACATCATTGTTTAGAACATTGGGATGTAAAGTAGATAAAGCAACTGTGGAAGAATGTCGTGAAATTAAAATGAAGTCAGCCAAGAAGGCTACTTTAGTAACCCCTTTGAAGTTCCCTGAAGTTAGAACAGGTGGTCCTCGTCGTTAGATGTTGGGTTTTAGAAATAATTTACTCATTTGAAATAAATCTTGATACATATTTTACTTTTGCAAATGCTGTACCTTGTCAATTATTTCAATATGATTGTAGTGATCGATACATACTAAGTGTATACTACTAAAATACATTTTTTTTAATAAAGGTAGATAAACTGCTGTTTGTTTTATGTGATTGCTTTAACACATCTGACCCCTTTATATATTCATTTGATACTTGAAATATCATTTATATAGAATATACACATTCTTTATAAATGTAAAAACGCAATCGTTTATCGATCTGAGATGAGCTAAAATCAGGTTTATGTAAGCTTATAGCTCTGTTTTATAGAAAGCAATAGTGATTTATAAAGAAAAGTTCGTTTAGAAAAGATGACTTGTTTGTTTAATCTAAATCAAAAGAACATTCTTCCTCTCCTTTCTTTTTTTCCTTTTAACTCTGTCCTTCTAGAGCACTTTGCTATCTTTATAAAGAACTGAAATACATTCCATTCCAACGACATAACCAGGAACTGCTTTAAAATTAATATGAGTTTTACAGATTTCACTAAATAACTTAATAATCTAAAAAGCCAATTGGAATACTTTTGTTAAATGTTACAAAAAGAAAAAAGAATGCTTTTATTATTCAAGTTGTTGAAAAAAATAGAAGAAAAATAAATTAATGCATTTTATATTCACAAGTTTCCTTGACCAAACCATGTTGGCCTTCTAATTTAAAATCAATGATAATATCCAGATCTCTTGGATTAGATTGATTAGGTGCACAGCTCAATTCACCTTCAATACTTTCACCTTCCTTCAAGGTTAATGTTTCAGGTGTATAGAGAACAGTTTGTTTCCAGTGAGTGTATTTGGCATGAGGACCAGTAGAGAAATAAACAGGCTTGTGACAATGTGTGAAACCGATATCAAACCAAACAAGGAAGGCATGAGCATAATCATCACGTGTAGCAGTGATCTTGAAAGGAGCCTTGAAGTTCAAGTCAGCCTTTGTCACTGTGGCGATATCAATTTCCTTGAATGGACAAGCTGTAGACATCACATTGTTACCGTCAACAATGTCCACAAGAGGTTCTTTCATGACAATACTTTTAATGGAAGAGTAGTCAAATCCATAGACGTTATCCCAGTAATGAACCTTTTCTTCTTTGTAATCACCATCTTCAATAGCAGAAATATACATTGTAGCTTTGTCGGGGAAGATCATACCTCCAGGTGCCTGAAAAAAAAAAATAAGTTTTTTAATCCAACCCTCTCTAAGCTTACTTACCAAATATTTATCTCTAGCAACAAGAACAGTGTCAAGCATAGACTCGTATAATAAGAAATAACCCATCCATTCAGAGATAATGATATCCACTTTGTCAACAGGCAAGACAACTTCTTCCATTTTACCTTGGATAAGAGTTACTTTATCATCCAAATTGTTATCCTTTACAATCACACGGGCTTGATGAATAATGTTTGACATGTCAATCTAGAATAGAATAAGTTATTTGGTTTAAGAAATTAATTATTGTTTTCCTTACACCATAAACATGTTTAGCACCTGCTTTGGCAGCAAACATAGAAAGAATACCAGTACCACAACCAACATCAAGAACAATCTTATCTTTGAAGAGGTGCTTGTTGTTGTAAATAGAGTTACGGTAGGACAATGTACGAACCTCGTCCTTCAACATTTCTTCATGAATACCTAAAGATCTATGTTAAAAAAGATCTTTAGATCTATAAATTTTTTTAAGTTACCAAAGTGAGCATAGGAATCAAAATAGTAATCCTTGCTGGTCATGGTTTCAGCACTACCGTTTGAAGTGGGGGCAGACATTTTTTGATTCTAAAGGTACCAAACGTTGAATGAAAAAGAAAAGAAAAAAAAAAAAAAAACTTTCGGATACATTAAAAGCACATAAAAGACAGTCCCAGTTTTATTGGCTTTTACAAAACAGTACGCTCATTAAAATAAATTTTTCGTTTGGTAGATGACCGCCAATACTTGTATTCAAGAAGTCCCGACAAAATATCTAACCAGTCAGTCAACGCAGTCACGTAGCGACCGCAGGCACCAGAACCTCCTACTAAATTGAAAAATATGCCCTAGTCCCAAATAATGGCCAGGAAGCAAACATCACTTACGAATGCTACTTTCGAATACAACATTCACAACAATCAACAAAAAAAAGTCATTTACTTTAAAGTGTGAAGAGCAGGACGTTCTCCAGGTAGTGTCCTCCTGGACATGACTGATAGATCTAATACTGGGTTTTGAATAAACATTTAGACGTACTTTTTTTTTCTGCTGGGACGGGTAAATTTTTCAGTGAGACGATTTTGAATTAATTTGAGATGAATAAAAAACTTGGCTGGGACGATTTAAGAAAAACCTTGGCACGTTTTAGGAACAGGCTCAAATTGCTGGCTTCATTCACAGTTTGTAGGAAGAGGGTTGTCTTGTACCTGAAGCTGCAAAGAAGGCAAGTATTCCTCGTAGCACAGCTTATAGAATGTGGAATGAATTTACCGAGAGTAGCGTTAAAGAGCTTCCTGGGTTCAAAAAAGCTCAAAACAAGACAATCGTGGAAGGCTACCTATCTTGATCGAAGAATATACCCAGTTCTTGATCAAATGCATTGATTCAAATGCTGTATCAACTGTGTATCTAGCCAATGATGAGTTACGTAAAGCTTTCCTAGGTTTAAGAATCTCGGTCAATGCAGTTTATAAGCATATGAGGACGAAATATAATTTAAATTTGAAGAGAGCTGAGATTCTTTGTGAGAAACGAGATTCTGATACGACAATTCGAAAAAGAAATTTGTACATTGAAAAATGTAAAGAGAATAATGCTGATTATCAGAAGAATTGTGTTTTTATAGATGAAGCAGGTTTCAATCTGCATATCATGCGAAATAGAGCTTGAACCCCTAAAAATAAACCTGCCAAGATTAAGATCCTAATTCAAAAGGGTACAAGTACTACTATCATGGGATGCATAGGTAGTGCTGGTATTATTGACATATCCAAGAGAAATCCGAGTGTTTATAAGAAAAGAAAGGATCCTGGAACATCCAAGACTGTAAAAACAGGAAAAGGAACTAATACAGATTATATTCTTATCTTCTTGAAGAATATGTTGGATGTAATGGATAAAGAAGGAATAAAAGGTTGTTATATTGTGATGGACAACGTAAGAATTCATGACAACTGTTGAGTACCTGCAGAGGTTATAAACCTTGGTTTTGCCCCCCTTACTCACTATTCCTCAATCCTATTGAAGAGTTTTAGTCTAAGGTAAAGCAGCATATCAAAAGACACCCTCTAGACTCTCATGATACCTTGACCCCTCGAATAATGGCTGCTTGTCAGACAGTCTCCGGCAAAGACTGTATTGGGCGGATAAGACACGCAGAATCCTTCTGGAATCGATGTTTAAACGAAGAACGATGCCTTTAATAAATATATAGATTATTTTTAATTGTCTCACACTTTTTTTGTCCCAACCGTACTTCCACTGCCAATTTGAGGATTTTATAAGAAGTACTGCGGATTTGTAAGAAATAATTTCATAGATATTTCGTAATAGTACAACAATCTCACCGATTTGTCATTCTTTCCATAATCCAAAGTATTAATTGACAATGATTGTGAGCGAATGAAGTAGCTTAATGCTTGTAAAGGGTTTAGTTCTTCATCGATGTTGTGTTCATTTACTTTTAATGTTGAAGATATCAGTACTAGGCACCGTTTTGCACAGCCTATACATGGTATGTGCCTGGCGAAGAAGAAGTCATTATTTGGTGCCGTCATGCTCATAAATTGCGAAATTCTTTAAACGACCATATATTGCAGCAGCCACACCTCGATGAATGCTTTTTACCTTATTCGCAGATACATACTTTTACTGACAACAATTTATCAAATGTTGTTTTCTTCATCTATCAACATTTTTCAATACCTTTTTGTTCAAAGAAGCGCTCCTGAATATGCTAATGAACCTTTAGCCAATATCCAGATTGCAGACAAAATGGAATTTAACACTTGATATTTCAAGGTTGCTATTCATCACGCCAATTGGATCAAACATCAGACCCATGTTAATAAGTGGCATGTCACTACTGTTTTCCATATGTCCGAAGAGGTATTGAAAGCTCGTTTGTTGCTAAAGGAGACGCGATAATTCATATCTGAACACAGTAAAACAAAAACGGTAAAGAAAAAAGCAACCAATATGTCAGTATCAAAAGGCTTACCTTCTGGTGAAGTATCTAAATCAAATGAAGCAACTAATAAAAAAAAGGAGAGGAACAAAAAAGCTTTCCATCAAGTCTTTTTTAAGTTGTTAAAAAATCGTGACTATTGCAATATATGGTTGTTTAAAGAGATTCGGAATGATCACAAGCTCATGATTGATCAATAAAAAAAAGTATAAACAAAACCCTTATTCCCTGTTGTTTTTTTTTCTTCATTCAAAGAACTATCTGAACACTCGTAGGCACAAGTTGAAAAGTGCGATGGTAAACATTTCTTTACCTGACTACGGAAGGGTTTTCTTTAATAAAAACTACCTAACTGCCCAAAGGCTACAGTCGGAGGGTGGGACGATGTAGGGTTTTTTTTTCGCAGTTCTTTCCCATTGCACAGTGGGAAAGGACTTTTTTTTTGCCATTTATAAATGAAAAATGATTCACTTTATTTAAAATACTCAAACTCTTTTATGTATAGAATAAAACTGCTATCAGATGATACAAAAGCGCATACCCCAAAAAGAGAGAACTAGAAAGAGACTGCAATTGAATTCGCCACAGTCCTACTAAGACAACACTTGGAAACGGTTACAGATTGCTGATTGCATACTTTGCTTCCTTTCTTTTTGCTCCCTCGTCGATAATATTGAACACTTTAATTTCTAAAAAACGTAAAGTTAAACCGCAGCCATTGCGCTGGTATTTATTCTTTTATGTTTCATTATCATCAGTAGAAAAGCACAACAGATATTTCATAATGTATAACTTTAGATTTGAAAAGCCTTTCTTTTAAGGCAGATGTATTTTAGAAGGAACTGATTGCTTCTATAAGACATAAACATAGCTTTACAATGTTGATCATAAATATAATATTTATTTAGTAAGGATGATATATAAAGAATAGAGGGCTAATATAAATAATTACACATCGACCAATTGATGCTTAGACTTTGCTAATGAAACTAAACTCTCAAATTCACCAGAGTTACGACACATTTTATGGAATATGGAATCACTGTTTTCGATCAGTGTCAAAGGACTAAAGTAAAGAAAGAAATCAATATCATCATAACATCTTGTTTATAACTGCTTACCTATCAAACTCAACAATGTGTCCTTTATCCAATACCAAAATACGGTCATATTCAATCACGGTATGCAAACGATGGGCGATACAAAGAATAGTAGAATCTGAAAGTTCAGTTGAAATTGTCTTTTGAATCGCCTTATCTGTTTCAAAATCAACACTAGCCGTTGCTTCATCCATCAAGACAATTCGACTACGCTTCAATAAAGCACGAGCTAAACAGAGTAACTGACGTTGTCCTTGTGAAAAGTTCTTGCCACCCTCGGTGACGGAGGTATTCAGGTCCTTAAACACATTGGCATTGCCTTCTTCCAAGGTAGAGTCTGATCCCACCGTGTTTTCTTCGGTCTCATATGGCAAAAGGTGAACACGGCGTAAGGCTGTATAGATGTCTTCATCTTCAAATTGATCAAAGGGGTCCATGTTGGATCGAAGCGAGCCAGAGAAAAGTGTAGGGTCTTGAGGAATGATAGTCAGGTTGGATCGAAGGTCCTCTGTACCAAGATCCTTGATGTCAATACCATCAATAACAATGGAGCCTTTGGTGGCTTCAACAAATCTAAAGAAGGAGAGGGCCAAGGTGGATTTACCACTACCTGTTCTACCAACAACACCGATCTTTTCTTGCGGCTTGATAGAAAATGTAAGTCCCTTCAAGACAGGATCAAGATCTGCTGCATATCGTGCTTCTAAATCCTTTGCTTCAATAGCACCATGCGTGGGCCACTATTTTTTTTTAAAAAAAAGTTAGCTTCTAACTATAGCTATCATCGTATCTTACATTAGCAGGAGGTCTAACATTGGTGATAGCAGGAGCTTCTTGATCGATTTCCATAAACTCCACGACACGTTCAACAGCGTTAAAGGCCATTTCTAAGCTTGTGTATCTTCGAATACCCCAAAACATTTGATCGGTAAACAGCAAGACAAAACTAAGACAGAAACCAGCAATAGAGGCATTCATAGATTCGATTCTAGATAGGATGATGATGCCCGTCAAAAGGTTGACCAGGGCACCACTTGCCGCGTAACGTACGCTTACCCAGCGATTGACGAGCCATGTATAATAAAACGGGCGTGCGTTGGCATCAATGTAGGTGAGCATCTGTTGCAAGAATTGACGGGTGACACCAAAGGCACGAATGGTGGCCACACCCACAATGGTCTCTGTAAAGTGACTAAAGAGAGGCGAACGACTGACAGAGTCAATACGTCTAAATTCACGAGAGGCAGCGACAAACATGATACCCATCCAAATGTTGACGACAGCGACAAGTAGCATGGGAATGAGGAAGACTGGTAAGACGGAAGAGACGGTGAAAATGCTGGTGATAATGATAACCCATTGAATAATGAATTCAAGCAAGTGATTGGGAATCGTTGAATCGATTGTTTCAAAATCCTTGGAGAAACGGTTCAGGATTCGACCAACAGGTGTGGTGTCAAAGAAACGGAGAGGTGCTCTGAATATACGATGGAGTAATTCAGCATACAGCTGTTTGTTTGCACCAAGGACACGCCAGAATAGAACAGCAAAACGTAAAGTACCGATGATGATGTTGCCAACAGTAATAAGACAGTAGATGCCCAGATAATAGTTGATAGAATGACCATTGCTGTTTTCTTCTTTTTCTAAAGTCTCATTATTGTTGAATAGCAATTGCTGGCTGTAGGCATAATAAGACTTGGGTTGAGACACGAAGCTGTGCTGCTGAACAACAATATCATCCTTATCAACGGAGCTATAAGATTGAGACCATTGCTTAATCCACCAACTCTCTGTTACATCCAAACCACGAGATCCAAAGATCAAGATAGCCATGATAAACCAAAAGAAAGGGTTTCCTACCATTTTCATATACATTCGATATAATCTAATTTTGACCATGCCCGTTGCACGCGATTCTTCTTCAACAAGTGCACGTGGTTTCTTTCGATTCTCATCGTCTGTGGCTGGAATCGTTTCTTCAATGGCCTTTTCTTCTTCGGCATCTTCTTCTATATTATCCTCCTCGGCTTCAAGATAACCAAGTTCGCGTAAACCATGAGGTGTACCAGCCACATTGTAATCGAGGTTGACAATGTAGCTTGCGTTTTTAGAGCAAAGCCTGACGTGATGAGTAATCAAGATACGTGTACGGTTCTTCATCAAAGGTCCCAATAAACACTTTTCATATAAATGTTTTGCTGTGTGAGCTATTTTAAAGAGTGGGTCAGTCGGGCTAGCTTTTTAAGGCTTTTACTCTATTTACCATCTACAGCACTCAACACATCATCCATAAAGACATTTTGAGCACGAGAATAAACAGCTCTTGCGAGTGATACACGAGCCTTTTGTCCACCAGACAGAGTAATACCTTTTTCACCAATCTCAGTCATGTCACCATCTTCCAAGATTTCAAGATCCTTTGTCAATGCACAAGCTGCCAACGTCTCACGATATCTTGATTCAACAAAGGGTAAACCAAACAAGATGTTGTCGCGAATCGAAGCATTTTGCAACCAGGCCGTTTGAGAGACATAGGAAACAGCATAGGGTAAAATCCAATCCTTTGGGTCAATGTCTCCCAATAAACTAAAATCGCTCGAGACCTTATCCGCGATAGGCTGACGAGGACATTGGATAGAACCCTTGAGAGTCACCGCTTCACCCAACAGACTGAGCATCAACAAGGTTTTTCCGGAGCCAGTGGCACCGGCGATCAAACTGAGTTCATGATTGGGGAATTCAATATTGAGATCCTTGAGGATAAACCCAGGGTTGGTTTGCTCTGCTTCGGTGTCGCTAAAGTTTTGCTTGGCCCAACCGACGGTGGCATCGTAAAATCCGATCTTGATATTCTCTGTTTGGATGTCTTGTTCAGCAGGAGAATCAATTTCTTCTTCATCCAAATAGGTCTGAATACGTCTCAAACTGATCAATGCCTGCAACCATTCGATGAAAACTTCAGGGAGCACATTCAATGCAAACCTCAGTTCGTTAAAAACACTGATGGAAGTGAAAGCGATGGGAGCTGTTAACTCTTTTCCTTCTAATTTAGTGAACGACCAGAAAGATATGAGGGTTACAAGGATAGGTGCTCTATTTGAATCAAAGACGGGTTAAAACAAAATGTACTTCTTATCTTATTCTTGACACTTACCCTTGCCAAGTCAATGTAAACAAGACGCCGGATATATATGTAATGGCCAGATGACGAAGCTCAATCGCTCTTGCTTCCATCACACGTTTCTCCCAATTTTTTTCCCAAGCAAAAAACTTGATTTGACGGATACCTTGAAGCACTTCATTCATGAGCGAGATACGTTTATCACGAGATTCCATCAATTTGTCTTGGGTGGAGGCAAACATTTTTGCGTTATAATGGTTCACAGGTAAGATGATGATCATCACTAAGAGACCCAAGAAGCATGATTTACCCAACAAAGTATATAAAAAGTAGATACCAACACCCAATTCAGCAGGGGCTTCAAGGACGGTCCACCACCACGTAGCAAATTCGGAAACTCGATTCGAGTCAGTGCTCATCAAGTTAACAATCGTACCTGTGGATGAGCTCACGTCTTCCTTTGTCTTCTCATCTTTATCCTCTTCCTTTTTCGCATCATCCTTGGATTCCTCCTCTTCAATCTTGGGTGTAGCAATGGCTAAATCACGTCGACGCAAGGTCTTGCCATAAATTTCGATATTCAGCATAGCCTTGACACGCACTTGAACATTGGAAGAAGCTAAATTAAGATATGAGTGTTTATGTTCATAGGTAATCTCATCTGTTTTGTTTACCATAATACCACAATTGGCCCGTGATCAAACCACAAACAAAGATAGTTGTTCCCAAACCAACAACAAGAAGTAATCCTTTTCGAAGGGCCTCCTGATCTGCTTCTCCTTTCATGGCTTCGATCAAGACCAGTAATTGTTTGACAAAGTAAGCTGGCAAATAATAAAACATGGAAGAAAGAAGGGCCATGATGACCTGAATGATGATCGGGCCACGGTTGGCGCGGTACACACGCTTCAGTAAGGACATACCTCTGGATTCACCAAAGATATAAAACAGATTATAGCCTCGATAAGTCGCAGGAAGTGAGGGTAAATCTTGATCGGTCAGCTTTTGATTTTCATAGGCCAAGTGAACCAAGGGTGTGGCCCACTGGAAATAAAGAAAGGAAAAGATAGAGGCAACTTCGATACCGATGACAGGTTTATCTTTTTCATCCAAGAAGGGTGCACCTTTATCAGCCGAGCCTGATGTATAGACAAGATCGGTCCCAATAATGAAATACAAGACGGCCGGCAGCATATGGAGCATTGTGTCATTTGGATTGGATACTACAGCCATGTACATGCTGTAGATTGCGATAAGCCAGTGGACCAGATAAAAGACAAACAAATGAACGTTTAAAACCCATCCCCATTGGCTTGGGAATCTGTATCCTCGAGAAACAAGGATAAGAACAGAGGCATAAAGCCAAGAAATGAATTGAATACATCCATAGGCTTGTGTATACCAATCCAGTTGCTGATCATCCATCGTTTTATAAAAATTGAATACAGACAAAAGCATCAAGATCAGTGTGCCAAAAGTGAGTCTGTTCAAACGAGTCGCGTCATCTGTGGTTGGAACAGTCAAGTTGCGTTTGGTGTCGAAACGAAGAGGCGCAGGGTCTATACGTTGTGATTTGTGAAAATGAACTCGCTGAAGCGATAAAACAAAAGCACTTAGAGTGACAACGGCCGCCTGAGCGCTCGATAAGCCAATAGTGATGACACTATTAGACATAAGAGTGTGATAAGGCAAAAGAAAGCAAAAGAAAAGAAAAAAAAAAAAAGAAAAAAAAATTTTATGGGATCCGTTCTACTTACTGCGGCATTATAAAGCGGACTGTGTTCTGTCAATTATCCAAGTATGGGATTTTTTTATAAAATAAGAATCGATTCAAAGCTTCATTCTAAGCATATTTAATTTTCACACTTTTCTATTTTATGTCGATTGGCATTACTTCACTGATTTAACCGCAGCAATCACATACTTAAGGTTCCGTGATGCACCGCAGCAACAATGAAAAAAGTAAACATAATCTGTAATTTTCTGTATCCATTCTACAAAAGAAGAAAGAAATAATCTTTTACTGATCTCTTGTTTGAGACACAATAATAGCGGAAGCAAATTGTATGTTTCTCTATTTCATTTACTTAAGCGAACAAAAATGATCCAATCAAAATATGTGCTACATACATCCTTATTCATAAAAATTGGCCGATTCGAACAGCAAGTACTGGTAAAGACATCTTGCGTTCTAATTTATAGAGCTAATATGTAGATTGAGTTGATTTAAAACGCGGCAAGATGTTGTGTTTTCTACAAAGAGCAGTTTGTCCTTCCACTTTCAGTGCTGCGGTAGAATGCATTTTTATGGTCAGAAACGATGAGTCATTTTTTTATAAACATCACATCATCTTGTCAAATGGATCCGTTTACAAGCTGCTTTGGAACCTCACTCTCTCGCACTTTTATCTTAGTCATTTTTGATGTTATTGTAGTTTGTTTGTCAAATGAACTTCTTCTTTCACCGATCAGAGCATTGGAGTTGATCCTGCTCGTTTGGTACTTTTAAAAGCCTAGCGAATATAGTTATTGGCGATGCATGTTGGATCCCAGCCTTCTCTTTGCTGTTCTATCACTTTCCCTTGGTTTCAGTTAACATTTTTTGCGTGCGGATTTCATGTCGGCGGAAGCGTCCGAATTGAACAACACGCATTAAGAGCCAAAATCTATGTTGCATGATGTATTCAGCATCGCTTATAAACAGCAGTTGATTAAAGAAACCTCTATGATTTTAGCATCATCTCTATTGTTTATTTAAAGAGAGTGGTCTGAAGCAAGGTCTTTTTTTTGTTGTTGTTGTATTATTTTAAAAAGATATACTTCGATGGAGAAGAAAGTAAAGCTAGTTGTTTCACATCTATTGTATGAAAAAATACATACAATCGCGAATAACATCCTTCATTAAACTAATTTTGTCGATAGAGAAGGGAAGGGGGTGCAACAATTCAAAATAATATTCAAATTAAAGACTCTTGAGTTGAGAACGTAGACTTGCAGTTATTAATATTTGTCCAATCTGGGCTAATATTGAATTTAAAAACAGCACTTTGAAGATGTATCGCCCAGAGTTAGTCTATACACTGCCTATATGATTAAATCACAACACAATCAAAACTAAATGATAACAGATTTATATTAACATAGAACTGATCCAATGTAGACCAAAGAAAGAGAAAAGGAGAGATAAAAATATTTACATAGGCAGTATATCAAAACAAGTTCAAGCATGTTGAACTTTTCAGTCCCATTCGTCATACTTACTGTAAACATCTTACAGAATGAGTTGATTCAGCAAGACGGGGAAAACTGTTATCCTTAGTGAATGATACTGTCATATCTGTGGTATTTAACTGTAGATGATACTACCCAAAGTGCCTCATACGCCCTGCTGTTGTCAAAAAGGATGGTTGGCTTCATCAGACAGAGATAGAACAACTTACTGTATTTAAGATACAGCGGCGTGCTATCCTATTGCTTGAAACGATATATGAGGCAGAGCCTAGTTTAAATAGAAACGACGAGATATTTTGAAAACAATAAAAGTTAAATACAAAATAAAAAAGGAAATAGTACTTGAAAATCTAGTGAATGGGCCTCTATGTAACCTCTTTATTAGATTTCAAGACGAAAGAAAGAACATACTTAATCAAACTACACGTTTATATACGATGCGCAATTATTCAGGAATAGCAGGGAGTTCAAGGTCAATTATACAATCGAGCTTGGTGAACAATATAATTTTTATATGGTTAACATTGGAAAGGAGCATTAATGAAAATATAATAAACAATATTATGTATTCAAGACTTATTGCTTCTTATAAAACTCCAGTAATCCCATACCAAAAACAAGTATTTAATAAGACAAATGCGATAAACGATAAGAGCAAAGAATCATCCCAAGCTATTCTAATCAAATGGGACGGTCTACTATTTCTACTGATAGATCAAATCATCTGATGTATTTTTTCACAGCCTAAGCATTTCAGAAAGACATTCTGATCAACTTATAAAGTCATTGGTTCACGGATTGTTTGGCACTATGCCAATGTACACATCTCCATAATAACATACAGTATTTAGGCAAGTGTAGAGTACATGTATCAATCTACAGTGTGGGAGGCATATAAATGTGCAATTATTATTGAATAAAATCATTTTGCATTTTGCTCTTTTTAAACTCTTTTGACTTGTAATATTTTGTAAACATAGCATATAGATATCAGTTATTTCTGAGTAAATATAAAGCTTGTTTGACTAGAAGATATAAAAGAGGCAAAACAAGACCAAGTATAATTAATAAAAGAAGAAAGCTACAGGTGAGTGAACAGTGTTTTTGAGTAAGCTAAGATGCAACAGCTTTTTTTACCCAGAGGTGTAAGCAATCTATGAGTACAAAACATAGAATAGAATGCCCAAGTTACCAAATAGATCAGATACATTGCCTTACCGGTTAAGCCAGCTATACCAGTACAAGAGAGTAATACTCTATGCAAATGATATAATCGAGTCATGCTTGACTGAAAGCAATTTGCAACAATGAAATATTAATTATTCTCTACCAACGTTTTCGTTCTACTTAAGTTGCCCGACGTTGAAACGAAAATAAGGAGTTTATTAGAAAAGAGAGATAGGGGCTCAACCTTTTCAAATAGAACGGTCGACTAGTCAGATAAATGCAGCTTCATCCAGCTTTGCAATAGCAAGCATGAATAATGAGTCAAGAAAGCGAATAAAGTGAGGTTACCTATTAAAGTTGAAACAGTGTTTGATCTATGTTGATAAACATCGCGTAATCAAAGATAGCCCATAAACAAAGCCAACACAAAACAGATTAGTCATAGTATGAAATCATCTCTTCAATAAGAAAGTATCACAAGCGGACAGAAAAAGAAGATCAGGCAAACAGCATTTTAGACTAAAACACTGTGCTGATGCTGACTGGGCAGCTGTTTCATTTTCCAAAAAAATTCATGAGTTGAATCTTTATCATTTATTTTTGCAAAATTACAAAAACCTGGAAGCACCATTCAAGATTTGTATGATGATCGGATAGTTAAGTGATTTTATGGGAGGAGCTTGTTTAAAACGGGTCAAGAAAAATAGCATGAGAAGAGTGACGTTTTATTTGTAGAAAGAAAGGAACGCAAGAATGGTTTAGGATACAAATGGTGTTTCATTTATGTATGTAGATGATGATCCTCATCATAAGACATAGGATAAAATATGATGGGAGCTGACCAAGAGAGAAAGATGATTTATTTCAGTAAGAGTATCAGGGGAGTTTTTCACACAATCAAGAGGAAGCTGTAAATAGGAGAAGAATGATTCCCCATCTTTTACACAAAACTCCGCATGTCCAATCCATGCTAGGATGTCAACGCACAGACGTTCTGCAGAAGAAAGAACCGTTCTATTTCAAACAACGCTCATTACTGTTACTAATGAAGCTGTTCCCATGACAATTAATCTATTTAATAACCAAATCATTGGTTTCTTTGTGCTTCTTTCTTTTTCCTTACCTATAATGAGTCAACCTACAGAGAACACATCCTTATTAGAAAGAAGGGGATTAAAAAAGATGAAGTACAATACCCCCACACCCCTCCTTTCTTCCACTCGCAGTGATCTGAATTCACCAAGGAGTCCTACAGAAATAGATGACAAAAAGCACCAACATTTCAAGTGGTTGAATAAGAGAACAGGACCTTATGATGAAGATGGACAGAGCTTGGTGAAAGAAAATACGGGTGTTAGAGTCTGGAGTGAATCTTATTCGAGCATTGGTAAGCAAGACATGATTCACAACAGATGCCCAAACTCACTGCGTGCATAGATTGGATACATGATCGAATCAAAGAAGATATACGTAAACGCAAGCTGAATCGTATTCAAGGCTTCCAAGGTCATTATATGAGAGCAAAGGATGGTGCGCAGGCATGGATTGTGGTGATTATCACAGGTGCGGCTGTAGCTTTGATTGCTTGGTGCATTAATGTGGTTCAGGCATGGATGTCTGACCTCAAGCAGGGTTACTGTATGACGCATTGGAGATATAATAGAGATTTTTGCTGTTGGGGAAGTGAAGAAGGTAAAATGGAGATGGACATTCTGTGGGCTAAATGACATGTTTTAGGTCAATGTCATGCATGGAGAACATGGTCTGCTGTGTTTCACGTGGAAAACGAAACTACAGCCTATCTTACGTCAATGTTTATGTATACTGCTTTTGGAGTAAGATACTTATGGAAAACTGTTAACAGTCCACTGATGTTTTCATAGATCATTTTTTCCTTGATCGCTGCTTTCCTTGTCATCTCCACAGGTGAACAAGTCAAGGTTCGAAAAGATTCAAATCGTGCCATCTTTTCTAAATCATCTTCCATCATCTCTGTTCTTGACCATGACAATACACAAGTAAAAGTACCTCAATATGAAACAAAAACAGTATATCATTCAGCTGGATCAGGTATACCTGAGGTCAAAGTCATCTTGGGTGGATTTGTGATCAAGGGATTCTTGGGCATCAAAACTCTTTTAGTGAAAAGTGTTGGCATGGTACCTATTCTCATCATTCGTTTTGTCTCATCTTGCTCACGTTTCATCTAGATTTTTTCTACATCAGCAGGGCTTACGATTGGAAAAGAAGGCCCCTTTGTTCATTTGGCTTGCTCAGCTGGAAATATCGCTTGTCGATTCTTTCCTAAATTTAACAAGAATGAAAGTAAGAAGAGATTATGTTTTTCATAGTACTTAATATTATTAGGTAAACGAAGAGAAATTCTTTCTGCAGCCTCTGCATCTGGTGTAGCTGTTGCCTTTGGTGCACCTATTGGAGGCGTCTTGTTTAGTTTGGAAGAAGTAAGCTATTATTTTCCAAAGAAAACAATGATCCGAAGTTATTGCTGTGCTATGATAGCAGCCATTGTTCTGAAGGTAAAGAGAGAGAGAGAGTAAAGTTAAGTTATTCTTATTTCTGGAAATAGATTATGGATCCCTTTGGTACAGGGAAGATTGTTTTGTTTCAAGTTTCATATGATAAAGATTACCATTTATTCGAATTGGTTCCTTTCATTCTTTGTGCTATACTCTCAGTAGGTACAGAAAGAGATAGGCCGTATTATTTGGCTCAAATGATATCTAGGGACTCTTTGGCACACTTGTCACTCATTTTAACATTAAATATCAACAACTGAGAAAATCTAGTGTGATTGGCAAATATCCCATGACTGAAGTATTTTGTATTATGCTGACAACAGCCCTTGTAAGCTACTGGAACCCATTTGCTAGGTAAGAAAGAAGATTAGAAAAGTGACGGGCTACTAACAGCCAATGGACAATAGGATGAGTCTAACCGAATTTGTCGCTGAATTATTCTCAGAGTGTTCTCCAACAGATGACAATGGGGGGCTTTGTGCGTAAGTAAAAGAAGGAGGGATAGAACTGTCTTTAACCAGTCTCTTACAGACGTACGATGGCAGAGATTCCACAGTTGATATATCTCTTGGCCACTACACTCGTCATCAAGATGGCCCTCACAGTGATTACGTTCGGATGTCCTGTTCCCGGGGGCATCTTTTTACCCAGTCTTATCATCGGAGCTGTCACGGGAAGGATCATAGGACTCATCATGCAGTACATGACAGTTTCATACCCATCAGCATGGCCTTTTACTGCCTGTGCTGAAGACTTTGCTAGTCGAGGTGAATGTATCATACCTGGAGTGTATGCGATTGTGGGAGGTGCGGCTGGTTTGGCTGGTGTAACGAGAACAACAAGTAAGGATAGTGCTTATGAATTATAAAAAGACTGACTTGGATAGTATCATTGGTTGTGATTATGTTTGAATTGACTTACTCCCTGACATATGCTTTACCAATCATGATCTCTGTTATGGTAAGTTTATAGATTGTAAGCTAAGACTGTTTGTACTGATTGAGACAGGTCTCCAAATGGGTTTCTGATGCTATATATTTGGAAGGCATTTATGATTTATTAATCCACTTGAAACAATATCCATACCTTGAAACCGGAAGAGACTATGTTAATACAACATCTGCCACTATCACAAGTCTCATCGAGTACCTGCCTGCAATCGACATCGATCAACCGGTCACAGTCAAAAGCCTCAGAAAGAAATTGAGTGTGATTACCGCTTTAGGATATGCAGAAGATGGTGGGTTCCCTATCTTGAGTGGTGATACCTTGGAAGGTTATATTGCCACCAGTGAGCTCACACATGGTTTGGATCAACTAGAGATGAAGCTCAATATGACCATGAGCCAGGAAGAGACCAACAATGTCCCTTGTTATTTTAGAAAATTAGTACATGGCCAAATGACAGAGATCGGAATGAATCGAGACTTGAAGACACCAGTGAGAGATTTGCTGGCTATCGGAAGTCCAAAGGATATGGAAGCAATGTTTTCTGATGAGAGTCAGGCTTGGAATGATTTCTCACACTATATCGATCATGTAAGTCAAATTCATTTTCTTGTTAAGCTGATTGACTTTTTATTTAGGCACCTTTGACCATGAATCAAAATACGTCCATGACATTATTAGTAGATGTGTTTTCTAAACTCGGGGCCAGATATGTTTGTGTGAAGCATTCGGATGGAAAATTCATGGGCATCATACATAAAAGAAGATTATTGGCATATCTCAAAGACTTGGACGAGGATGAAGATGTAAAGAAATAAGTATAATTTAATGTACAGCTGTTTAATCATTGAGAGAGGAAAAATGAATAAAGAAAGGATGATGTTCGTCCATAAAATAATAATCAAAATCGAATGACCCTCTTCTCTAAGCTTTTGTTCAAGAATCACCTTGACTATGTCATCTTTTCTCAGGAGAACCGTCGCAGCTGTAGTAGCGCTCTTGAAAGACTTAACCTTGAGTATCATGGGTTGAAATACACTTGCCTGAAGGTTATCATGCACAGCGCCCTCGATCAAGCCAATCTCACCCTATTTTAAGATACTTTGATGGCAGTTTGATCCGCAATTAAAATAGCAGGTTATAAAGTACACTGGAACCCCAATTAATTAGATTCTTGGCTGGGACAAATAAACCATCAAAGCATTGACAAGCTCAGCCATCACACATTTTTCACGAGGACTCAATTGGATAGCCAAGGGTTCAGAATAGGAACTCAATACGAATTCAACAGCACTCTACACCGAACACAGCATAATTACTTTCCAATGCTTTCTTGATCACACAAAGTGAATCATAAAGCAATCGTCCCCATTTTGTTCAGCATGTCATCATGGGTACACTCACAAGAGGACAGATGTAGAAAGTTGAATCCTGGTGCTTTTAACCAAGACGTACGCATCATTCAATACACATTCTTGAACTACTTGTTCTACAAAGCAAAGTCTTTTTTTTTTGTTACCTTTTAAATTAGCCAAAGAAGAAATCGAACTGGCATTAGCCCCTCTGGCCATACATTTTTTTTTCAAAGCGAATTCGGCTACGACAGCCATCTTTACGAGCCATCGATGCATTTCGTAGTCAAGAGAACACCGGCGGCAGTCTCCGAGGTATTTGAATATGCTCTGTGTCAATTCATTTTGTTTTCAAGAATTGTCACAAGTCCATTAGGGTCATCCATGCTATTGCCGCTGAGATGTGCCGGGTCAAAGTGCATGTCTAGACAACCCGGTTTCATCATTTGAGCGCCCACAGGAGCGCATGTTTGGGAATTGGTTGGGATCCTAAACCGGATCAACTATGGGCTTTGAGAGATTCACAGTCTTCACAGCATGTCCACTTTCTTCTCATGCATAATCGATCGCACAGCACGCGCTTTTCCATGGAAAGTTAGGCAAAAAGTACGTGACAAACGAACCAAATGAGCTGATCCCTAGGCTTTTCTTCATTGCGATACATTTTGAACGCATGAATCCCTTGGCTGCGTTCATAGCTCGTTCCATTCATTCAGCTTGGATATCGAAGCAGCAAACTTCTTTTTCAGCAACCATCATCTCAGCCAACACCGGTCCGTCACCCACTTGATGATGTGTTGCTGAGCTCATTCGGCCAGAGCCTTTTTTTTTTCTGCTGGACGCTGGACTCTTAAGGACGACCACAGATGACGGTCAGAGTCGACTTTGTTTGAGTTCATGTTATTCTATATCACCAGAAGCTTGCCTCAAAGTCATCAACAATACTTTGTCTAGACTCATGGTCCTAAAGAACTTTTTTTTTGAGTTATTTACAAGAGGTGAGCCAACAGGTATGGATCATAAACAGAAAAGACCTCTTGTTCTCTGGGTATTTCAGCTATGGGCTCAACAGATAAAGATGAAAAAAAGGGGGCAATCTGTCAACTCGCTTCTTTTGCTTGCCAATTCCCTTTTGAGAAACGAGCCAAGGGTGGTTTCTTTATTGAATACAAAAAATTAATAATAATAACGAAATGTGTTCTAAAAAAAGGAGGTCAATCTTTTGTATGCCGTCATTTTTTATCTGTTACCAGCTCACTGCGTGGAACTTTATTAAGTCGATATAACTTGATGCCTGTCCATGCAGATAAAAAGGCAGATACAACAGAAGCCACACAGTTGAATAAGACAGCAAAGCCTAAACAGAAAGTCAGTTACCTGCCTTGTATGTCCATCATGTCAAACTACCATAACGAGGCGCATCAGATGATCTAAATAGGTAGGCAGCGACAATGCTACCCACGTTACCAATCATCAGTATCGTAGCTACCGCGATCGCTCTCGTCGTCAACTCTGGATAATTAAGCGCTGGCCAACCAAAGGCAGCAGAGGCTAGGGATGATTTGGATCAGACACTATGTTAGACACAATCTGGATTTACCTTGTATGCCTATGCCCAAGGGAATAATCAAGAGAATAGAATAAAGGACTAGAGAAAGAAGTCAGAAAGGTCACCAGGGTCTATACTGAATTTACCCCATTTATGATATATGAAATATAATGCGAGATAAGAAATAACGATCATAGTTGAACCAATGACCAGGATAGGCGCCCTCGCGTCATATCGACTGACCAAGTAACCACCCAACAAGATACCCAGGGTGCCTGTCACACAAGGGGGGGCGGTCAACAGTTGAGCGGTTGAAGGTTCAAATCCGAAGCCTACATGGATGTTAACATGGTAAAACCTGCAAGTACACCTTACCACTGATGAGCATTGGAGAGAAAACACCAAAGCTGGTGATTGCAATCGAATTCAGAAAGAAGATGAGACCAAAGGCCCAAGTCTTCCAATCCAGTAGGACAACACAGATGACTGTTATCGTGGCCGTGCGATCTGAACTGGGCTTGGCCTGATCCTCTGTTCTTTTCTTTTGTAATTCCTTTTGTTCATTCGTGAGCCATGAGACGGTTTGAAGATCGTCAAACAGAAAGAAATAGGAAACGATAGAGAGCAGGATGGTCGGGATACCTTCGGTAATGAAGAGATACTGCCAGCCGTGTAAACCATGGGCACCATCCCAGAGTGAGACGAGATAGGTAAGTGGACCAGAGACGATGCCAGAGAGCGTGGCCATAGTAAGCAAGAGGCTGACGCGTATGCTGAATTCATGTGGTGTGTATACTTTGGATAATAAAAACAAGATACCTGGGATATAGCCACTTTCAGCTGCACTATAAAAGAGAATTGGCATGATGTGGTGAGAATCAATATGGTTTTACCCCAAAAAGAGTCGTACGATAAGTAGCCCAGAAAAGTCCTTGACGAAAGCGGTGGCCACGGTCGCTACACCCCAAGCAAACATGATAAAGGATAGCCAGTTGGCTGCATTCGTTTTTTCCAAAATTATATTAGAGGGTATTTCAAAAATGATCTGCAAGGCATTGAGTTAAGTCACCCTTTTAAAAATAGTTTTATCACTTACGTAGGTAATAAAAAAGGCAGATATGGCCGTACTGAGCTCGGTTGAAGACATCTAGGATGATGATAAGTAAAATGGTTTACTAAAATCTTTTTCTTACAGAAAGATCCACTTGAAGACCTGCTAAACTATATACGTTCAGGATAAGTATTGATTCAACTCTTTTTATTATCATTTTTTATTTTATTTTACGTGGCATTTCCAATATTGGCGCGATCCAAGAAATCAACAAAATAAAATAAACAAAACAAGGGCATAATCCTTAAATCAAGTTTTCTTAGCAACCTTTTTTGTTCTGCTTGTACACTTGTTCCATTGAGATTTTCAACATCGTTATCTTCCAACGAAACATGGACAGTACTGTTGAGAGACATCATGGATATATTTTTCTGCGTTTCATTGAAAGAATTGGTTGTTTCTATTTTAGTACTTTCTGTAATAGACGAAGAAAAATAGTCCAAGGATTGTTCTTCGGTTGATTTCATTTTTTATAGGAAAAAAGTATAAAAATCAAAAAAGAAGAAGATGAAGCGAGATGAAAAGAATGAATGTGGTCACCCTTTCTCCCCTTACTCTCTTCATTTGAACTCTTTCCCCTTTTCATCTTCTCCTTTTTCTTTAAATGTTATTGTTCATCTATACAGTTTAATAACACATTGTTTTATTCAATCAAGATGATGACTAATGTAGGCTTAAATCTAATTTTAAACCATGACCCTGTCTACATGCCCTTTGATTCAAATCTGATTTCTTTATTCTCACTCACTCTCTCACTCTCTTTTCTCTCCCTGATCGGCTAAATCGTCGTTCCGAAAAGGCAAAAGTACCCTCAACACCTGCATAGAGTTTATGAAATAGATCCATTCAGTGAAAAATCTAGGAACAGGTTTACTAAAAGTAATCTACTTCAGATCCACATACCCCTTATTTATTTTTCTCTCTCTCTCTTTGTGTTCTATGGGTTTTTCACTGAAACTCTTTTTCATGTCCCTCCAGTATAAGATCTGAAGCAGTCCCTCAGTTATCTCCGAATGTGACCGGTGTGTTGTCAAAAATTTTTTCCATCTTGCCTATAAAGCAAATGTCCTGACTGATTCTTTTCAACAAAAGATTATTTAATGAAGATGACTATTTTGATTTTTTATTTACATGGTAAGTTTATATAACAAAGGATAAGAAGAAGATGACGAATTGCATCCACATTTCTGAATATAAATGAAAGATTGGATATATTAACATGCACCACCATCTGATTCTTTTTATTTCTTTCATGTCTTGTACATAAACTAATCTTGCAATCATTTTAGTCTAACTAAAAAGTTATTCATCGTTGCTGCTTGTGATGCTACTTCTTTTAATTGGTAAGTTATTAAAATTGGTTATGGATACGGAAAGGATGAAATCCAAAGTTTTTTCGTCAGTTCTGCTTCTGAAAATCATTGAAGATAAGAACTTATCGCTTACTGAATCATTGTATTCATAACCTAATATGTTTAAAGCAAGTTTTTATTAACTTTTTTTTTTTTTTTTACTAGCTTTAGCGTTGGCTTAGAAATAGTAAGTATTTTTTAAAAAAAAAAAATCAAAGGATAGCACACAGTTTGTGTACCGTCCTTGATTCAACTGTTAAAAAAAAGAAAAACGCTTCCTCGTGAACCATTGCTTTTTGAACTATCAAAAAGTGTTCAATTATAATCTATGTTGATGACAGTGTTGAAATAAAGCCCTTTTTCTATTTACAATGTCTTTTTTTTTTACAATGGATGATCACTTTTATTTTTACAACTTTTATACAATATTTACAATGCATTTTCACCAAAGGTGTCTTCAATTTTGCCAGAAATATGACCAAATTCATCAGGATCTCTTGAATGCATATCACGAATGTCTTGTCGAATGCTGTCCATCAGCCATTGGTTGGCATCATGGCCAATTTCCAAAGGAGCATCATTGTCTGCTGCACTGTTGTAAGCACCAGCACTTGTACTGGTTTGAGTGACATTGTCATAGGTTTGGGTAGCATTGTCAACCGATCCAGCACCAATGTTGCTTGTATCCTGCTGTTGAGCAGATTCCCACATATCCTTTGTCTTTGAAGTAGCCTATCCGAATCATCAACCGGCTATCTCAACAAAAAAAAAAAAAAAGTACTTACAGTGTTTACAGCTTGATTAATGTCATTTTTAAGATTGGTGTTGCGTTCACGGAATTGAGCTTCCATTTCAGAGTTTGTTATGTTTTCACGATCCATTTTTTTCTTCTTCTTTATTTGATGATTATAAAGAGTCATTAAAAAAGTAAAGGGTTTATATAGTGACACTGAATATTCATGCAGACAAAAAAAGCTACGTCTTTGGATAACAATCATTACATCATGATTGGCTCTCTCTCTTTTTCTCTACAAAGACAGTAATGAGGATCATGACATCATATTGAAGTATTCAAATACAAGCTTTATTGTGATGATTAAATATTAAGAAATTATGATAGTACGATACGATATATAGAATCTAAGAAATGAATCATTATTCATTCAAGAGAATAGATTGAGAAGGAGTTAATTCCAAATGAGAATCATTCACTGAAGAAGCATCTGTGGATAGACTGATAGAGGACGACAAACAGGGAAGAATATAAGGCTGGGATTGAACAAGAGTGGAAGGTGTAAAAAAATCATGCTTTTCAGTCCAGTGGCTCGTCAAACATCCAGATTGCGGCAAATTAAATTCCATGTCTTCTGTGACATCAATCCAATGATCTCTTTTACCTTCTAATGTAGGTGAAGGTGGCATGTATATCCCAGAAGCATCCACTGTAGACAACTTGTAGACTTCCTTCTTGTCTGATTCAACCCAGGGGACTGCATCTGGTTTCTTGACTTGCTTTTTACCAAAACTTAAAAAACGATTGCTCTCTGGGTGGTTGTCTTGACATTCCTCACCTCCTCTCTGGTTGTCATTTGTAGACTTTTGCCAAAACTTGACAGGTCGCATGAATGATTTGTATTTGGGTTCATTGATTACTGTTGTCATTTGTAAATTTTCGTAGGAAAAATGAAAGAGATGAGAATGAATGAGATCAGGGGAGGTTCTATTTATATCTTTCATCAGTCATAGGCCATTGTCGGGTTTATTGTTCATCTTTATGAATTGTAACCAGTATGACGTTTTAAAGTGAAAAAGAAGGTTATTTTATATTAACCAATACAATTTAGGTTCCTTTAAAGTTAAATCACATAAATTAAGGGAATCTGTTGCGATAGAAACAAAAGGATCACTTTTGGATAGTTTAATTTGAAATAAACTTTATTGAATAAAGGAGAATATGCGCTGATTTGTTACAAAAGGTTAAACTATTAAACATAGTACGTCATTGAATAAGGGACAACAAGGGAAAATATATTTGCCGATTGTGGACTGTTAGCCTACTTTATTGTCTTTCACCTTCTTTTTCAAACAAAAAGAAAGATTCAATAAACCATTGCCCTCTTTCCTCTCATATTTAAGTCATGAAAAAACCTATAAAACATTGTCATAAACGGATTGAGTAACATTCGGATAGGATGGCGAGACCTTTTTACAGCTGACATAAGGTCACTTTTTTTTTAACTTTTTTTCACACACATGTGCCCCTTCCTCTCTCATTTGATTTTTACTTTCCAATGCAGTAATAAAAACAAGAGTTATGTGCATTTTGTGCTGTTATTTTTTGAAAACTGAAACAGAAAATGAGTTGCTTGAAAATAATTGAACCAGTTTGAACCGATCACAAATGAATTAAAATCAGGTTAAGATTCAATGAAATACCATTCCTTAATGATACGATTTCATTCATAAATACAAGCCATTTAAATTGAATAAAAAAGAGAGAAAAAAATAAAGACGATAGAAGAAGTATAGACTTTGAATGTCAATGAATAGTCTTGTAAAATTTCCGATATGATCCTTTGCCAAGACATCACTAAAAAGAACTATCACACACTTTGAAAAAACAAAATGTGTACACTGCAAATAATTTGAGAAGTTTTACTCCAATATTACACATGCCAAAAAAAAAAAAAAGAAAAAAGAAAAAAAAGGACTTGAAATTTCTGGCTTTACATTGATTTCATCTAAAAAAAGGCCCGGTAAAACTCGATATCATAGATTGGGTTTTTAAACCATTTAAAGGCTCCACCTCTTGAAATTCGAGTAATAATCCGTATTATTTGCAGTGAATAATTTATCTTTTGCCGAATCAAATATAATAACTGGCTAGTTGGAGTAAACATCGTGCCTTTTCAACTATTGCAAAAAAACATGAATAATCCTACCACATACAAATTTGTTTATGAAAACATAGCCGATGCTACACAAGTAGATAGTTCTGTAGAGGGGATGGATTTGGATACTGAGTATAAAGTTAAAACCTTGATGTTGATGAGTGAGTATCAGTTTTTTGCTACGCCTTATGATATCGAAAAGAGCAGGGATAAAAGCGCAGAATGTACGACAAAATGTGAAGAGGGAGAGTATAAAGACGAAGAGGTTGTAATGAAAACTCGAGATAGTCAACATAGAGGTGGTTACAGAAACTAGACTGAAAATCAAATTGAAGACTTGATATATTATAGATATAAGGAACAGTTACCTGCTATCGCTACTGCTAGAAAAGTAGAAACAATTAAAATTCCGTTCCAAGCGATATGTCAAACAAAGGCTTGAAGTCTTGCTGGAAAAACTTTATAGCTCTTGACAATGACTAGATAGTGCCACTAAGAACACAATGCCAGTGAAATTTCCAGAGTGATGAAAAGGCAAGCCCTAAAGGGCGAATATGTTCTGGGCAAACTGTATACCGATTATCAGGAGAAGAGCAGACCACATAGAGGTTGCGTCAGGAAATTGGTCTGTCAGGCTAAACAAAAACAGCTCGGAGAGCCGGAGTTACCACCTCAGTGGACACCCTACCATAAAATGGAATGTGTCTTCAACATCACTATGGCAGATACGGCATACAGGGGAAGCACACAGCGTAACGTTTCTCTGGTGAAGTGTAGATGCCACAGACAGACTATCATGCAGCAATCTCCACCAGGGAGTGAGGGCAGAGCTTGAAATACCAAAGTTCCAGAATTCCTTCCAGGACGAAACAGGTAGACGCAGTCCGGGGGTCACACGATAGGGTGGGCGTAGAAGATTGCGAGAACAAGCCAGAAGAGGATACCATGAGCGACATAACTCTCCAGGGGAATTGATGCCACTGGGACCTGTTTATGGGGAACAAGACAGCAAGACCAATGAGAGAATTGTGGAGGCCATGTATCGAAATACACTGTAGTCGATACAGGCATTCAAGGAAGGTCCTAGGATAGCTTGATGCACCAATCAAAACGGATGATGGCGTCTGCTTGACCAGAAGACGGGAATAACTCACGAATGACAGCACGAGTTGATGTAGTAGTTTGAGCTACAAGCTGATTATTATCATAATTCCATATAGCGATGTCAGACAAGATATACAGAAACGGAAGAGAAGAAGGTATGGCATTGGGTACGCTACCCGAAATTGGCAGGTTATGGAGTAGACAGCCAGATAAAAGGAGGTCTAGAATCTAGCGTGATGTCCAACTAGGGATAGGAACTAGCTGCGGCAACTTCTTGACTAGGACACAAAGCGTTTTCAAAGTAAGCACTTTTCTGACCATTGCCAACATCTTTATCTTTGTAATATATTTCAATCTGAGTGATGAAAACCTAGTTACTTTCTCGTGTTACAGTAAATGAATGAATTAACAATTCTTTTAGTTTTTCAATAGCATGTTTAATTGTATGATTGTTGATAACTAAGTCCTTGTCAAATGGATCATAATCGATAGCTGCTTTATATTCCTTTAAGAATTCAGGGAATTTATTGAAAATAATGCTGGGTAAAAAGCCTTCCGGTAAAATTGCTGTGTATTTCATTCTATTTTGTATGAGAGAAGTGCTTCTAATTCTTGATCAAATAAATTTCGTACAGGAGAAGGGGGTTCGAATTCTTTTTATTCTGCAATCAGCAGAGGATTTCTCTGATAATTCCACGAATTGTCGTTTCTTTTCTTTCTCTTTAAGTTTCTCTATTACGGGCAATCAGTATATTATGTACAAGTATTTCACGTAAGGATAAAATAAAAATGCATATACTTGTATTCTTATTATTTTTACAAATGACTTACAACTGTATTAAACAAGACCTTGCATGAACACTCAATACAAATAATTCTTTTGTGTTCTCATTATCCACATAAGTTTTCTCTAAGCTTCCGGAAATATAACAGATCAAGGTTTTTACTGAGCTAAAAGATGTGAAACTTATTTCTGAAACGTCCATCGTACGTAAATTTTTGAATTTTTCAAGATAATCATCATCAATAGTTTCAGATACTACTTTTATCGACACGATAATTTTAAATAAAAATTTTGCAGTTTGGTAATATCTGTCCAACGTGAAGGTAAAAGTACAACTAATCCCAAAAAATATGGAGTTCTCTTGGCTGCTCTCTCAGTGCATTCCCCAACTACAGTGCCTGTCTCCTCGTTAAAAGGTAAGACCGTGCAGTTGTTCGTAAGCGCTAACAAACTAGGATAGATTAAAGACTTACATTAATGAACTCCCCCCTCCAGATCTTTCAAATCTAATAAAAGATTTTGAAGTAAAAAGAAGTACGTGAAAAAAAAACTTTGATTTTTATAAATGTTGTATTGTGCTAAAAGAAGCAATCATATTTGAAAGCGTAGAAATATTATACAATGCATACAGATCCTGTAGAATATGGTCACAGCCATTTATATCTGGGTGCTTCTGGATAGGGGTCCACTGCAAATAAAACGGATTATTACTCAAATTTCAAGAGTCTGGAATCATTAAATAATTTAAAAAAAGTTTATAATATCAAGTAAAATGTGAATTTTACAGTGTCTTTTTTTAGATGAAGTCAAAGTAAAACCAAATATTTCAAGTGTTTTCTTTCTCTTTTTCTTTTTTTTTGGCGTGTGTAATATTCGAGTAAAACTAAATTTTTCTGTCTTTTTATTCTCAAATTATTTGCAGTGCTATTCTATATTTACTCTTTGCGTATTTTTAAAGATAAAATAGCCAACGTTTTTTACTGTTATTATTACAAGCATTGGCAATGAACAGATTTCGTATTGAAAAACTTAAACTGAACCACATAACCTTACTAGCATCAAATCCAACTGATCAGTTTTATGTGTCAGTGTAAACTGAAGGCGAATGAATAAAAGGGAATTCAAGTTCATTCAAGGTACTGCAGCAAAATTCTTATTTGCGTCTTTTTCAAAAGGTACTGTATAGAAAAATTATTTAAGCTAGATGAATGCTCAGCGCTTTTTTACTGACGCATAGATTGCGCAAAAATATAAAGCGCTTTAGCCAAGCCAGCCTGATCCTTTCTTGATCTATCCTAGTGCTGTCAACAAGAACAAACCCCCCCCCCAAATTGAGGAAGTTATGAAAATCCAGTGAATTCTATATCAATCGAAGATGGTAATACAACTCAACTCAAGGATCCAAAGTAAGCTGTCCTTTAAATATAACAAAGAATAAGGAGTTGCAACTTTAAGCCATCCATGCTTCCAAAACTCGCAAATACATCACAGCCTTCTTCATAATCCAGTTGCTATTTTACCGAAAATAATATCTATCAAATTTCGTAATTACCATTTGAATTTTTTTTTTGAAAAGATGTGGTTTTATTAAATAAAATAGAAAGCACATGAGAACAGAAAAAACACAAGATTTGTGAAGATCGTTCTCTCTTTCTCTTCAGGGCTCTGTCATCTTCTCAAGTCATCCTTAGCCCCTCAAACTGTGTATTCACTCGGACATTGCTTCATAGAGCCTAGGGGAGCATGAAGGAATCGATTGAGTGTAGCGATTGGACTCTGACTCTTCTATATCCCATCAGCAACAGCCAGGAAAGGATCCATTTCTGCGGTCGAGAGAAAAGATCAAGTTTGCCTACTGCTTTTATTTCAACAAATTTCACCATCGACTTCAATTCATGCGTTATATGAATTATTAGATAGGAAACATGCGCTTTAACAAAAAAAAAAAAGTTTGGGGATGTGATTGGCTTCGAATATGCTCATTGTGGAATATTCTGCTCAGGAATCATACATTGCTAATCATTTTGCTATCCATTCTGTGGGCAGAGGAAGAAGAGAATGAGTGTAGTTGATCTCGAGCATCACAGTAGTATGGTTGATTATTTCAAATAGGAAAGAGATAATTTTCTTGAAGCTATAAACTCTCTTCATCATCCTTGTTCTTTTCTTGTCACACACAGACATCCTTCGTGCTCGCTTGACCTTCTATGCCACCTGAAACTGTACAAAAATAGAAATTGTGGGTCAGCGGGCATGATTCAGTGCGCTTTTGTAACGGATAGTCCGATCGACTGTAGTCGTTATTGATCATAGATTAACAGTAAGTCATTAAAGTTGAATAATCTAAGAAATATCAAAGTCTGTTTTTTCAGTGCAAAGAAGAATGAGAGGGAAGTGTGTTTTATAAAATGATAGACTGGGGATATTGTCATTTGAATATCAATCGTAGGCTTGGATTATTGAGCAGTCTAGGATCGATCTTGTTGAGTGTCCTCCCAGTTCCTTCCAAGGTGAAATATGTAGACTGCTGAGGACAAAAAGGCGGTGCGCTGCAGATGGCATGGCTCAATGTAGACTTGATCTCTTGACATGTCAGTAGACAGAATAATTCGATCATGGATAAAGCCAAAATATAAAATAGGAAAATGTGAGGATTAAAGGATGATACATAAAAATGATAGTTATCCTTAAGCAATATACTTTATCACTCCTTTCAGTATCTTCAAAGTCATGGCTGTACAAATGACACCTCATCGGAAAAAACAAAATTCATTTTTTTCCGTGGTTTCAGATTCATTCGCAGTTTATTGAAAGACAGTATGGACTGCCAAAAAGAGACTCAGGATGTCCTTGCTGTATTTTAGATAATAGTCAATTTTACAGAAGAAGAAAAAAAAAAAAGGGGGGGGCTAAAATCAAAAGGGAGCATTTTGAATCTTTCGTTATAAACAAAAAAGGGAGACAGTGAATTTGTAATCTAGTCATAGTGATCTTGAATGGGTCACGTTCATTGGAGATTCCATGGTGGAAGATTGTTGTGAATTTGTGTCAAGAGGCTTCTTTAACGTACCTTTAAACTTGATATAAAATGAGTAGAAGATACAGTTAGATTGCTTTTTGTACCATGCTTTAAAAGTGCTGAAAATAGACTCTCGAAATTTCCTAATTGGTCTTATCCTATCCTTAGTCAGTATAATGTGTAAAACGCCAGATGCTGAATCTCATTTCGTATTACGTGTCATTGTCCAAATAAAGAAAGTAATTTATGATTGGATACAAGCATCATTTTTCATTGCTATCCCCACAATATACGGCAACCAGTTATCATTCAGTGCAACATGAAATAAAATCATCTTATTCTTTACCAATAACACATACAAGCGCATTACTTTCCCAAGTGACTTGTATCCCCTTCTTCTCCCCTTTTTCTTCTCTTTTTAAGAAAAAAAAAAGGAGAGAAAGATTGCGTTGAACGTTTTATTCAGACCAGTGTGTTTTCTTTTCGCTTTTTGATTACTTAAGAAAAAGAAATCAGTGTAACTTTTATTTTTATTTTTTTGATTTGCTTATTTTTCACCTATCAAAAAAGGTATGTCTGTACTCTTTGTCGTGTCATTTCCTTTCCCGCGGAAATGGAACTGGTTCTTTTTGTCCAACCTTGATTACTTAAGCGAAGGGAGAAAAGGAAATTCCGTTTTCCAAGATCATCCCAACCAATATAAGTAATCCCCACATTTTATAGCTGGGTCATAGTGACCTTATGTGGGAATAGACAGTGGTTCTCCGAGAAATACATGCACGTTACAATTCGTTTGGATTTTTCTGATTTGTACAAAGTATAAAAAGAGGTCCCCTTTTCCCTTCTTTTTCATGTCAATCATACAGCTTGCTTAAATAATAAAATCACTTCTTTGCTTGTATAATGGGATACATGACAAGAATTACCAGCAATGTTTATGTAAGTCTTGATATATACTGATCTCCATTGTACTCACACACTCTTTTTAAATACAGTGCATTGGTGGATTTGCTGCTATTGCAGGTATTATGTTTGGTTTCGATATTGGTTCCAACTCGGGTGTGATTGGCACTAAACAGTAAGTTGCATTACGACTAAAAAAAAAAAGAGTAGTTGCTGATGTATTTTTGCAGATATCAAGATTATTTCCATAAGCCTGATTCCCTATTACAAGGTGGCATCAACGGTGCTCTTTCTGCTGGTTGTTTTGTAGGAGCTCTGATTGCCGGTTACCCTGCTGATCGTTTTTCTCGTAAATATACACTGATTGCCGCCTCTTTCTTGTTCATCATCGGCTCTATCCTTCAAGCTGCTGCTAATGGTGTACCAATGCTTTGTGTGGGTCGTGTGTTGAACGGTTTATCAGTCGGTGTGACATCCATGGTTGTTCCGCTTTATCAATCTGAGATTTCACCTAAAGAAATTCGTGGTCGTATTGTCTCTGTACAGCAGTGGAGTATTACCTGGGGTATTTTCCTTTCGTAAGATTCATTCATAAAATAGTAAAACAGTGACTGATGACTTATACCCAATCATAGTTTCTGGATCCAATACGGCTGTCAATTTATCGACAACACTGCTGCTTTCCGTATCCCATGGGCCATTCAAGCTGTTCCCGCTCTTATTCTTGTCTGTGGTATGTGGTTCTTTCCCTTCTCCCCTCGTTGGCTTGCCGACAAAGGCCGTATTGAAGAAGCTCGTCAGGTGTTGGCTGATATCCATGGTAACGGAGACCCTAACCACCCTCGTGTTCAATTGGAAATGGAAGAAATCAATGCAACCATTCATTTCGACAAAAACATTGCCTCTCACCGATACACCGATCTCTTCAAGCCCGGTATGGCTTACCGTGTTTTCCTTGGTGTCTGTCTTCAGATCTGGCAACAATTGACTGGTATGAACATCATCATGTTTTATGCCGTTTTACTCTTTGAACAAGCCGGTGTGGGTGACACTCAAGAGGCTACTCTGCTTTCATCTGGTATTTCTTATGTGGTAAATGTTGTTATGACTGTACCTGCCATCTTATTTGTTGACAAGTGGGGCCGTCGTCCTACCTTGATCTTTGGTGCCTTGGCCATGTCTATTTTCTTGTGGGCTGTTGGTGGCATCTTGGCTACCCAAGAATGGTATATAGATGCTGCCGATGGTAAGTGGAAGGTACATATTGATAGTAAAGAAAAGATCAATGGCGTCGTTGCCTGTATCTATCTCTTTGTTGCTTCCTTTGCTACCACCTGGGGTCCCCTTGGTTGGGTCTACCCTGCCGAAATCTATCCTTTGCGTGTACGTGCCATGGCTGTTTCTTTATCTACCGCCTCTAATTGGCTCTTTAACTGGATTCTTAACTTTGTCGTCCCTCTTCTCATGCAGCGTATTCATTACGGTCTTTATCTCTTATTTGCCGCTTTCAATTTCTTGATGTGTTTACATGTCTTCCTTTTTTACCCTGAAACAAAAGGATATACATTGGAAGAAATGGATGTTGTCTTTCAATATAACCCAAGAAAGAGAGTACCACAGGAAGTCTTGGATCAATTCATGGCGGATAGGAATGAAACCCGTGGGAGTGAATTGGCATCATCTGATGCTTCTGAAAAAAAGGTTGAAGCTTAAACCTTTATATCTGTATACATATTTTTTAAATCATCTTTTTAATATTACCCTTTAAATTTCTTCTTTGCTGCAAAAAGACAGCATATATTTTTATAATAAATTCAAGAAAAAAAAAAAAAACATGAATTCTTTTCTATTGTAACCTTTTAGTGAAAAAGTTGAATAGGGCAGGAATAAAATGCAAAATGATTTTATTTACTTTCACAATGAAGATTTTTGCAGTTGGGCAAATTATGTATGTATTATATCAGATTTCTACATAATCTAATATAATTATTTGTCCTTCTATCACTAGTCTATTTTGGTAAGGCATACATATTAACAAGTCTACATTTCCTTATATCTATACTGCTAAATTTTAATAATGCATGATTGCTATACAATGGCTATCTGTGGAGCACGACAACTATATATACAATAAAGAAAAGGCAAGTTGAAAATGAATGTAAATGTAGATAAAAGTGCTTTATGTAAAAACATCCTTCAAAAAAAAAGTTCAATTGCTGCATATTCAACAGCAAAAGATATGAACTGTTTGAATACCACATGGAATTATAGGATTATAGTTCTTATAAAGGGCTAAACGCTTGCTTGTACAACCACCATAAACAAGTTGAAATTCAAGATATGCTTGGTCCTTTGCTTTGATCTACCTGTCATATCATATGTACGTTGATGAAGGATGGTATCTGTAGACTATCGTTTTTCAGATATTTTTTATAGGATCAGAAAATCAAGATTTGAGCCACCTGGTGTTAGTTATTTGATTTGCAAACTAAATTTACAAATGCTTTTTAATCTGTAGATCAATTCTTTGCTCACATTTTGTTAGGATATGTTCTTATTTCATCTACATTCATTAATTCTCCCCACATAGATTAGCAAAGTTATCATTCTGTTTTGGTTTAAAATAGACTTGAAAAAACTAGCGCATCGTTTTTTTCAAAAAATAACTTTACAAAAGATACAATAAAGGCCCCTTGAATAATACAAAAATAAAGAAAAGCTCAATGTACAAGTTGAAACAAGAGTATGCAAACAACTGTTGTGTGTTGGTACCCTTTTTATACGCATTCGCCACAGTCACGAACTTTCTCTTTCATTTTTTTAAAAAAAACACGTAACTTTAAACTGACTAGAAACACCTTTCTTTTTTTTTCATTCACACAAACATATACATAAAAAATGATTATTTTCAAACCAGAGTGGGTCTCACATTCAGGTATAGGAAAACAAGTATTTATTTGTGTATACGTATTAAGCAAATTCTATAGATAATACAAAGAGACCGTGCATTTATTCGGTTGACGTTCACCCTGATGGATCACAACTTGCTACAGGCGCTTTAGGTAGAAAGAATGATTCTCATAAAAAGTCCTCTGACTCACCTAATAAAATATAGATGGTACCATAAAAGTTTGGAATACAGCACCCATTTATTATGAAGCTGCAGAACAAGATCCCAATTGCCCCAAGTTAATTTGTACACTCTCATTGCATAAAGGTAAAATTGAGAGAATATCAACACCCTGCAAAACCTAATTTTTTTTCAAGGTGCCGTGTCCTGTGTGCGCTATTCAAATAAAGAAGGACACTATTTAGCTTCTTGCTCGGATCAAGATAATTTGATTATTGTTTGGACAAGAGGCAGGTAAAATACACATTACTTTATTATTGTTATGGCTGTGACTAAAAAAAAAGATATAGTGAATCACATAAAGAAGAGAGTCAGGAGCATGCGTGGCTTCCTAGTCATCATTTGATAGGACACAAGGCTGGTAAAATAAGATTTTATTTATACACGTTGAAGAGGAATTAAGCAGGAATATAGATGTACAAGGTTTAGCTTGGTCAAAGGATAATGGATGTTTAGCTTCTTGTGATTCAGATGGGACGATCATTATTTGGGATGGAAAGACATTTGGTAGGCATACAGAGAGGGAGAGAGAAAGGATAAGAAGGCTAATAAGTCAATATAGAGCAAGTAAAAAAGATTGATAAACACGAAGGGTCTGTTAAAAGCATCATTTGGGATCCAGCAGGAAAATATTTAGCTTCTCAGGTATATTCACGAATAGTGGAAACAGCACAAGAGAATAATGAATTCTATGCAGTCTGATGATAAAACAGTAAAGATATGGAGAGTATCCGACTGGGGGTTAGAAGCGAGTATTAAAAATCCTTTTATTCATTCACCCGGAACAGCTTTCTTTAAAAGACTAAGGCAAGATACTTTTGATATGATCATAAACATACAAGCTAATATTTTTAACAGCTGGTCTCCTGACGGCGGCCATGTAGCAGCAGCCGATGGGATCAATACTCATAAACACGTAGCTGCTATTGTAGCCAGAGATGATTGGAATACGGATGTATCTCTTGTTGGGCATAAACATCCTGTGGAAGTCACTGTAAGTATAAGAAAGGTAAACAGGACTCTCGTATTCATCTTTATTCTAGTCATTTAATCCTAGGCTGTTTTATATGTATGATGATGCAAAAAAACAAAGATCGATATCCTCTATTTGTGCATTAGGAAGTCAAGATAGAAGTGTATCTATTTGGGTGACCAAATTTAGTAAGCCCATTTGTGTGGCGGCTGATATATTTGATAATAATGTTTATGACATTGCATGGTACACGCTTATGATATGCATAGTATGGATGCAAGTTTAACGATTGATGTATAGGGCTCCTGACGGTAAGAGCTTATTTGCTTGTTCACAAGATGGTACGGTTGCTTGTCTTCAACTTCAAGAGGAATTGGATGATGCAGTGCCTGAAGAAATTGTTGTAAGTTTATATGAAAATTGTAACTGCAATTATTAAATAAAAAAGGGGAGAAAATAGATGACTGAATTAGTGAAATACGGTTATGGAAAGAATACAATCAAGAGAACACCAGTGCAAGAGAAATCAGCAATAGAAGGAGTGCAACAAGGAGATATATCAGTAAATGAAAAAGAACAAGAAAAGATTTCCGCTGTGAAAAATGGTGAAAAACCAGCTCAGCCTATACCGTCAAGTTTAGTTAGTAATGGAGTAAAAGAGGTAAATAAAAATGTAATTATTGTTGTTATTGCTACTTACATTTCTTTTATATAGAAAAATACATCCAATAATATAGAAGTGACAAGTAACAAACGAAAAGGAATTGAAGAGTCAGAATTAGAATCAAAATCAAGTAGAGCAAAACCTAATTGGATAGATTCACCTGTTGTTCCTCCAATTGTACAAAAGAGTCAAATCAAAATGGCTTTACCTAAAATAAGACCTACAATAAGCATCAAATCAAAAGAGGATGATTTAATATTAGAATGCCAAAATACATTAGCCGATCAAAGTATGTTTTTATGATTATGATGACATAAAATCACTCATATCTTTAGTAGACTCTGTTCAATCTAAAGTATCAGCAACAAGGCAAGGTACGACCGTGTGGACAGATTATTTGTCCAGTGCATCACTTGTATTAGCAAGCAACAAATTCTTTGCAGCTATTGGCTGTGAAGATGGATCCATTCATACTTACTCACCTGCTGGCAAAAGACTTTTACCTGCTATCGTCTTGGAAAGTCCTGGAGTCCTGCTTCAAAGCTATCACAGCTGGCTTGTCTGCATCACAGCCACTGGATTACTCTATTCTTGGGACGTGCTCAACCTCAAAAGTGCCATTGAAGGCATCTCGATCGCACCCATCCTTCAAGTTGCTCAGCTCGAAGCTGGTAAGATGCATGAGGGGCCACGTATAAAGGCAATTCGAATTCAAAAGGACGGCATGCCTATCTTAGTGACCAGTTCACACCAGGCTTTTGTATATCATGTCAGGATGAAGGTTTGGCTTCGTATTTCGGATGCTTGGTATATTCTATCTGAATTTTGGGGTATCAGTGGACGACATAGCAGTGAGGATCATCCACTGGCTTGGCTTTCTTCGCACGTTGTTGCCACTACTAGCCATCAAACATTATTGGATATGTCTGCTACAACCAAGGTTCTTACAATTAGTCATATCGAAACACAGTTGGCAGTGGCTGCCTTGTTGAATTCGCCCGCAGAATACAAAGATTGGATGATATATTATGCGAAACGATTATCAGAAGAGAATGCAAAACAAAAGGCAGAAGAGTTATGTAAATGGTTAACAGGTCCACCTTACACGTAAAGTATACATAATGTATATAAAGAACACTACTAACTTGTACTGCTAACAGTCCATCATCTGATCTTGTCAAATGGGAGCCAACTATCATGGTAATTGCATTGTATGTGATACTGTACAATTCAAGCTAATATATGTTTAACAGGGAGAGATATCAAAGAAGGATTTATTAAATGAAATATTACCCTTATTAGCAAAGAACCGACAATTACAAAGAACAGTGATTGAATTTACTAATAAATCAGCTATTACTTTATAATTTGCACAAGGAACCTGTCGCAGACAACAAGCATCTTTTGTGTTACGTCAATGCCACAGCTTTTTTTGTACCCTATTTTTTTTTTTTTTTTTTTTTTTTTTCTTTTTTTATCTTCTTTTTTTTTTAATTATGGGGCAACAACAATCAAACAAAATAAACGAACCATTGACGTTTGGTTACTATACACCACATATACCAGAAAGTACGACCGATTCGATCTATTCAATAGTGGGAGATACCGTGTCTATCGCAAGTGATTATGAAGACACATTAAAAGATGAAGAAGGATGGTCTAAACTGACAGCCATTGATTATAAGCGGATGAATTCTATTTTAGATTTATCCAGTCAATCATTAATAAAGCTTAGTTCAAGTATTGCTTCACTGGACAACCTCACCAAACTAGACCTGTAATGTATTTACCCTACTGTTATCATCATAATACTAATACTTTTAAGGAAGATCCAATAATTTAATGATCACTCTACCTCGAGCAATCGGCCAACTTGTCAATTTGGAAATATTAGATGTATCTAAAAATCAATTAGAATTTATACCAGACAGTATACAATACCTCAAAAAACTCAAAGCACTCAATCTCAGCAAAAATAAACTCACCCACATACCCAAAACATTCGGTCAACTCCTCCACCTCACCGTGCTGCTTTTAAATCATAATCACTTGACCGAATTACCCAATGAGATCGCTCACCTCCATCACCTCGAGCATTTTGATATCTCTCATAACCGTCTGAAATCCATACCGGCTGAGATCACCGCCATCAGAGCGCTCAAGAAATTCTTGGCAGATGATTGTCCATTTGAGACCGAATCTAGTTACAAGCTGAGCCACAATCCACCAAGTCTATTCGAGATTTGTGCTCGACAAATTTACCTTCACAAGATACCCGTTCCCAACAAGGAATTAGCAGACTATTTGAAGGTGGCCAAGCGGACATGCTCGTTTTGTTCTGGTCCCTTTTTTGAGTCGTATGTGTCTCGTAAACGTATGATAGAGAAGCAGCAGGTAATCACGTTGGATTATGCGTTGTGTAGCGCACATTGGACAGATGAAAATGATCGTCTCTTGGTCATGTTCTCCACTGGTAATAATCATAACAGTGAAGAAGAAGACATGAGCAGTGATGACGGACTGGAAGAGAGCTTTACACATGTTAAACATAATTTTACTCAGCTAGGCTCTCGGTTAAGAAGTAATAGTAGTATTAGTAATGGATCATCTTGACTATAAATAAATCTGGTTTCTATTATTTTAATGCAGGGACGCCGCCTACACTCTTTCCAGAAATTGAAGCCGCCGTGACTTGTCGCAATTACATATAAATTGTATTATAAAACTTTACAAAATGCGACTTTAATTTCTGGAAATAGTGTATATGTGTAATATTTTAATTGTCCAATGAAATTAAAAAACGAATTTATTGCTTTTTCTTTAATGAAAACTACCGTTAGTTTATTCTTGTTATTTAATTCAGTCTTAGCCAATTATTTTATTGGAGATGACATTTTAAACTTGCCTCGATATAAAGTTTCTTTACTTGCTGATAATAAATTACCTCACTCACAATTACAACAAGTATGCATTATGATTATATAACCATATGACAAGTTTTTCTTATTCACCTTTGTTTAGTTTTCCACTGAACAAAATTTGATTGTAAGAGATATTTCCGGTCAACCCTTTTTATGTAATATACCATTCATTACAGACGAAAAAGAAGAAGAACATAAAGAAGAAAAGGAAGAAGAAGAAGAGGAAGACAAGATTATTGAAAGAGGATTAGATTTATTGAAACCTTTGGAAAATAGTTGCATTCACTTTTACAAAGGCGTAAGTCTTGCTTTTGTAATACAAATAATAGTTACTAATGTTCTGTAAAGGGAGATCAATATTGGTCCTATGAATATTGTCATAATCAATATGTTCGTCAATTTCACATTGAACGCACATCTGAAGGAAAAATTGAGCGAAAACGAGAAAAAGAATCCAATCTGCTCGGTCAATACAAGAAGGCAAAAACCACTCTCAAGCAAGTAGGTGATCAACGTGTACTAATACAACAGTGGAACGAAGGATCAATATGTGACTTAACCAAGAAGCCAAGAACAACTGTGGTGCAGTATCAATGCGATTATCAACAAGCCAATGATCGTGTTTCCTTCTTCACAGAGGTCTCCAGCTGTCAATACCAAATTATCATATCAACACCTAGATTATGTGAGGAAATGAAGTTGTCTCATTTACATAAACAAACAGTATATCCTATCGCGTGTAAGCCCATTGTTTCTGACAAGTTAATTGAAGCAGAAAGGGAACAAAAACAAATTGAAGCAGAACAATTAAAAGAGATAGAAGAGCAGCAACAACAAAAGATACTTGAGGAAGTAAAGAAGGACAAGGAAGAGACACTTTTAGAAATGGTTCAACGTTTAAATGAGCAATTAGATACATTAAAAAGTCAAGTACAAACGTACTTACCCAATCAACAACAGGAGGTTATGACTGAAGATAACGCTATTGAAAAGATACTCACCAAAAAGAATCTTCAAATCATTGACGGTTTTAATTAAAACACCGACTATTTTGAGTTATTGAAGGGGGTGCCGCTCTTTTTTTTTTTTTTTTTTACTACAAAATAAAAATGGGTTTAACACAATCAAAAGTTGAAGCAGAGCCAATTGTCTTTATTAACCCTAATGTACCTGTTCAAGTAAATAATAATAAAAAAGAGACTATTTCTTCCATTGTAATTCTTTTTTCTTTTACGAGAGTAGTTTACCCCAAGCTTTATTCATTCATTAGAAAAAAAAGTTGAAAAAACCGAGGCAGGCCAAGTAGAGGCCCTTGTTCGTGAAAGAGTAGCCGAGGAATTAGCAAAAATGAAACAAATAGAAGGAGAAATTAAACAGACGCTTGTTGATGAAAATAAGCAAACCGACGTGATTGAATCTAACAGTCATATTGAAACCATGATTAAAAATATTAATAGGTAAAAACACAATATGCTTATGGCGTACTTTTCTTCTCTAATATCCACTATTTTACTTTAGAGCTGGTGCAAAGGATTTGCCTTTAGAAATTAAAGAAAAACAAGAGAAAGTGGTTGCTTGTTACAAGTAAATACATATTTAAAGAGAATAGTGATAATACAGTAAGTTAATAACTATTTTCATAGAAACAACAAAGATAGATCTCTTGACTGCTGGCAAGAAGTCATTAATTTTAAACAGGCTGTGCTTGAAGAGCAAAAGAAGTTCATATCAAAAACTCAATAAATAACTTGCTTGTGTGTGGCATATTTTATTCTGATGCAAAAGTATTATAGGCTTTTAGCAAGGTACGTCGATTGGTACCTCTTCCACCTTGTACATCTCTTTCCATCACGAAGATTGCATCTTCTATTGTAATTTTTCTTTCTTTTTCCTTATTGGGTAAAGGGTGTCTTGATTGTTTTGAATACCATCCCTCACTTATATCCGGCATGTCTTCGTCCTCTGATGTTTGATGAGATTCTACTTTCTCGATTGCCTTCAATTGATCCTTCACTCTTTGCTTGACTTGAATCTTGTAGTGACATCCTTCTGGTGGCTTTTTGAACACATTCTGTGTACGATGTCTAGAAGCGCGAACCATATTTTCCATCACGGTTCGAATTCTATCTTGAGTTGCTAACGCCACATAAGATACAAAATCGCTGTCAATTTTTTTTATATTTACACTTTTTGCTAAAAACAGAAAATAGAATAGATGAGTTTATACAGAGTTAACATGTACTATTGATTTACCGTATTTAAGAATCTTGTCCTTTAACATGGTAGGATTCATGAAGTCTTGAAATTTAGATCGGTCCATACCATCAGGCAAAACTGTACCAGCCATATCTTCCTTCATAAAATGTTCTGCTTCCTCTTTCAAATCAACGCCCGCATATCCCATCACATCCGTTAATGCTTCATAATCTACTCTGTCTCCACCACCTCCACCACCTCCTGTTGTTGGTGTCCCACTTGTCATATTTTGAGCAGCCGTCGATGCTGGTTTACTAGACACAAAAAATGAGAATGTCACCAAACGAAATATGATTATTATTTACCTTGGAGGAGTTGGAGCATTTGATTTTGAGGGTATTTGCAATATAGGAGTTGGACCAGGTACAGCAGGTGTTTTGAATACTGGAGGTTTAACAATATTAGGTGTAACCATACTAGGTTGAATATGTTGTTGTGGCGGTTGTGATTGTTGCTGTAACTGTAGCTGTTGCTGCTGCTGTGATAATATATTTTGTTGTTGAGGCATCCTTGGCGGATAAATAGTCTGGTTGTTGTTTGGTATATGCTCTGATTTAGGTCTTTTTAGTTGAGGTGTATTCCTATACGTATATAAGAAAAATAATCTCCCACGCGTATATAAAAGAAACCTACATCAAATGATTCGTAGTTTCGTTTAGTTTTCGTTTCCTTTGGTCCTCTTCCGACAGTTGTTGTGTAATAGGTTTACTTTTAAGGTCTTCTAATTGTCGATATTGTTGTTGTCCCAAAATAGTCTTGGCTTGTGACATGAATTGTGCTGCAGAAATAACACTTGTTTGTAAGTCTCTGAAGAGTTGAAGAAATCTTTCCTTTTTATCAGGCGTTAGCTGCGATGTAATATTATCCAATAAAGTAATAGGTGAAGTTGTCATTCCTCCTTCTTTCTCTTGTATTAACTTAAATGACAGACTAAAGTATATAAACACGTACCTTGAGATGATGAAGAAACAGGAGGTTGATTAACAATAGGTGATTGAGGTGGGGGAGGTGTCAAGTTAGCTATGAGTGGACTATTGTTTGATATCACATTGGGTTGTAATCTCATTGCTGCTGGCTGTTGAATAAAAGGTGGTTGTGATTCAAACAGAATATCCGCGTGTTGATTTGATAACAAGTCATCTGTTTCGCTTGCACTAAAAAAATCTTGAAGTTCAGCAGGCAAATGAGCAAACGAAGGCGGCGCGATATTAGGATCATGTCCAGTATCAGGAAAACCTTGTACAATTGACTGAAAAGAAGCGTTTTCTGTACTTCCATTCAATATATCGTTCAATGAAAAATCAAGATCCTCTGGCACCAATTTCTGTTGCTGCTGTTGTTCATTAAAGCCTTCTTCCGCCATGTTATCTGGTGAGAGAGAAAAAGAAAGAATTTTTTGAATGTGACAAACAAACTACGAGGCGTATGCGGATGTTTAATTAGGTTGACGTCATAAAATTGTACAACCATATTTTTACAATGTTTCTACTTTAAATTCAGACGATATTAGTATTTTTTGGACGAACCAAAGCTAACTTTCAGATGTCTAGCTTACCCTTGTTGGATGAAACAAAAATAAAAATCAGACGAAAAAAATTAGTTTTGAGACGAATGGAGGTTTATGTTCAGATTTTTTTTTACCTGTAATGATCTTAATCCTTTCAGAAGAAAGGAAAACCATGTTTGCTACGGCGATACTTGGATTGGAAATGCGATGTAACCTGCAAAGATTTAACTAGGGTGATTCAAGATGATAACTTTAGCAGTGAAAGAATCAACTTTTTTAGCAGGATTTTTCTTGAAGTCAGAGCAGATGTTACCACGACGGATATCCTTGACGGAGACGTGTTGTCATCAGGTATGTAATTACCGTGTCAACCAGAAATGGGGATGAAAGGAACAGATTTGGGATTGAAGCCAATCTTCTTGATGAAGAAGGAGATCTCCTTGACAATGTCGTTGTAACGAGCTTCGGACCACTTGGATCTTGTTGATAGCAATAACCAATTGACGGACGCCGAGGGTGAAGGCATTAAGAGCGTGTTCACGGGTTTGATCATCCTTAGAAATATCAGCAGCATCACCAACAATGATAAGAATTATATGATCGGTTTGAGAAAAGTACCAGTAAATATGGTCTTGATGGGATAAGAGCGTTGAATTCAGCAATGATAAGAATAACACGATCGGCCTGAGAAGTACCAGTAATCATGTTCTTGATGAAATCTCTGTGATCAGGAGCATCAATGACAGCGTGGGGTTTCGAGCTTCAAGAAAGCAATATCGATGGTGGTAATCCGTTCACGTTCGGCCTTAAGCTTATCGAGGACCCAAGCGTACTTGAAAGGGCTCTTACCAAGTTCAGGATCTTCCTTCACCATCGTTTTTCTTCGGCTTGAAAATTTCCGGTCGTCCTTCTCCCATCCAAACTGACTCAGAGATCGTCATCATATTAGTAGCGACGTTGACGTCTCGTTGCCAAACCTTCTTACATTTAGAGCAACCTAGAACACCTTTGCCCTTAAAACAGGGTATTTTGACTACTTTAAGATCATCGAAAAAACAGGAACTACACGTCTTTGATGTTTTAAATTCGTCGATCGTCACGACGATCAACTCACCAGCAGCTTCACGTTTTTTCAACGTTGCAAAAAGTTTTCCTATCACCCCACACCGAAGCCCTTTCATCTTGACCATATCCTTGCCGAAAACACCGGCACCAAAAACGACCAACGGACACTTTTCTTTGTTTTCTTGGAAAGGAAGGGGTCTTCACTTCAACCTTTCAAAAAAAAAAAAAAAGTCAATAATGTCTATTAAAGAAAGGCTAATTGCTTACTTCTTTTCGTCAGTGCGCAATGATAACCCTTCATCTTCCTTCTTATCATTCTTGTCTTTCTTCTTCTTCTTTCGCTTTCTCCGTGATCTGTTGTACTTAGCTGTTCCATGAGTCAACATGTTAGCCATCATTTCCGGTGCCCTCTGTCGGTCTTGATAAAGCTGGAATCGGTGATGCACAGTGTCTTTGCCATAGAAATCCAGGAGCTTGTCAAGGTGTGTTAGCATGTGTTTAACATATTGATCGTATGATCCAACTGCTGCTGTTTTTGGTGTGGGAATTTAGGACTCGATCGTCTTGATGCCAGAACACTTTTTTTTTAATTCGAGTTTTTTGCTATAGACAGTACTACCTGTTAAATGATAATATTCTTTTACAGAGAACTTCCGGATCTGCTTGGCTGAAGCTACGCCAACAACTGCCGTGAATAATGATTTACGCCCAGGGTCAAGGAACATTGAATGATATTGATTGTGAACTTCTTCGTAGTTGAAGTCTTCGAGGGTTAATTCAACGTCAGAGCCATGGTTCATTCTTTCCTTTCGATAAAACACAAAGTCAACAGAAAAGCCATCAGATTTGATTGTATTTCCGAATAGTATATTGTTGTTTTCATTGGGTGTGAGATCGTCCATACTATTGTAAATTTAAGTAAAAAAGTCTATTATATAATATCATATCATACTTTAAACGTAATTTTTTAAAATTAAAAACACGGTAAAACATATTAAGTTGATTCTGGTAGCCTTGTGGCAGGGTTTCCTTAATAAAGGGTGCTAATGTACTGTCACTTATATTCACGAACCTCCAATGCATACTCGGAGTTGGTAACAGGGAAACCAACCTTGGCAGCGGCAATCGCCTGATGTCATAGGCTTTGTGATTGTTGTGCTCGATCTCATATTCCGATAAGATGTTCAGCAGACAAGGAACAAAGATGTTAGGAGATTCAGACAGAGTTGTAAGAGTCACTCGAGTTGGTATAATATTCTTTAGCGGCAAGAAGGTTTCATCAATAATTTGTTTCCTTTCTTCGGTAAATACAGGACCTTGAGGCCACACAGAAACTCCTTGACAAACATGTTGGTAAACGTAAAGGACAATTTTTACAACATTTGAACGATCCATTGACTATGTAGTCTTAGTTATACGTGCTTTTTATAATAGTATCATACTTACTATGAAGATATTTTGTGTTTATAAAATATATACTTGCATATTCTTCATTCAAAGAGTTCTACTACGTTGTTAGTGTATGTTGTTTGTAGTTGTTTGGACGCTTCCGATATACAATGGCTAACACCACTAGCAAGTTTCTTGTCATAAATAATAGTAGGGTAACTTTTTTTAAAACTATTCCAATAATCAAGTAATCCGTGCTGTAAAGAGATGCCATTCGTGACTCGTTGGTTTCTTATAAGTTGTGATATTAAATACCAAAAATCCTGTTCATATATTTTATGAGGAATAGGACTATCTAAACGGGCCAAACTGAGTATATAAAAATTCACGAAAAGCTGTGATCTGACTATAATATTTCGCACGTCTTCACAAGCAGAGATAACTTTCGATTTAAGTTTAGTTTGATAAGTGCTTTGTACGCATTGGTCAAAAGGTAGCTTTCGCGTATATGCCTTATAATTAGGCCCCAAGTGCCTCAGAAACGTTTCTTTTTTTGTTTGTATATGGTTGGGGTAAGCAGGTGAACGAGATGATTTATGTCCTTCTTGTTTACAGCTACTACAGTTAGCTCAGTCGTATTGCTACCAGTTCTGGGTCTTTTCGCCTTTTTCTTGTCCTGTTTTATTTCATTGGTCTGTTTTCTTTTTCTAGAGGTACCAACTTTTTAAATAGAAAAATTAGGAAAGGCATACATGAAAAGAGTATAATGCTTACCATCATCTGCGGTGGCTTCGACATAAAATTTGCACTTATAAAACTGTTTACTATAATGACCTGGTTCTTTGCAGTCTTTGCATAATGAGTCTTTTTATAACGCGTTAGCTAACTGAAATATCGCGTTTTTTTATTTCTTACCACTACTACTGCTTGAAGCGCTATATTATTCTCGTTTTTTAATGACTTCAGATTTTTTATGTTGTATGATTGATTTATATATGTTGGTACAAACTGTGGAAAAAAAAGGGTGATTATACGGACATCATTTTTTTAATAACATTATAAAAACTCCCCTTAATTTGGCGTACTTGTTTATTATTTTTAATTACTACCCAAATACCTCTCTTAAGTGTATACCCAGTACACGTTTGTACATAAAATTTCACCTTTTTCGTGAGACATATTAACTAATTGTTTATGACAGACATAAAAACTAGTGAAAACATTAGCTTTCTACATTCGCCATAATCCGATCCTATATCACTATATACGTTTAAACTTTGATTTTTATTTGTAAAAAACTTAATAACCACTTTGAGCGCATGATGTCTAATATTGCATCGTTTTAGCCCTGATCAGATCAATAAAAAGTTCAATGGAAGCTAAAAACCCCTTTGGGAATCAAAGGTAAAAAAGATATGGGAGGAAGAGTGAAGGAAACAAGTGAATGTTACTAGTGAGGGGAAGAGGGTAGCCAATCGAGGAATCTTTGCCCTGATTGGAATGGCGGTGACGGTTGGTCCTTATCATGGAACAGGTAGTCAAGTTCATAAAGTATAATACAGATGACCGGCCATCGAATAAACCATGGAGAAGCGGAGTGAGATAAACATGCTATTCTGTTTGATAATTTGCTCCTGCCAAACGAAACTCTCCTGACGTTATTGAACTAAGATTTAGAGCTGTTGAGGCGTGAATTAAAGACTCCAATATCAGTTTTATGCAAAACTGTATCTTCATTCATGAAGCTGAATTTAATCTTCATACTGTAAGAGGTCAGGGCAGATCAAAGAAAGGTGAGCCCGCAAAAGTTGTGGTAGCAACCACCAGGGGACCGTCAGTTTCCATACTAGGCGCAATTTGTTCCCTTGGTGTCGTCAATGTTGGGCTGAAGGTAATTAAAGCTGGTACAAAGTGGAAAGGATTCATGGCATTTCTTATACACGTCATGAATGTCCTTGATAAACACAACTTGAAGGGTTGTAATTTAGTCATGGATAATGCACCTATCCATAAACCTGAAAATATCACAGAGGAGGTCAGCAAGAGGGAGTATAGAATAATATACCTTCCATCTTACTCCCCTTTCTTAAATCCAATAGAAGAGTTTTGGGCCAAGGTAAAGACACTTGTTCGCAGATCTCCAATGACAAATCGCGATAACTTAGTAGCAAGGATAAGAGAGGCTGCAGAGCAAGTGACTCCTGAGGACTGTCAAGGCTGGATTAGGCACGCCGAATCCTTCTTTGAGAGTTGTTTAAATAAAGAAGAACTTCTTTAGTTCGACCATGCAGTTGAAAGCTCATTGCAGCTTGGTCGAACTTATTTTATTTTTAGTCGAAATAAAGGTACACAAATGGACAAAACAAGCAAGTTCATTTGGTCGAAATGAGACGTCGAAATTGAAGTGAATTCGATGGTCGTACCTTCTGGCCCGACGAAGCTGCTGCACGAGCAACGCAAGCAATCAAACGTATACATGACGAAAACTCCTATAGAGAAATCCAGAAATCACTTCGATCAGACTAATGCAACCTTTTTTTTCCCTTTTGTTTCATGCTTCTATTTTTCTTTATATTCTTTAATAAGTACAAGCCAACTGGCGATACTTGAATAAAATATACCATTTACAAAAAAAAAAAAAATTGAAGTGGAAATACTGTAATATGATACTGAGTAAAGCAGACAGAAAAGGCTAATTAGACTTGTTCAAGCGCTATAGGATAACCAGCCATGCGATGGTATTCAGTAAATGCATAATTTTAACTCTAATAAAATCAATCCATATGTATCGCTGGGGGGCCATCAGAAATACTCTGTCAAGAAAATGCAAAGGCTCGACTCAGTAAATTTTATTTAATTACATTTGATAATCAATGATATTCTGAGAAGCCATGCTTTTCAAACAGGCGCAAACTTCTTTCTAAGAGTCATCTATAGTCGTCTATGGTGGCTTTGAATGTGCCAGTCATAATAAAAGGGGTATAGGTTTATTAATATGTAGCAAATTCAAGTTGTTTTTCTCTTTTTTGCCCTTTTTCTCCAAAACTTTCTTTTAGGTTTTGCAGTGGTTGTAGTTGCAGTAGGTGTAGTGACCCTTTTCTTCCTTTTGGACTTATTCGCACTCGGTTCGAATTGAGCCAAATATGGATTGTCACCTTGGATATCCAAGATATTAGTAAAGCCTTCTAAAGGTGACAAGTAACCATCATCATCTTCTTGAGGATTACATAAGTCTACTACACTGCAATCTGATTCACTCACCAAGTCCTCTATCAACGTTTCTTCTTCCTGATGTTGATCGTTTTCTACTTCCATTTCTTCTTCAACATTACAATAAGGAAGATGTTGTTGTGCTGATAATTCATCAACAAACCATTGATCACATACTGGACATTTTATATTCTTTTCAATCTATTATCGTTATATGTTAGTGCATAAATGAATAGTTTCATACAGTTTCCTTACTTGTTGCACTGTAATGTTTGGATTGGGAAGTATAGCTATTGATTCAGAGTTTATAGCTACTGGACTATGCTTTGTAGTTTTTGTTTTACGAGATGATCTTGGTTTAGTGTTTGTAATTTTTGGCTTACGAGGCGTAGTCTTTGATTTACGAGGCGTAGTCTTACTTGTTGTTTGATCTTCATGATCACTTTGTAAAAATTCTGTCAGGTTTTCAATGACTAATTGCTGCTGTTCTTCAGGATCTTCCTTCTTCAAAAACATGGACAAATCTTCAATCACTAACGTTCCTTCCTTCTCTTCTTCTAGTTGTTCCTTTTTTAGAAACATAGATAGGTCATCAATGATCAAACTTTCTTCTTGTGATTCTGTTTTTATTTTTCTACTTCTTTTTGGTTTAATTGTAGTAGATTTTGGTTTAACTGCAGGTGCACGATAAGAAATAGTTTGAAACCAATCATCATCGTCGTCATCCTTTGATTGCTGTTGCTGCTGTTTGAGTAGTTCAAAAAGTCGTTTTTGTTCCAAAATATGTTCCTTTTTACTTAGTTCAAGAGCCAGCTTGAGTTCTTGTTCTTCCTTATTTTCTTTTGGCTTCTTTCTTTGATATAAATCATATAATTTATATTGTTTTTTTGACATTAAATAAGAAAAAAAAAAAAAACCAAAGAATTTTTCTGTTTTCTTCATGAATTATTTTATTTTTGTTTTTCTAAATAAAGTCTATCAGACGCCCATTTTACTATCTTTTTATAAACTATTTAAATATGTTTATAGACAAATTACTCAAACAACAGAAGTTAATCGATTGCTACATCAATCTACAAGATACTATCGTTTATATCGCTTAGGTAATTGTTCATAGTACAAGGATAACAATGAATAACATTAAGTAGATAAATCCATTAGTTATTCAAAACAGCTGTTTGAAGAAAATTTGCAATTAAAAGAGCTCGACTGTGATCTCGAATCAATTAAGCAAAGTATTATTCAAAAGAAACAAATCGAGATTTCTTTACAGGACATTCTCAGCGATGCTGTTGCTTCTATTTACGAAACCAACATGTTACTTTACCGTATTAGTCAATCAGTCTCAACACCATATGACACTAATAATAAGGAACATGAAGATAAATTATTGGAGCTTTGGAATAAGATGATGCCCAATACACCTTTAGAATCACGCATCTCAAAACAATGGGTTGATGTAAGTCCAATCAGTTTACTAACACACGAACAAAAGTAACAGTATGTAGATTGGTTTTCAAGGAAATGATCCAGCCACTGATTTTCGAGGTATGGGTATTCAGGGCCTCAACGACTTGCTTTATTTTGTCAACCATTACCCTGATCAAGTCTACTCGATTCTGCAGCATGCCAGCCATCCCGTCTATTGGTATCCTTATGCTATCGTAGGTATTAATATCACCCGATTTGCTTATCGATTATTGGAAAGCAAGAAATTGCAAATGTACTTGTTTAAATATGGATTGGCATATGAAGAATTTTATTGTTATTTATTTTATCATTTCAATCGCTTTTGGTCCTCCTTCTCAGTCATCGAATTCGAACAAAGGTTTATTGAATTTCAAGGAGTGATTGAAAAAGATTTAATACAACAAAATATAAAACCATTGAATACATATAATAAGGAATATACAAATATACAATAAAAAAAAATTAGCAATAGTTGGATAATACATCTTCTGTTGTCATGTTGGTTGCCATGCTGCTTGTTGTCATGGTATTATTGGTTGTCAGGTTGTTATCTGGGAATATATCATCAATAAACATAAAAGAGTCCTGCTGTTGCTGCGGTTGTGGTTGTGTTCGTGGTTGTGTTTGTGTTTGTGTTTGTGTTTGCGGTGGTAGTTGCGTATTGGGTGTGTATTCTTTGGATTTTTTATTACTTTTTCTAGGTTGGTTCACATTATTGCTTTCATATCTTTGCCTCTTTTTAATAATATCAGTCTTCATCGAAAGTGGACGTCGTTCATGGTGTAACTTGAGACTATTTAAAAATTGTTAGCATTTTTGTTATCTAACCAATGTGATACTTTACTATAGACCACATGCATTACACAGTGGTGCACCTTCATCATCCCTTCTCCATAAAGGTGTTGTTGTAGTTGAACAATTGGAACAAACCAACTGCGAACCTTCATCATCTTTAGATTCCTTTCTCGCATTATGAGGCTTTAGTGTCTTTGGTCTAGGGGCATTATGTAATTTTTGACTACACCAGCGTATTAGTACACTTTTTCTCTCTCTCATATAAATATAGATATACTTTACTATAAACCACAAGCATTACACAATAGCTCATCTTCTGCAGATCTTCTCCAAAGAGGCGTCGAGGTCGCTCCACAATTTGTACATATCGGTTTATTCTCTAAATGACTGCTAGACGGCCTTTTGCCTGATTTGTCATGGTGATGAGGGGAACTGGGTGCACTCATTGAATAATTATTAGGTATATGACTACTTTTTACTATTAGCACTCTTTCCCTTCCTTTCTCACTGTATTTACCTTTCTTCTATTTGTGGTTGTATAGATGTTGATGTAAATCCTTGATGATTTGTAGTAAACTGCATAGGTACATTTTCTAATAATTTGTTATGTAATGTGGCTGTGGGAGGTGGAGGCGGCATAGTTGTATTAGCAACATAAACAGCATCGTTATTGTTATTGTCTTGAAGCATGATGTTTTCAAATATCAACATGTCATTTGCTGTACCTGTATTGGTGGGTGGTGTCAAGTTGGATTGAGTAGGCGAGTAATAAGGATTAGTGGGTGAAGGATATCCAAAATCCCAACCGTCGGCCATATCAGCCATGGTACTAGTATAATTTGCTGGATTAAAGTTTTGTGTTTGTAACTCAAAACCTGTAAAAATGTCATTGATCTGTACAATATCATTGTTTGTTTGATCTGAAGTAAATTGTGGTAAAGTAAATTGGTAGTTGGGTAACAAATCAGTCATCACATTATCAACTTCACACTGAGGAAAACTGACGGACGCCTTTTGTTTGGGCAAGACAGTATTTATACTTAATTTTCTTGCCGTCTTTTTAGATAAACCTCGAAATTTGCTTTCAGTGGATATATGATGTCTAAACCATAATCGCCATGATAAATTCTCGAGTCGAGAACCATGCTCCAGAGAATCCTTTATTTTAGTACATACTTTCCATGTTTGTGATAATTCATCTTCTGAATTGATAGTTGAAAAGGGTGAAAATGTTTGGTTACCCTTGATTGTCAATAAAAGTGGAGCCATTCACACAAAATAATTTCGGGGCGGGAAAAAAAGGGTAAAACAAATAATTTGGAACAACAAAAGAATATAAAAAAAAATTTTTTTTAGTAGGAGATATAAAATTTGCCAATGAAATATTTATTCATTTCGATGTTGGATGATGGGTGTTAAAAACGTGTTTCCATTCAACATTTGTGTGGTTGCAACTAAATAATCACGTCCTACAACGCACAGTTTTAGATTAAAATTAGAAAATCTTATTCTTTCTTTACCTTCGTCGTGTTGTGCTAGGAATCGAATAGCAGACACTTCTGTATGTGTGCAACCACCTAAAAAGAAAACAATAGTCGTCTTACCATGCTGAAGTCCGTGCTTCTTGGCTCTTGCCATGGCTGCATTTGTCTCAGGTCCATATTCAACTGTCTGCTTAACTTCAAATGATTGTCCAGGCAACAGCTTTAAAATATCCTCTGATCCCGAACGCCATCCAGTTGTATTAACCAGATTAGCCGTATTACTCACATATGAAAACAAGCTGGCTGTACTAGCTGTGCTAGGAGGCGCTTTTTGCATCGCACTTTGAACAAGTCGTATGCTGAGCGGAGCGTAACCTGAATAAACGTATGATATATCATTTGGATGAAATTCGTCTACATCATCCACAATCAACTTTAACAAACGTCGACACTGTGCAAAGCTAAACTTGTTGTTACTGTTGGGACGCTTCTTAATCCAGAGTCCCAATTTTTCAAGACGATGTAAGGTTTCAATATGCTCATAACCATAGGTTTGTGTAATTTCTCTTTCGAAATGATCAAATATCTTGGGCTTGAGTCCGCCTTGAGCCAAGGACATCAGACAGAGTAATCGGAGTACTTGGACAAGTGGTTTTTGACGATTAATCATTTCTTCTATATATTCTGACTCTTTATTGCCATCAATACCAGCCACCACATCTAACAAGTGTTAAAAGGTAAAATAAATACTAATATCTTATTTTTACTTTGTTGCACTTCTAATACTTTGTTAAATTCGTCTGTTACTGTATTTGCAATAATCTCTTCTGCTATTCCGGTATCTATCATCACACAAAGATAAGCTACTTTACCTATAAGTTAATTATTCTTTCTTTACGTATTCTTAAGAACTGGTGTTCCTGTTGAAGTTCCCCTAATCTACCCACAAAATCACGTATCTGAGCTACCGTCTTTGCATTATGCCTTTCCTAAAATTGGCTTTAGAACTACAAATGCCGCAAACATGTTTTTGTGTACCTCATAATTTTCATTGATTCTTTTAGCTACTTTGTTTAATATCCCACCCACTACAGCAAAATTTTGATCCCTTAACTGTGCAAATAGCTTATCTGACGAATTCAAGACATATTTTTTCTTTTTTGCAGGTGATGCAGAAGAAGTGGGTGGTCCCTTGGGTGGAGTAGTTTGATTAGCATTGACTAAATTAGCATCTAACTCTACAAAGCCTATGTCAATCTGTATTAACAACCGCATAAAGAAATAGACAGAGGACCCTTACAGTGTTTAACGCCCATTATTTCATCGATTAAACCTTCATAAGTGAGTTGAGTACAAAGCGGTGTGACAAGATCCAGATTACGGTCAATGATAATGATTTGATCCACATGGTTTGATATTGTGTTTAATAATGTGTTTGTCTTGGTTGCTTCAGTCATGACATGTTCTCTTCTCATACGCAACAACATATCCGCCAGTTGCTATCATACAGTCAATATTGTTATAATAGGTATACTATTTAGACTCATACCTTGGCTGCATCTCCTTTACCAATAATCCTAGGAAATAGACCATAGATGGATTGAAGTCTCATTATTGACTTTGCTGCATAATAAATAGCAGTTTGATCTCCGTCCTATACAATTATGAATACAATAGTCATCAATGTAGGATTAGTAACCTATATACCAAATAAATTTCTTTCCAAGTTGAAGGGTCCAATTCCATTGAGATCAAATCATCTTCACAAGGTATCCAATCCATAGCATAATCTCCAATAGTTATATCTCCCTTGACACCTTCTTCTTCTAACACGCGTTCACAAATCATTGTACGTTCAGGTACAAAATAAAGCCAGCAATCAACTTTACTTGATTTTGAAAAATGCTTAATATGACCTACACACACAATTATTTCACAAGTGATAAAGGGAATTTTCTAAGTGACTTACTGGCAATATAACGCATATATTTTAGTTTTGGTCTACAAATATAAATTAAACCAGGACATTCTGTTTCAAGCGTATCTGATTCGAGATGATAAATCTTTTCAACACCGTGATCCTAAGAGAAAATGAAAAGTAATGAATACGATTTATGAAACAAGTACAAAAGTGTATGTACCTTAAGTAGAGTGAATTCTGCAATTAAGCTAAGTGGTCCTGTTATGGTTGGATCCAGTACAAGTCCCTTTTTTCCTCGTACCTTTTCCAGCAAATTAACCAATTGTTAAATTTAATCTTTTAAGTTTACTTTGTCTAGTATTTCAGGTAATTCCTTTCTTGATAATTCTCGAAGTTTAGCTAAATTCAAAGGCGTGTTTCCTAAATGACTTGCTGTTGGTGCTGATGCTGCAGTTGCTGTATTATTATTTGTATTCATTCTAGCACCAAAAATGAAAAAGAAAGAGGATGTTTCAAAATAGAATATAAACTCCTCCTCAAACTTGACACACACTCTCTTGAGCAAGTCACTCTCAAAGATTATCTAAAATCTCTTTTTCTTTTTTATAATGTTAAGTTATTGTCAAGATGTTATTGACACTATAGAATTATTAAGATCTATCTTCTTTGATGAAGAATTTGAATTTTCTAGTCAAGAAGATCAGCAAGTTTTCGAGTCCCTGATAGAAGAAGTGATACCAAAAGAAAAGGAGTATTTGGAGGTGACTATTAAGACACCTGTCGCCGAGAGTGACGTACACTTGGTATTTTACTGTCAGATAGCATTGATGGATTCAAAAGGATATCGATTGACGCTTCCATCAAGCGAAAATGGGTGGTTGAACAGGCAAGATCATGAACAATTAACAGCGTACCTGAATGAAAAAAATGACAAACAAGAGGACAGAGCATCAGAGATCCTGGAAAACATACAACAAGTAAAATCTGTAGCGGAATCTATTGTCATGGAGCAACAAGAGGAAAAGAAAGAAATGATAAAGAATGACAAGAAGCCGATTGAGTTTTTAAGAGAGTGGATTTGGTTTCCAATGATTTATACGAGAGAAAAGGTAATTTGAATGGTAACAAAGACCAATGCTAATGAATGGAAGTTAGAGAGGACACATTATCGATTGGGCACCGAGCTATCAAATCACAGGCTTTTTATGCCCAGGCAAACCAGGCTGCATGTGTCTTGAAGGAAGCAAAGAAAAAGTAGCTCAGTTTATACATGACATCAAGACCATCAGCTGGTCTGATATCCCACCTTCTCATAAAAAAATGACATCTCAATGGAAAGAACACGTTGAATGTGACAGTAAAGCACAATTTGAGTCAAATCGACTATTTAAAGACATGACTGAAATTAAATTTGATATTCACGGTAAATTCGCCAACCACAATGATTTAAACAAGCTACAAACATGGATGGAAAAGAAAGGTTGTGGAAAAGCTTTTGATTATTTATTTGAATGCCGTGAAACGTAGACTATTTATTTGTGTATTTATTTTTGCATATAAAAAAGGGCTTCATTTCTTCTTTTCTTTCCTTTTTTTTTCTTTTTTTTTTTTTTTCTTTTTCTTTTTTTAATTGGAAAAATGTTATTTTGGACAAAACTATTAACGACAAGCCATGCTTGCTCAACAAGCATTCATCCATTTTTAATTTTATATTATTTTTATCATTTACATCTCAATGTGTCTATAATTTGTTTATTATTCACTTCAACTGTTTTGATAAGGATACCTTCTGCCATGATTTGGATACGACTGATTGATCGACATCCTCACCTTCATGGAGTCTTGACTGGTTTATTAACTGCCATTGGCACATTGGGAATTCTACTTGTATTGTCTATACCGCCTCTTTGGACTGTCTTCATCTTACCAGCTGCCATTGTTTCATGTGTGTTGGACGGACTGTTTTTTCAACCCATTGAGGTCGTGATTGATAGTGCTATCGTCAAGATCTTGGGTGAATATAAAATATTGTATGGTGAGACATTCAAAGCAAAAGCAAAATTCGAGTTCTTTCTTCAAAAAGCTAACAATGTTGCATGTGTGTGTAGGTCATGAGAGAAAGTGGGGTAAATACACATCTGCTTTAATGACACTTGCCATTGCTTATTTCTTAAAGGATGATCATGACTTTGACACACTTATAGTCATCCTACTTGTTGGATCGGTCGCCCTCTTCTTACTCTCACTCTCCACTAACGTTCAACCTGCAGACCCTACCTTATTGTTAGGCCGTCAGGTACAACAACAGCAACCTCTTTTGAACTCCGAAATTGTCTATAGACCTTATCATCTCTTTGGCGAGCATCTTTCTCACATCTCAGAAGAGGATGCAAGCATGTTGCAGCGTATGACAACTACACACTCGAAATTGATTGACACAACATCTTCCATTACAGACGAATATCCTTCATTTGAATTGGCTCGCTTACCTTATCCACCTATTTCTTGCTTCATTGTCAGCCTATCTCTCTTTTATTATACAGAACAAGAAGAAGAAGAAGAAGACAAAAGAAAAGAAAAAGGGATTTTGTATTGTTTGTTCTTTTTAGGTATTGTGTTTGGTATGACACAACCTTTCATGTATCTTGTATTGTATGATACATTCAAGGTGTCTATGTCCATCATTGGTCTTGTAGGCTTCATGTCTATTATGTCACCTTTACTAGCAGATCATTTATTTAAACATCTACAGTGCTGGATCAAGTTGACGACAGTACTCTCATTCTTGGGCTTACTTTTATCTTGTCTTGCATTCATGTTTTTAATCCCTGATTCTATTTCAACTCAAATCATCGTAGTTCTTTTACAACTATGTCAAGGTAAATTATAATGTTGTGTTTTATGATATAATACTAGAGTAAAAGAGTAGGCCTTTCATTTCAACTGATTTGGTTATCAGCTATTCATCAAGTGAATACAATGTTATTCACAGACGACAAACGCATGGTATTAAAAGGTAGCATGTCTATGGCTTACAATTATCTGGGATTTGCAATGGGTATGATGGTGTCTAGTTATTTATTATCCAATCAAGTTTATACCTCTATTTATCAATATTCCATTCCATTCACACTTGCCAGTGCCCTCGTACGCTTTTTTATTTAATGTCCGACATTCACCTACTTCATATATCCCCTTTTCTCTCTCTCATCACCTTCCTCCCCCTCTTACTTTTTCTTCATAATAAAGAATGGTAAATTATCGATTTACAAAGAATATGACAGATGGATGAATAAGCGAGATGGATGGATGTATTAATTTATTAAGTAGACCAAAGGTACCAGTTCATTCGGTAAGCGTCACACCAAGTCTCACACCTTATGTCGTCGTTGTGGCAATCGCGCCTTCCACAAACAAAAGAAGACCTGTGCTCAATGTGGATACCCTGCTGCCAAGATTAGATCTTTCAACTGGTCCGAAAAGGGAAAGAGAAGAAAGACTACCGGTACCGGTCGTATGGCTCACTTGAAGGAAGTTCACCGTCGTTTCAAGAACGGCTTCCGTGAAGGTAATTAGGTCATGTAGAATTATATTATTTTGAAATTAAACGAGCTTGAAATAGGTTCTCAAGCCAAGAAGCAAGTTGCCGCCTCTGCTTAAAGAGTTCAACAATCGATATCGACAGTAAACAGCAACAAATAAAAAAAAAGGATGAAAAAGAGAAAATGTGATTATTATGATTGTAAAAAGAAGAAAAAATGAGAGAGGAGAGGGGAGGATTTATACAAAGGTTTAGTGAAAGAGAAAGTGAAGGAGAAGGATTATAAGATGCCTGAGTCTTTTAAATGATTTTCAATAATGGTTTTTTTGATTGCTTTAAATACGTGAGAAATCTATTTAAATTAAGTTAGTTTTCTGTGTGAAAAGTAAATATTATGCGCCTACATTGGATGTATTTGTTGCCTGAGTTAAACTAGAAAAGAAAGATGAGTAAAGAAAAGATGTTGCTAAATTGAGCTTACTGTGGATAGATGACTAATTTTGCTCTATTAGCTTGACTAAATCTCCACAAGATATATTTCGCTGCCTTATTCTGATCAGGTCCACCGCCATAATCAGGAAAGAACTTTTCCATTGGTATTTTCTTGATCTTTTCTTGGAAAATGTCAATTTTGTTTAGAAATAGAATGATGCTTGTCCTCAAAAACCATCGACTATTCACCACGGATTCAAATAACACGAGACTTTCGAGCATACGATTCTACTGAACATATTAGCTACGAGTAAAAAGCTTATTATCCAAATTACCTGACGGGATTCTTCAAGCAAGACTTGATCATATTCTGATAGTGAAACACAAAACATGATTGAATTGACTGCTTCAAAACAATGAATCCATTTTTTTCTTTCTGATCTTTGTCCTCCTACATCAAACATGCTTCATGATTATTAATAGAATAGATCATGGTTGAATTTCTTATAAATGCTTACTGTATACTGGTCTCTTTAATCATGAATCTTGTTTCAGCAATACCCGTCGTTTTTGCTCTTGCACACAATACATCTTGTTCAGTAGGGATATAAGTGGGTTGACATAATCTTTTGATTTCATTAAAGAAACTATGACACATTTTATAAATATAAAAGGAGAGAAATTATAAGGAGAAAGTAAGACTTACTAGGGCGCAGAATCCATCAAATAGAATTCACTTGACCTTTCTTCCAACAATAAGCTGGTGACTGGATCTTTCCAAACAGAAACGATCGCATCCACAACAGAAGGATCAAGCGTGTCGTTAAGGCGAAAGTTGAGGATGAGCTGTGCCTCATACTGAGATTTTTCAGAAGAGAGTTGATAATGAAATTGATCGAGTGCGTTGACAATGGCCTGTGCGGATTGAATTAAATTTCGATAAACTATCAGTTTCCAGTTGACAAGTTCTTCTTTTGTGTATCCATTTTGATGAATGATCTTCATTTGTTTGAATATAGTTGATTTACCCGACTCACCACTACCTATGTTTATGATGAGCCTTTTTATGACTTCTATCCTCTATTAGGTTACCTAACAGCAGTATCTTGTATTCTCCTTCTAATTTTTTACTATCTTCTTCAATAGAACGATCAATTGTGTAACTACGTATTTTTTCAGCTCTTTCTTCACTTGATATACATACACCCATAGTAAGAAAAATGTTTATAAAAAAGAAAAAGAGAAAAAGAAAAAAAAGGGGAAAAGAGAGATAATAAGGAGTTTTATTATTACACTGGCAAAAAAAAAGACAAAGGAAAAAAAGAGGAGAAGCAAAATATTTAATCTTGTTCTCCTTTTGATTTCTTTAAATAATCATCAAAACTACCAAAATAATTCTCAACACTAAAAAAAGAAGGTTTTTTTTAGTTGATTTCACAATATTACGTTGAGTGCTTACTTTTTGTAGCCTCTTTTTGAAAGATAGTCAGCTGCACTGGTACTTCGAATGCCTTTTAAACAATAAGTAACCATTTTTTTCATCTTTTTGTGGTTTTTCAAATCCATAGTTTTCCTCAAAATCCTTTTCAGAAAGATCCCAAGCAAAGTGAAATTGTTTCTATCAAATGAGAATCAATCAATGCACTCTTGTTACTGCGTATGTACATGCGCGTGCTTACGAGTGGGACATTTTTAGCTGTTGGAATAAATCCTCCTTCAAGTTCCTTAGGTTCTCTTACGTCAAGTAAAATATAATCCTATTTTCACAAATGAATGTCTGAGCCATATTGTATGTGCACAGATTATTTACTTGTGTATCGCTTTTAATCAACTGTTGAATATCGTCATAATGGATTATTTTGGGTGTGCTTGTATATTCACGTCGAACAAACTTGTTAAAAGGACAAAGCACCGAACCTGCTTTTGATGGCTGCTTAAAGAATACTCGTGTTAACATTATGGTTGACATTTTACACGAGAAAAAAAAGAAAAGGAAAAAAAAAAAATTTAAATTCCCCGCGTTCTTATTCATCAAGAATATTTGTCACAAAGTTACACAGTCTACGCATGAAGAAGGTAGGATATCTATTATTTATTATTTAGAGGGTATAGTATGATGGCATATTTTATTGGCATGCCGTATAACCATGACTAAGCCATCCACTGTACAGCTCATCACGGCTTCCATCAAGATATGAGTATGCCACAAAAAATGAAACTTGACGATCATCTCGGAGGACTTGACGAGTTCCAGATGATGTTTAACTATCGCCTGGTGTTCAGGGGCTACAAATTCAAGCACATTCTGGCCAACGCATTCAATTTGATTCATCTTGCCTATTTCCTCACATTGCCGAGTGGCAAACACAATCAGAGCCTGTTCTGAATAACGGTTAAGGATCAAGCAAAACCTGGGCTCAGGTTCTACCGTGGACCAAATATCATTTTGAGGTATCTGAATATTGGATTCCATTTGCCCGTTGAGATGAACTATAAAGCGCTCCTCGACTGAGCTGGCACGCAGTTCACTCCATTCACCAAAGACGGTGGCGATAATCAGGTCATGGCACCAATGCAAAATGGAATTGCATCGTACGTAATGTCCATCTTTGTGACGAAGATGATAGCTAATCCAAAACGAGAAAGATTGTTGAGCATTGCTGTAATTATGGATAAGTCGAAGTGAATTTCTTTCATCTGGATGAGTTAGTGAGTAACTATCGATGCTGAGTAATTCTATAGGTGAATAACCAAGGAATTCCTGTACTCCTTCAGAGGCGTAAAGATACTTGGCATTGTTTGTGTTATCATATATTGCAATATAACTCGTATTCATTTAATTAAACATTGACAAAAAAAAAAAAAAAAGAAAAAGAAAAAAGGTAAAGAAAAGAAAAAAAGAAAAAAAAAAAGAGGAGGAGAAAATGGACTGTTACTTTTTTTTTTCCCTACTTTTACTCTTTTTCTTTTTCTTTTTTTTTTTCTCTCTCTCTTTTCACTTAAATGACGGAACAAAGCCAAAACAACATTTCACATACAAACAGTTATTTAAAAAACTTGTCTCAAAAGAAATATGCTTGGATGGAAGAAGCAGCAGCAGCCATAAAACCAATGGAAATTAAACCTCAACAACAACCACGTAAATCAACGGCGAATAAAAAGAATACCAAAAAGAGACCATCTTCACCTTCCACTGAAGAATCTCCCAAGAGATCCAAGCCAGCAAAGCAATCATCGAAATTAACGCAAGTGCAATCATCCGAAAAACAGGAAGAACAGCAACCACAGGAGACTAAAAGGCACAAGCAACCTAGATTCAAATATACAAATTTTCCAGTCAAAGGATATCATATTTTACCTACACGTAATATCACAAGTCACTTTGCAAGAGCAGACACAAGCTTTATTCAAGGCAACAAGGCAGGTTCAGAATCCATTTTGCCTCAGGTAAGAGTTTATTCTCACTGAAACAAACATAACACTTTGATTAGGCAGATGAAGATTGGAGAGATATCATTGTCATCCATCCTGGCTCACGTAACTTGCGTATCGGATTTGCATCGGAAGCATTTCCTTTATGTATACCTCATGTTATCGCTCGACGTATCCACCAGCAAACTACAGATATCACTGAGGAAAAAGAAGAAGAAGGTTTAACAGAAAAGCAAGAGGAAGCATTAGAAGAAATTAAGAATGAGCTAAAGTGGAGGATGAAGAATGCGAAACGTAGGGCGGTGCCTAATGCAGAAGGACAAGTGATTGGGTTTAATACGAATGCTCCCAAGGAAACGATCTTGGATCATAATGACCCTTATAAAGTAGAATGGACAGACGTGAGCCAAGATAATGAATATTTTGTGGGCGAAAAGGTAAGCTCCTTGCTTTTGTTAAAGAAGAAAACTCATGTCTGTAAAAGGCGCTTCGTTTTCCTATCTCAAAAGATTCAGAATATCAATTATCCTATCCTTGGAAACAAGGCACTTTGAACAACACGAGTTCTTTGAATGCTGTCCTAGGTGACCTTGAAGCGATTTGGACAACGGTGGTCACAAATGATTTGGAAGTTGAGAAATCTGATTTTAAAGTAAAAAAAAAAAACCCTGATAGGGTGTATGATAGACATACAAATATTATTAAACACGATGCATATAGAATTATAATGTTGTGTTGATCGTTCCAGATTTGATTGATAAAAGCTATCTTTGTGAACTCACCAGGATGCTCTTGGTTCATATGAACTTCAAGGCTGTCCTGGTCCAGCAAGAATCCGCTTGTGCCACTTATGGTGCTGGTCTGTCGACGGCCGTCGTGGTTGATGTTGGCGCCCAACGCACCAACATCACCTGTGTTGAAGACGGTGTCTGTCAAACGGATTCACGCCTGTCGATTGCAATGGGTGGTGACGATATCACCGAGACCTTTGCTGATTTCTTGAAGGCCAACAGATTCCCTTACAGCATGAATCTATCTTACCCTTTTGATTGGCGATTGGTGGAGGAACTCAAAGAAAAGTGGTGTACGATGAATGAGGCTGAAGTGAGTATTCAGGTCTATGATTTCTTTGTAAGAACACCGTTTACGCAGACAACCAAGTATCAATGCAAAGTATACGAGGAGGTGTTTTTGGCACCTCTTTGCTTGGTGTATCCGGGCGTCTTGAAGAATAAAAAGGCGGTGACTTGGTCCAATAGAAAGAACGTGACGGATGATGTGATGGACGATGCCAACGTATGTTCCTCAATTGGCTATTGTAATGTTTTGCTTATTATTTTTATAGGCACAGCAGAATAAAAATGTACTAGTAGATCCTTATCCTATTGATGTGGCTATTGCAGAATCCATTCAAGCAGCCTCTAATGGATCAGAAGAGAAATTAAAGCGTTATTTTACTAGCATCATTCTTGTTGGAGGAGGAGGTAAAATTGTGAATTTTAGTAAAGTCTTGGAAGACAGGTAAATAGATTATCATCATTTTTCTTGTTTTATAACATCTATATTATAGAGTCTTGTCTACAATCATCGCTCAACAATCCTTTATTGAACGTGTGGAGGTATTACCGGCACCACGTGAATTAGATCCTGAAGTGATTGTTTGGAAAGGCGCGACAGTCATGAGTAAATTGGATTCAGCCAAAGAAATGTGGATTGGCGCAAAAGAATGGGAAGAAGTGGGTGCACGATGTTTAAAAGACAGAGCAGTTTTATTATAAAGATTGAATAAAATCCTTGACTAGGCTACAAAAATAACTCTGAGCATCCAAATGTGTTATTAAATGATCCCCATCAGGTACAATGGTCACCACTTTAATGGCATCACAAAGGGATTGATATCTAATCATCACCTCCTTTGGATCGATGCTTGATGTGTAACATTCATCTTTTTCAGAATAAACCCAACAGATGGGTCTGTGAATGTTCTGATAGAGTGTACGAATTTCTTGATCTGTCAAATCAGTGGAAAAGACATCATCATCCCCACCTTTTATTGCAAGGGATAAGAATCGATCGACCGTGATGGGTACATCTGGGTATGCAGATCGAGGTAACAATTCAGTTCCCTTGTCCTGTTCTTTTAAAGAGATAGCTAATTCCACTGTGGTTTGAAAGTGAGGAAAATTCTTGGCCATGTATTCACGATCCGAGACGGGAGCTTGTAAAATATAACCCAAAATTGTTTGATTGTATTGGCCACATTTACTATGCCAAAAACAATCCTGGCAACCTTTGAAGTCAGATTAGGTTTAGTGCTAAACCATGCTAGCTTATTTTATTTACCTGTTGAATGACCTAAAAAGAGAATTGACTTTTTACCACGCTTGGTTGTCAAATAATGGACTAACTTATCTAATTCACTTGTATCTTTTTGTAAACTGGATATACCATAACCACTGACAGAAGAAGAAAGTTGTACTTGAGTCAAAGACCAACCAATAGACTTTAATGTGGTTTCAAGTGGTTTTAAATAAGGAACAGCATTTAAGCCATCGCCTAACCCACCAATAAAGACAATGGTCTTATCAGATTGTACAAGACCAGATTCAAATGCTATTAATCTAGCATCTTCATCATAGGTGAATAATTCACCAGAAAAGTTCATTTTTCGAAAAAAAAAAAAAAAAAAAAAAAAAAAAAAAAAAAAAAAAAAGGTGAATGTGGTTTATGTGTAATGATATCAATGGTGTAAATGCTGACTTTTAAACAATAACAAATGAATGAGAAGGAAAGGATATAAGGTTAATAACATCGACTGTGGACATTGGTTGGTAAAGTACAAGTGATTGAAGATATTGACCTTGGTTGATAATTTAATAATTTTAAATGTTCAAGTGGTTTGTTATCATTTCTTGATTTATTTGTAATGAATTCACGAATACCTATTGCAGATGAATAATTAAATTATAAAGCTTCTTTTTTTTTTTGTTTAATTTTACTTTGAGATAAAGTTGAACGAAAATAAGTAAATGCTGCAGTTCCAAATACTGCACCAACACATAATCCAACCGTATTCAATTTCAATTTAGGATAAATTACAGTTTTCATTTTATAAAGTGAAAGAAAAGGATGAAATAAAGGGTTTCAAACTCCTTTTTATATTCATCTCCCTAAAAAAAAAGGACTTCATTCCTCTTCATTTAGCCACAATAAAAAAAAAAAGGACAATATGTTTTTTGCAACATGAATAACTTTTCGATAATCAATAGATGATAATAAATAAAATTCATGATTGCAAATACGAAAAAATATAAGTTGCCAAAAAGGGAAAATGTGAGAATGGAATTCATTTCTTATTCAACCACACACAGAGATCTTCAAGGACAAGTGCATTCATTGTCTTGGCTACCCCTTTTCTTTCTCTTTATTGTTGCTGATAAATCTTATTGGATAACGCCGCATTTGATGATTGACAACAAAAATAGAATGAAGAAATAGTTTTTATGCATACATTAAGATCATTTTACTAAAGAAATGAGTCAACTATTTTATTTCTCGATTGATAAAATAAGAAAGACAGATCACTTGTCGTGTTTAGTGAATCTGTGACATATGGAAAGAGAGAGAGAGAAAGAAAGCTTGTAAAGGATGCTCAATTCATATGAATCTCATACAACTGACATTTTTTGATCTGTTTGAGACTAAATATAACTCAAATATTTATAATTAGAATAAAGTCGTATTTGCATGAAATTAGCATTCACGAGTCATTTAAAGCAATAAGGCAATTAATCAATAAAGTAACACAATTCATTTACAAAAAAAAAAAAAAAAAAAAAAAAAGCAATCCCCTTTTTTCTTCTTTCTCCTTGGTTCGCTCTTTCTCTCTCTCTCTCTCTCTCTCTCTCGTTCCCCTCCCCTTTTTTTTTTGTTCTTTCTCCCTTCTTTTTTTTTGGTTATTCTATGCTTTAATATATAATAATGTGGATCATATCTCGAGTTGTAAAAAAAAATACATCAAATCAAAGCAGAAAACACAAACTTATATTCTATTCTAGTTTGGTGAATCACGGTGGACGCGAGCTATTTTTTGTTTAATTGTTTTACAGGCAATATTCGCTATTGCATTTGAAGTAGTCATCTTTGTTTTTCATAACAACGAAATCAACTTGATCAACCATTTAAACTTGTCTGACAAAGAATCAGATGAACTTTACATTGCCTTTGCAAATGCAAGATCACTCTTGGTTTATTTTGTCTTGTTTATGATTGCTCAACTTTTTACAGTTGGATTAGTAGTAGATGCTGTAAGTTTTTTTTTTAAAAAAAAAAATTGTGCCTGAGTGACAAACAAAACAAAAAAAAAAAAAAAAGATTGAAATTTACCCATTTAAAAAATATAGATTTATCAAAGGAATACAATTCAGTTGATTGCGCTGGTCGCTTTCGAATTAGGCATGACAGCCTATAGTTTTATTCAATTTCATCAATCATCTACATTATTTAGTGAGGATGGAAGTGGATTATCGCATTATTTGGGTGATGCGTATCATAATTCAAAGTGGGCTCAGATCACACAGGCATGTACTATGTGTATATCGACTTGTATCTTTTGCTTTTTAGCTTACAAACTCTATTTGGAATTTGGTTGGCATATTTATAAAAAGATTGGTGCTGATTTAGCCATGCGAGGTAAGTACATTATGGCCGTAATGATATGAATACTGAAATGAATAGGATAGATCGTTATAAAATGTACCAAATCTTTATGATGCTGCTCAAAATTGACTTCTTTTTCTTTCTTGGGTTTTCAATACAATATTTAGCTTTATTGATTGTCGCGTGGTGGCCAGCATCAAAAAATAGTGGATCAACATCAAGCATTGTAAAAGAGCTGATTGAACACATTATACTCAGTTGTGTCATCTCTATTCTTGCCTTAATATCAGCCTACTGGGGATTAAGAAGAGAAAGAAAACCACAGATGTACATGTTCTTTTTCTCATGTTTGACAAGTATGGCTTATTACATTTATACTCTTGTTCAAATTGCTCAAAACCCTTCAAAATTCTTGGGCTCCAAGGCCTTTTTAACTTTCTTTTGTAAATATATTACCTTTTCGTATATTATTATTCATCCTTCTTTTATAGTATGTGTGAATTTAGTATTAATCTTGGTTTCTGTACCTATCGGTGTAATTTGCCTTCGAAATTTTAATCTTGGATTGATGAATCACAGTAAGCATCAAACGATGATCAAGATTTACAGAAACTCATATCATTTTAGTATCTCATGCTACAGCTTCAGCGACATCAGCTCATTCCATGGCACCTTTAGGACTGGAAAAAGCAAATTCAACTAGAAGATGGTCTATTGAATAATTATTTTGTATAATTTAATGAAAATAAAACGTTTTTATATTTTTTTTATATTGATTAAGCTGTAATTATTTTATTATTTGTGTGAATAGACTATAATAGTACAAAAAAGGTGTAATCTAAATAGATGCAATCTCTATCGTCTAGGCTTTCTACGAAGATAGACAAACGATAAAAAGACAAAGCAATTGAAAACAAAAAAGGCAATCAAGATACCAAAGTTACGCCACTTGTGTGCCGCATCCCAATCAAATCGAGTAGAGTAAAACTCGGGTCCGGAGCTATAGGCACAGTAACCGCAGGTACCTGTGGCCTGAGGATCAGCTATATATCCAGGAGCACCATAAGAAAAGTAAGCCTTGGTATATTCTCCGCAGGTGGTATTCGGAGGTGCTTGGAAAGTGATGAGATCTTCGTTAGTACAAGTGACCTTTAGGTTGGCCAATTCATTGACAGCAAGGCCTTCAATGTAATAGTGAAAAGGATCGAGCCAGTACATCCATGAGCTCCAAAATTTAGGCATTTGTGAGGGTGCTTGCATCATACCGGCAAACAAGATGAGCATTGACATGATCAGTGGGTTAATGACCGAGGCCATCAAGGGAGATTCAGAAAATGCAGCAATCACAAAACCAAGTGAGACAGCCCAGCAGACAAGGACAGAGAAGGTGATGTAAAAGTAACCGGCGGCCTCAGAGGCAGAACTCATACCTGAGGTCCAATAGAAGCCAAACATGAAGCAAGCCGAGAAGAAAAAGATATAGGGCAACTCAACCAAAAGAGCAGAGATACCCCAGGGCAGCCAACTGTAATAGCGAGAGGCGTATTCCCTTCTAAAATACAATCGTTCAGTGATAAATTTGGGCTGAGCCAAGATGATGAGTGTCATGGCCATGATAAAGGTACCAAAGAGAGCAAAGAGCTTGTTCAGTAAATCAGAGGAGGAGGAACCAAGCTTCCAATAGGTGAAACCGGTGACGAGGGCAGTAAACATCACGTTCAAGAAACGACCAATGTTGTACTCAGGTGAACGCCAGTAGGCAAGGGCCATTCGCTTGTGAACCAACTTGAATTGGGTCCACATTGGGGTCGCATAAGTCTGAGCTTCTCGCGTAGGGTTCGGGTCGGAGGCTTGATGGATGCCTTCGAGTTCTTGAACAAGAGCCTTGGCCTCTGCGGATCGTTCCCAAATGTCGGCCCAATCTGCCTTGGCCTTACCAGCCGTACCGGCACCGACACATTCAAGGATATATTCAGCAGGATTGGCATCAGGAGAACAGATCGGCCCACCGTTGGACTGGAAATAATCGATCATTGTCTGAGAGTCCTTGCCGATCTCACCATAGTAAGCAGTACGACCACCACGCACTAAAAGCAAGAGGTGATCAAAGTGTTCAAAGAGAATAGCAGAAGGTTGGTGAATGGTACAGAGCACTGGCCATCCAGAGTCTGCCAATTTACGAATGAAGCGAATGATGTTGTAAGAGGATTGAGCGTCCAGACCAGAGGTGGGTTCATCCAAAAAGAGCAGCTTGGGCTTACCCACCAATTCCATACCGATCGTCAATCGCTTGCGTTCCTCAACCGAGATACCGTAACCCATCTCGACCAAACCGATCTGAGCATCGCCAATGTCCTCCATTTCCAAGAGCTCCAAGATCTTTTCAACATAGGCATCCTTTTCTTCCTTGGGCACCTCGCTGGGCTGACGCAGGTAAGCCGAGAATCGAAGGGCCTCACGGACCGTGACGGCAGGTTGGTGGACATCGGTTTGTTCACAGTACCCAGTGATCCGTTCGAAATCGGTCATCAACGCCTCATTGTTCAAATACACGCGACCTTCGACCTTGCCGATCGTCTTTCGACGTGCCAGGACATCCAGCAAGGTCGTCTTGCCCGCGCCCGAGGACCCCATGAGGGCCGTGAGATGACCGGGACGAACGAGACCGCTGACGTTGTTCAAGAGCTGAAGTTGACCGCCCTTGACAGGCACAGTGTAATTGATATTTTGCCAAGAAAACGTGGTTCCGGTCGAGACCTGGCCCATCTCACTGTTGATATTCGCCTGCTTTCGACGACGTTCAGCCTCTTCTTCTGCCGTTCGAGGCTTAGGCGCCTTTCCTGGCAGGTACAACTTGGTCACCGTCCCGGCCTTGCTGAGACCGCCGAATTCCATCATCATGGCCGTCAGGGCGGTGAAGAACAAAAAGAAGGCAATGACCACAATGAAATCGGGAGCCCACATTTGTTCGGGCTTGTAGCTCAAGTAATCGTTCAGGTAATCATCTCCCGCCACAAAGCTGGATCCAGGACGACCCCCGGCCATGGTACACGTCTTGTAGTTCCAGTCGTCGTATCCGGGACCATAAGGGACAGCGTTCCCCATACCTTCACAACTGTATTCCTGGCCGTGAAGCTCGTTGATCAGCAGCGCCTTGTAGCCGTAGGTGAGCGGATTGATGTAATAGATCCAAAAGAGCCAAGGATGCATCTTGTTGTAGGGGATGGTGTAGCCTGTGTAGGATGTGACAGCGATCAAGACCACGCCTGAGAGTTGGGTGGCCAAGAAGAAACTCGAGGTAGAGGATCCAAAGAAACGGAAGAAGCCGTTCATACACATGTTGATAAAGAAGAGAATGATAAAGAAACTAAAGAAGGCGCCTGCTGTCAGTTTGAGACCCATCATAAAGTAAGCACAGATCTCAAACAGCAAGACTTGGACGACCGCATAGGGCACGTCCATCACGACTTGAGCAATGTAGAATGCAGAGGGACGGTAGAGGGCATACTGTTTGTGTTTTTCCAAGATCGGTCTACCCATCAAGAAAGCAACCAGTTCAGATTGTGAGATGAAGGCATTAAATAGCAAAGCAAAAAAGAGAGCACCACCACGCGAGAAGGCACCGGCTCCATCAGCTTGCATTTTAAAAAAACAAGAGGCGGTGATCAAGGATTGGATGAGAATCGTACCGTAACGAGAGATGAGGGCGCCGATATCAGTCAGGTTGAGGTAATATTGACGAATGGTCAGCGCCTTGACCTGCTGGTAGAACGAGGCTGTATAGGGCGCTCGTTTATTGGCGCGCTTTTGATGTTCAGCATCCACCGCCTGTCGGAAGAGATCGCCGGGTTTTTCATTCTCCACCGATCGTTCATAGGCTTCAAAGTCTGAAAGCATCTGCTTGTGAATCTCAGACTGCAGATAGAGACGTTCGAAATCCTGTGCAAACTGGGGCGCGGTCGCTTCGTAGCCCTCTCGGATCTCACGTTCGTTGGGGTTACACAGACCGGTCAAATAGTCTGGGATGCTCTTACGCTTGGGGCAGTGGAAACCAAGAGACTCAAAATAGGACTGCGCCAGCTCGGTCGGACCAAAATAGATGCATCGACCCTCATCGAGCAGCAAGACTTTATCAAAAAGAGCATAGATACTGTTTGAGGCTTGGTACAAGGTCGCGATCGTTGTCTTTTTGAGCACGTCGGTCATGATACGCAGGGAGCGAGTGTAATCCAGGGCAGAGGCAGCATCCAGACCACGCGTGGAGCAATCCCAGCAGTTGATCGAACTCGAAGTCGTCATTTGTTCAGCAATTGACATTCGCTTACGTTCACCGCCTGAAAGACCACGGACATAGGCATTGCCGACCATGGTGTTCATTTGCTTTGTTAAACCCAGCATGTTGCCAAGCATATAAAGTACTTTATTCACAAATTCAGCACGCGTCTCGTTCGGCAGACGGTTACCGGGGGTCTTCATGCGAAGGGCAAATTGAAGGGTCTGTTTGGCGGTGAGGGTAGGATAATGCTGATCTTCTTCTTCATTGTAGCAGACTTGGCCACGGAACCGCTTAGCGAACGTCTGGGCATCAATACCGCCGTAGCTGACCTGTCCGTCCACGTCGGTATATGAACCACGCATGTTGGCCATTACTTTTAAAAAGGTTGTGCAACCTGCACCGGGACGACCGAGGACGAGTAACATTTCGCCTTCTTTGCAGTGGCCCGTCAAGTCGTTCAAGATCACCTTTTTGTTCTTGCTGACACCCAAGCCAAACATCTTCCAGAATTGAAGAAAGGTAAAGACGGTAGGGATAGTATGAGCATCCGCTGCTTGGCCCTGTTCAAACTCGATGAGGTCTGGAAAGTGGTTTTGATTTTTACAAGCCCTACCTTGACTGTTAAATTTTTCCAAGAAATACCCAAATTTTTAGGCAAATGACCTGCTGAAGCATGTTCATCACGCAGACCGTTTAAAAACTCATCTAGATTGAATTCATTGGAAGTAGCGTTGCCTTCTTCAAGTGAATTGGCATGAATAGAAGATTTTCGACTGATCCTTGATAGTTCTCGTTTCAGATCAACATATTCTTGTTTCGCAGCTAAAGCGGTCATTAGAATAAATTTTTTTTATAATTTTGTGTTTGATCTTACATTCAATATCAACAGCATTGGCTGTAGGTTCACCAAAGGTACCGTCTTCTTGATTGTTTGTTTGATAAATCGTCTTGGTTGATTCATCTGTTGAAGAGGTCTGATCCATTTCTTTCGCATATCCTCCAAAAGATGGAAGATCTTGATTCAAAGTCATAGGCACTGCTCTTTGTAAGGAAAGATGTAAAGAGAGTAGATGACTAGAAGAAGAAGAAGAAAAAAAAAAAGAAAGAGAGAGAAAGATAAAGAAGAAAAAGACAATAGAGAGAAAGAGAGAGAGAGAGAGTCTATTTATAACATGTTACTCCATCATAATCTTTGAATTGCTCTGTTTGACAGAATGCCGTCTGATTCTCCGCGCCCTGTTGTCGGGTATGATAACGGCCCGAATGAAAGTTAACTCATCAGTACTCATGCCATGAAAAGAAAGCTGCCGTATCAGTGCCCGGTCTAAAGCAAAAACCGAGACTGACCGATCAAAAATGACGAAAATAGTCTTCAAGATCTCGGTCCAAGGTAATACAGTTAGATGAGCAACAAAACAGAAATGTTGGATTCTGTTTCCAGAAACTACAGATCCATGTTTGTAAACACATCGTTTGCCAGGAAAAAAAAAAAAAAAATAAAAAAATAAAAAAAAAAAAGGAAAGGAAAATTGAAAGGTTGAGGTAGAAATCTATTGAGAAGAAAAAAAAAAGTTTATTTCTGCCATATCATTGTACGCGGATGAGTTACCTATCACCCCCTTAGATACAGTAATGTTACTTAAAATAACGTATTCATGGGGGGGGCGTACCTTTCACCCCTTCTCTTGCTCTCCTCATTCTTCACTGCCACTACTCATTGGCCAGAAATAAGCCAATCAAAAACACTAATGTGTTTTTATTTTGCAATGTTTTTTTTTGTTTTATTTTCTTTTCATCTTGTCGAATGTCAAGTGTTCACAAATTAACGGATAGTGAAGAAAGCGATTCAAGTGAAATTCCTTTGGATTCTTTAAAAAAAAGAAAAAGACTAGAAGATGATGAAAAAAGTTCTCTGGTAGAAAATGAAGGTAAAATAAAGCATTAAAAAAAACGTTCTCCTCTCTTCCCCCCACCCCCTCCTTATTCTCCTCCGCTCTCTTACACACCTACACAGACTCAATAGCAAGTGAACTAAGAAAGACAAAGAAAAAAGTAAAACAAAGAAAGAAAGGTGAGTGGTCCAATAAGAATCTTGTAGTAAATAACTTGAAAAAAAAAAGCGCCTTTGAATTTGGATAGACAGTGTGGTGTACTTATTCCACCGACAAACGAACCATGTACGAGAGCGATTACTTGTAAAATACATTCTGTTGGAGCCAAGAGAGCAGTGACAGGTCGAAGTCAATCATTCAATGATTTGATTGCAGTCTATCAAAAGAAAGGTATAGGAAGGCCACAAGGTACGAATGATGAGGATGAGATGCAGACAAGAGACTGATCTATCGAGTAGTACCTGATAAAGAAGATCAATTAAAGGTCATGTTGGAAGAATCATCATCTACGGGTAATCATGTTTCGGAATTGAGCCATACAGAAGAAGCAGGGACAGCTGTGGACGATGTGGATTCAGATGAAGAAACACAGACGATATCAGCCATATTGAAGAGCATGAAGCCCAGACCCTTGGGAGAAAGACAAGTGTTTTATGTTCAGAGAAGAAGAAAATATTTTAAAATAAGAGATATTTTATTGGAAGCAATGACACCTAAATCATCTCAGTGTCAAATACCACATATGGATATTTAACAAAACACCCAACATCACCTATACCCCCCTCCTTCTCTTTCCATCCTCTCTCTCTCTCTCTCTCCACTCCATCCTTCTCTCGTGTCCACCTTACGCGACACATCATGCACTGAACAACACCTTTATCAATCTTTCAAGTAATGAAGTAAAGCGACCCTTTCTTTTGATTCCAATCTTGCCTTTCTGGCCCACTCTTTTCCCTTCTCCTTTGGTTGCCATTTTTTTTCCTTTTCGATTTCTTCATGACTGTGTGTCACTCGTTTACGACTCCTTTGTTCTTTATGGCCAAGACAGAGTCGATCTCGTTTGAGTACCGTCGCCACAGGGTGTCTCTTCCCCTGTCCTTCTTTGCCTAAACCCTGTTCATATTGCCAACCTTGCGATCGTAGCATGTGAAAACCGACATTGTCGCCACGCAAGACCAACATGTCGGCTGAAGGCACTGTGTCTTGGCTGACCATGTGTGCCGTGCCTTGAATATGTCGTTTGTGATCCTTCCGAGGAACAGAGAGTTGACAACTTGAACACCAGAGACTGTCTTGATTAGTAGATGCTGTCTTTTTTGTTTTGGTTGAGGTGATGGATTGATAAAGTGAGGCAATCTCATCTCCACTGGACCCTTTTCTTTCTTTCACTACTTTCTCTTCTTCTTTTGCTTTTATAAATTCAACCGGGCGTGCATATTTTGATATGGTTTTCTTCATTGCAAAAAAGAAGAAAAAAAAAAAAAAAAAAAAACGAGTGACTGTGAATTAAGGGTTTCACAAATCAATTTGTATTAATTTTAATACTTTTCGTTTCATTTGTATTTAAGGATGAGACTTGTTGCCACTTTTTATCAAGAAAATTCATCATGCGTTTCCCTGACCTCCCAAATAAAATCCTCTGTTCTCCTGAATACTCCCTATTGCAAAAAAGTAAAAAGAAAGAGAAAGAGAAAGAGAGAGAGAGAGAGAGAGAGGAGGAGGAGGGAAAATGTTGTGATTTCCATATTCAATCCACAGACTATCGGCCTTGAGTAAATGATTTAAAAAAAAGATGGTAATACACGTTTTTGTTCCCTTTTTTTTATTTTTTTATTTATTTATTTACTTATAAATGTATTTATCAGCCATCAATAATTACTTAACACCCAGTGAAGAAGAAGACAAGACAAGTCAATTGATCAATCAAGTAAAAGACACAGCCCTTCGACTCTCCCTGCAAGAAGAATATCAATCGATCCAAAAAGACCATCAACGTATCGTCAGTCTACTTTCACAAAGATCCGATACACTTTATCAAGAAAACGAAGAACTGAAGCTGATTGTTCATGAAAGTCAAAAGAGATATGAAAAGGCTGTAAGGGAGATGCAGTTTTATAAAAAGAAGTGTGAAGATGATTCTGAAGTGTTTTATGAAAGACAACGCAATAATTCAGGCACAAGTTTATTCAGTGCTAATTCAAGTCAGAGTACCGAAGGAAGTGTGTATTCAGCCAAAATGTCCTCTCAACGCTCCTCGGTCTATCAAACAGGAAATTCAATCATTCAGCAGCGCAAGTTGGATCCGTTGGGATTTGGTGGATCGGATGCACTTTGGGATACGATTGCTAAAAGTCAAGGGAGTAGTGATGTGACAGTAGAGAAGATAATCAGGTAAGAAAAAAAAAAGGGGGGGATAGGATCAAAGAGGAGGAAGGAGAGAAACTGATGAGATCATTTAGCAATTTTTTACGTCGAGGTGGGTCACCTAATACAGCTAAACAATCGGCCACAACTCATGCTGTCAAGTATGGTTATGGTATGATTCATGCATTGATTGTCATCAAAGCACCTCGTCCACTTGATTTACTCTTACAGCAAGGAGCGAATCCGAATGTCATCTCACTCGGTCAGATAGAGGAAGACAAGGTAAAGGAAGAGTTGAAGAGAGGATGTGAACCTGATGTCTGTCTAGGTCTCGCCGTGTTACTTGGCAGCCAAGGTGGGGTGGCTTGCCGGACTTCAAAGATTGGTTCAGGCAGGTGGAGATTTGATGTCTGCGAGAGGTGAAGGGATGAAGAAAAAGACGGTATTGCATGTAGCAGCCGAAGAGGGTCATCTTTCTTTGGTTGAATACATCATTCATCACACCCAAGATGTATTGAATCATGAAACAGATAGTGAAGGTAAGTCAGGATTGTCTTTTTGATTTCTTGTTCTGAATGTTGTTTAGGTGCCAATGCTTTACACTATGCCTCCGCATCAGGTCATACAGACCTTGTATCTTACATCATCCGAACCTGTCAGCTATCCGTCGACACGCTTGACAACCGAAGCGAGACGCCACTTCACTGGGCCGCTCGTGCAGGACAGTTGGAGGTGGTCAAATTGTTGGTAGAAAAATACAAAAGTGAGGTGAATGCGTATCTGACAAAGAAAGTGGGCACACCGTATGATTTAGCTAAATCAGCTGGAAATAAAAAGGTAGTGGATTATCTCAAACAAATGGGTGGTATGACATCAAAAAAGATGGATAAAAAGAAAGAAGAAGAAGTACCCAAACATTTGGAATCTGCTTTGACAAGAAATGGATTCTTTATGGATTGAAAAGAAAAAAAAAAAAAATTGTAAAAATATTCAAATTAATTTGTATAAAAGAGTTTTCTCTCTCCTTTTTTTTTTTTTGGCTTATGAAATCATATGTTTATATTTTATAGTAAAAAGTATACTATTTATATATAAAGGGTTGATCAACCTTATAAAATATTTTATTATTCATAAATGCATTTATAATTTTTTTTTTTTTTTTAAAAAAAAAAAGGATGTAAAACAAGGGAAGGGACGTGTCATAAGCATGAAAGAATATGTATAGAGAAACGAGAGAGAGAGAGAGAGAAAGAAAGGAGGGCATAGAAAGAAATTTTACAAAAAGATGAGAAATAGAATTAGTTTTTTTACGCATTTAAATGTCTCAATACTTCAGTGTCTTCGATAATGACTTGTGATTGTTGTTGATCACTAATAAATGAGACGACAGCTGAATGTTGATTTGACTGAATGTCATGTTGAGATGGACATTGAATGATAAAAAAAGGTAAATCGATTCTATCTGTTGAAGGTTGTTGTTGATTTCTCCAAATGATGTTACGAATATGTACATGTTTTGACATTTTATCTTTTACTACACCACGTAATAGATCCAAAGAGTTCATCAAATCAACCTGTCTTTCTTGTTCTTTTCTTATCTCTTTCAATAGCAGATCATCACTCGTTGTCTTGTAGCATTCTGGAATACCAAGCCATTTGATGACCTTTTTATCTTTGGTGATAATGTTCATGGCCATAAGAACATTGAGTGCATCATAGACTCGACGTCTTATATTCTTTTGATCGTAACTATGCTTCTGCTGATAATAAGTAAATGAATTAAAGAAAAAGAAACTTACATTGGTTGTACCCAAGGATTTTTGAATATCCATGGCCAGTTCATCTGCCACTTCATTGTAAGTGGTTATTTTCTTTTGAGCCACTTTATCACATACTTGCTTACTAAAATGGCGTAGTCCTTTTGTGGCGCGAGGCAAGAAATCGGCATGATTTGTCTTTCGTTTGACGATACCTTGTCTTGGTCTTCCTCTTTTGATCACAGGTGTTGGTTCTGTGTTGAGTAGTGAAGCAATTGAGTTTTTACGCAAAGGTGTGAAATCTAATTCTTCACTGGATGGACTAGAAGAAGGTGTCAGGACGTATTGAATAGGTGGCAAGTAGTAATAATCATCCTTTTTTGGTGATTTATTTAATAAAAAGGGTCTTAGTTCTACATTATCATCTAATACATTGGATCGCTGATTGGATAATGGAGGAGATGGTAATGAGAAGAGGATATTAGGGAATAATGCAGACATATGGTTTTTCTTCTTTTGGTTGGGAACTGTAGACAATGGAAAAAAAAAAAAAAATTGAAAAGGATTGTTGAACGGAGAGAGAAAGAGAAAAAGAGTGGGTGAGTAAGTGATTGGAAAAAAGAGAGAAAAAAAAAAAAAAAAAAAAAAAAAAAAAAAAAAAAAAAAAAAAAGATAAAGAAAAAAGAAAAAGTTTGTTGAATAAATAATAAATAAAAAAAAAAAAAAAAAAAAAAAAAAAAACAACTTTAAAACATGTTTTCATTGCACTTTCTGTCAAACGCGACTTTTTTGTTTATCCCCTTTCTCGGAATATCCGTGCTCAAGGTTTTGATTTCAATTCCGACTCATACCTCCGGAACACTTTTATTTTTCAATAAGAAAAGAGAAATTGAAAAAAAGAAAATATGAAATAAGCGTGTTTTATGTGAGCTGTTGATGATTGTCGCGTCATTTCACACGATTTGATCCTCATTTTGTTTAAAAGAAAGAAAGAAAGAAAGAAAAAAAAAAAACTATGTTTTGTTGGGACACAGACATTTCACATGTAAAAAATAGCTTTTTTTTTTTGTTTATATTGAAACTCTTTTAGATGTCGTTAGTCTAATATTGTTTCGGAACCACTTTTTAGGAAAGAAAACGCTTATTTTTTAGCCCGCCAAAAAAATAAAAAGATGATGCATTGAAAATTTGAGTAACAAATACCTTCTTTTTATAGAAATAAACAGCTCGTATCAAAAAAGATGAGAGAGAGAGAGAGAGAACCCTTAACTCCTTGACATGTCTAAAAAAAATCCAAGGTTTCAAAATATGCGGGTTCCCTCCCTTTCTATCAGTGTTCTTGCTCATCTCCGAAACGGGAACATAGTCATAGGTCTACTTGTAAAAAGATGTAGTCTCATCAAAACCAACAAGAAAGACTTTAGCATCACCCATCTTGTCTGTGCAGTGATGATTAAAAATAAAAAGTAAGACAGAGTCACTGAAAAAGGTTAAAGTTTATTTTTGTTTTTTTGTTTTTCTGTAGGATGACTGTCCCTCTATTTATTTTTTAAAACGCGCGCGCGCAAAAAATGCGTGTGTATAGGTTTGATCTGGCACACACCAAATGAAATCTCGAATGTTTATAAAATGTGTATTTTATCGGAGACTCAAGTTTTGTTATGCATTTGATGACATTGAAGTAGAAAAAGAAGTTTATTTCAATGTGTATTGCATATTTCAATTAAGAATATCTTTTTTTTAAAAAAAAAATAAAGTTTAAAATCATAATTTATTCATTTTAATGTAGGCTTCATTCAATTTTTTTTCTTTCTTTTTCTTAGTGATCTACACATCTCAAACATATTTATTCTCTTTTTCTATTGACAAGAACCCTGTTTGTAAAAAGAAAAAGAAGATCATCTAAAGCACCTTTTATAGTCCGATGTTTACATAAACAAAAAAATCTGATTTTCTCTCTCTCTCTCTCTCTCTCTCTCTTTCTCTCTTTTTCTTGTTTTATTCTGTCAGTGTACTAAGTAATAAAAGAGAAAGAAGGGTGAAATAAACAAGAAAGAAAGAAAGAGAGAGAGAGAGAGATGGCTTGCCCCTTTATAGAGTTTGAAGACTCAAGTTACACAATTGACTCACGTGGCAATAATGAAGGACCTTTGACTGAGTCTCGCGTATTAAGAATTAAATGAGGTGTTTAATAGATAAATACATGTGCAGAGGTATAATAAGAAGAGTGAAAATCTATCTGTACTTATTGTATGATGAATCTATAAAACAGGTTCATGTAATTCTATGGCAAGAAACCGGAAATAAAAAAAAATAAAATTGAGACACAAAATAAAGAGCAAAATAGACTCTTTTATTTTTTATTTTTCTTTTCCTTTCATAAAGAAAATGCCTGCTATTGTCAATACATCACCCATCATCAATTCTAAAGAATTATCTTACAAAGAAATGATTAAACAATTAGCCGCTCAAACAATCAATAAACCCTATGGAGATATCCCACCACTCACAAAACGCAAAAAGAAGAAAGAGCCAACGATGAGACGACGGATGTCTCATATTGAAGATTGGATCATGGTTGACAGTAAAGAATCACTACCAGACGAGCAAGAGCTTTTATCCACAGATGATTTCTTTCTTACTCATGTTTTACCTTTACATATGCCACCTCCTTCTCTAAGTGAAATAACAAAACAAAATGTCTTGCTCGGTCGGTCACTGACCACCACACAGTCTTGTACAATAACTACCTCACCACCTCTACTGGCCAACACAGATCAAGAATTATGGAATGAGACAATAGCCAAATTAAAGAAATCTCTTCTTATTTCACCGCAGCAACAACAACCCTCACCATCAAAACTACCTTTAAAAGTAAAACACCGTCGACGTTCAGAAGCAACAACACAACCAAGATTTAATCCTCTGACCAATACTTATACCAGAGATACAAGATCCAATTCAGATCATTTAAGAATCATTTCTGCTGAACTCAACATGATGCGTTCACGTAAATTACTAAGTCCTTTAAAGCCCAGAGGGTTTCTTCCGAGAAGAAAAGATGTTTTTATACGTGGAACTTGTCGCAAAGTGTCTCCACTTGTATTTGAAATAAATTGATTTTATTTGTAACTTTCCCCTTTTCCATGTCTTTTTTTTTTTTTTTTTTTTTACTCTAGTAGACTTCAAGTGTCTTTTCTAGAGTGGTTGGCTATTTTTTTTTTCTTTTAAAAAAACACACACACGCAAGGTTTACAGCATGATTTTAAAAAAGAGAGAAAGAAAGAGGGCTGTCAGTTTTTTTTTTTTTCTCAAAGAGTCAATTAAAAAAAAAAAAAAAAAAAAAGGCTGAAGAAAAGCTGAATCAACTCAGCCCATAAGCATAAAAGTGAATTTCAATCAAAGCAAATAGATTAATTAGTTTCAATTTATTAAATCATATTCCGTGTATCCTTTTGATTTTAAACAAATTAAAATAATATAAAAGACATGAAGGGAGAGGTGAATTGGATTGGATCTGCAAATAGCAGCGAAAAGGGGAGGGAGGGAAGAACGAGGATCCTGTTGTCATCACGACAACAAAAAGGTCAATTTAGTATCTCCCTTTAACTATTTCTCTTGGCAAAAGGATATAATTTTAAATGGACTAGAGATAGCCTACAGGGTGATATCCTCATTCTTGTTGGCTTAAACTACATTATCAAGATCATAAATTAGTATAGAAATTATTTTTAAACCTATTTTTTTTTTTTTTTTGTTCTCCATTATTTTCCCCCCTCTTTTTTTATTCTCTCTTTTCTTTTTTTATATATCAATGCCAATACAAAATGCTGTTTGGGGCCCTTTGACGATTGCGTTAATTGCCAGCATGACTCAAGCTTTTGGCATTTCCATTCAAAGAAAATCACATCTTATCACTGACAATTCTATTCCACTTTATAAACGACCTCTTTGGGTCTCTGGCTTTTTGATTTATACCATTTCCAACTTGGTAGCGTCCACATGTACCATTGGTTATTTACCGATTGTCATCTTGGCTCCTGTGGGTGCTATTGGATTAGTATTCAACGCTCTCTTTGCCAAGTGGGTCTTGGGTGACCCGTTCAGTCAACGGACAACGATCGGAACCGGTTTGATTGTCACTGGTGCCATCTTGATTGCTGGATTTGCAGTGGTGCCTGAACCGAATCACAGTCTAGAGGACCTCATTCAACTTTACAAACGACCTTCTTTTATCGTTTATTTTACCCTACTGGAAACATTTACCTTTTTAGGATTATTAATCACACATTTAATGGAATATCTTTTAAAAACGAAACCAATGTTTTATTCTCCGGATTTGAAAATGTATCTTGGTATAAGGTAAATAGGAGAGTCTCTGTGAAATCATATCAGATGATTTATTGTCCATTCTATAGCTATGGTGTATTAGGGGCTAATATTAGTAGCCAAGCCATGTTGTTTGCTAAAAGTGGACTTGAACTCTTGTTGTTAACAGTCGTTCATCATGACAATCAATTCATCTATCCACTCACTTGGGTTATTTTATTTGCATTGGTATTCACAGCCATCTTACAGGTAAACAAGCAGTAGATCATACAAAGTTTAAAAGCACTCACCGTGTTCTAGTTGTATTACTTGAACCGAGGTGTTAAACTATGTGACACCATCATCCTTGTCCCCTTAAACTTTTGTTCCTTCAATGTCTCTTGCCTCTTTAACGGACTTGTCTATTATAATCAGTGGGATCGACTGTTTTGGTGGCAAATCATGGCTGTCCTTTTCGGCATCTTTCTCTTGGTTTGTGGTGTACTCGTGATCTCCATTCAACCCTCCATCACCTTGCCCGATTCACCCAAACTGAGCGCGGTGCGATCGATGCAATCCGACGATTCGCACCCCTTTTTGAAATCAAGTCATTCTTCGCTGGACGAAGCAGTGGATTACTCCCTCAAGAAAAAATGGTGGACGAGAATGAAGCGATTATGTAAAAGAAACCAGAGAGATCAAACGGATGAAAACACGGGTTTATTGATACATACATAATAAAGCCTTATTTTTCTTCATCCGACACAAGCCAAGAAGAAAAACTTGGACAGTCCTCTTCTTGCTCCTTTTGATCCTCTTTCGATAACGTAATCTGTTCGTTAGCCACCAAAACGGTCGCTACAATCGGCAGCAGTTCTCTAAAGTTTCGTTCTTCTTGCGCTCGTGTGATGTAGGACAGATGGTTTAAATCGGTTATGCTGGGATCAATGAAGACAAATTTGGATCCTTCTTGACACATTCAAGTTGAAAAAGAAAAGACAACAAGCCTGCTTTCAGGCTCTCTTTTTTTTAAACAACAAATGATGTGTATTTCTGGTACCTCCCCCCCCACCCACCTTTTTTTTTTTTGAAAGAGAAGTGAGCGTCTAGTGATGTTGCTGCTATCCAAGAACGTTTGGATATGCTTTCCATCTGATGTTGGAAAGAACGCGACGCATACTCATTTTACAGAGCTTGCTGAATACCCAATCGTATCAGGCTCTTTTTTCCTACAACTCCAAACACTGTCGGTAATCTTTTTGAACCAGTCCACATGAAAATGTCTTCTGTTTTTATGATGCGTTGTTGGATGGTCCTCGGACTGTCTATCGTACCATGACGTATGCCTAAGTGGCCAATTTCAATCATGAATTATATAGTCCGCTTCCTTTTGAAATAAATTAATCACTAATTTTAAGAGGACGGCATGGTTCTTTCCAATATTCACCACTTGGATACAGAGGGTGTCCCTAGGGATTCTCCCAACTCTACACCAACGGTTCTCTTCAGTACATCTGCCACAGAGATCTCAACACCCACATCTGGTTTTCGTGATGCTGTCCAGGGCACGCTTCCCACCCACGCACCTCGAGTTTTCAAACCTTCCTCCTCCCGACATGCCAATTCCAACAATCGCCCCGCCACCTCTGCTACCTCTACTCCTACCTACATTTCAATCTTCACCGATGCTCTATCCCCTGCCACTCCTCTGTCTTATGCCACCGGTTCCTCTGACTGCTCCGTCACTTACACTGTTCCTGCCAACCTTCGCCATTTGGACGTTCCTTTGCTCAACAAACTCCGCCAACAATTTCCTTATGGTGTTGGCTACGCCATTCAACATAAGGAACAAGGCCACTCATTGTCGATTGAGATTGCTTTGAATTCCAATGAAACTTGCAACAAAGCCATTGCCGAACCCATTGTGATCGACGAAGTCCCTTTCCCGGCCACTCGTACTTTCTCTACTACACTCACACGCTTCAATTTTAGTGGTGTACCTATGGAGTCCCCCGTCGAAACGCGGGACACCATCCTGCAGTTGTTTTCCCGTTATGGCACTGTCATCGATATCGTATTGCACCTTGACGATATTTCTTCCCAATGGTTCCGCGGTAATGGCCACGTCCTCGTTGATTTACAGGACACTTCCAACGACTGTAGTCCACAGTACAAACTTGACTATAACGACAAGACGAGTATTCTCGTCACTTGGTCCCGTATGCCAAAGCATTGCCGCTATTGCAAGGCTATGGGCCACACTCGAGATTCCTGTCCTGAACGACCTCGCGAAAATCGTACCTGTTTCACTTGTGGTGTTCGCGGACACCTCAGCATCGACTGTACTAGAGCACCGCCTTCAGAACTCGCTCATTCCAAGCGTTCTCGTCAAGTCGCTCCGGAATCCCGCATCTCTTCCCGCAACATTGTCACTCCCACGTCCATCCTACAACGTGAAACCACATCGATCGCCGCTCCTATAGACCAACCTACCCCGTCCAGCACCCCTAGTACTGCAATCCCAGACTCAACCATCAATTCCAGCAAATTCTCCCCGTCAAATTCAGTTGACACCAACACCTCCACACTCCCTGATAACGCAAATCTACCAGTATTATCCGCAACTGAAGATCATGACATGGACATTAACGGCAATATCAGCACCACCTCCAGTCATTCTGATCTACACCCTCCTACATCCGCTGTCGAAACCAACGCAGTGCTTAACACTATCAACTCACAACAGCCCAGCCCAGCCCCAGCCGCCCCTGTTCGCCGATCCACTCGGGCAAACTTTGGTAAGCCCGGAGTCAGACTAGGGGACGAATAACACTTCCCAGTGTTCTCTTCCTCCACTCCTTATATCTAACCATATGCATATGAATAATACTAATACTATGAACTATAACCAATACGATAATATTACTAACCTTTCCTCTCCTAACAATTCTACTAACCTATCCCCTCGATCTACCTCCCACCGTTCAATCCCGCTCCAAATTGGTTCTCTCAACTGCCGACATCTGCTTAAAACTAGCGCACCATCCGTTACTTCATCCTTCATTCACTACCTTCGCCACCAATCCTTCGATATCCTCACATTACAAGATACAAACTCCTCTTCCTTAGAATCTCAACAACAACTCGACCTACAGTTTCAGACAAACTCATCTATTTGGTCTAAATACTGCGGTATAGTTAGCCTTAACCCTGCTCTCATTCTCTCCGACCAATTTGTTACCACTGATGGTCGCTTCATCTGTTGCCAAGTGTCTCACCAATCCAATTTTTTTGAGCCTTTCCTTCTTATCACGTTGTACGCTCCTCCCTCAGCATCCGAGCGTCGTGAGTTCTTCCATAGGACCCTTCAACTGCCTCTGTTCTCCCATATTGAGTCTTTCTATAATCCCTTCGAATCTGACCCTCAGTTTACTGCTCCAAGCGGTGACTTCTCCCAGATTATTATCACCGGCGACTTCAACTATCATCCCCATTCTTCTCGACAATTGTCCCGCCATTCGGACACTTCTTCCCCTACCACTGCTCAGTCGCGGTGGCATCAATTTGTTAACACATACCTAACAGAATGTGTCCACCCTTCTTTGGACCAAACTCTACCTACCTTCCGTAGAGATAATGTGTCCACTACCATTGATTACATCTTCCTGTCACAGTCTCTTGCATCCCATCGCACTCGCTCTTCGGTAGCCTTCATTAATAGCCTTTGGACTGATCATGCCTTACTGAGTGTTTCCTTTAAATTTGGCAGTTCACAACATGGAAAAGGCTTTTGGCGAGCTAACCCATTTTTAGCAACTAATCGTTTCTTTATTAAGCGCCTGAAATCCACTTTAGACCAATTCTGCTCTTCTGTACTTGACATTCATCTTCCAATTGAGGGTCCCGCACCCACCTCAGCCACCTCGCCTCAGGATCTATGGGATCAAGTGAAACAGGAAACTAAACGAATCGCTCGCTCAGTGGGGCGACGACAAGCATCCTGGCGACAAAATACACTCGATAGTCTACAATCCCAACGTAATCATCTCCTAACAAATCCTTCCTCTCCCGACTCCTTACATCCCCAGTTATCCTCGATTGAAGCCAAAATTAGTCATATCCAACAGGATATTGCAGATTCCAAAGCGCTTAAGGCACGAAAACATTGGCAAGAACATGGGGAACTCTCTGCCGGTTACCTTAAACGCATAATTGATCGTCAGTTTTCTTCCCGTTATATCGAACAACTCCAACATCCAGATGATCCGTCCCGTATCTGTAAGACACCTGCTGAACTACAGGATGCTACTGTTGAGTTTTACCGTTCCTTGTTCACTCCTTCACCAATCGATCAGGACTCCGTTGACAGCCTTCTGGAGACTATTCCCATATCCGATAGTATTACTACAAATGACGCTGATTTGCTTCTTGAACCCTTTACGCTTGATGACCTACTAAACGCTACTAACCGTACTCCTAGACGCAGCAGCCCCGGCATGGATGGTCTCCCTTATGAAATCCTAAAGCTTTTGTTCTCTCACAACGGCATCTCTCGTCTGGTTGTCCAGGTCTTCAACGATGCTCTACTCACCGGAGTTTTCCCACCCTCTTGGCAGACTTCATGTGTTTCTCTGTTACCAAAAAAAGGTGATCTGACAACACTCCGGAATTGGCGTCCAATTGCCCTCATCAATACTGACGCCAAAGTCTTCACCCGCCTACTAAATTCTAGACTCATGAATACTCTTGAAACCAAGATCTGCCAACATCAGCTAGGCTTCATGCCTGGGCGTTTCATTGGAGAAAATGGCCGCATCCTCCAACTGGCAATGACCGCAGCCTCCATCAGTCGTTCTTCCGCTGTTGGAATGCTTTTAGATCAAGAAAAAGCCTATGACCGCGTCCACCCAGATTATCTTTCTCAAGTCCTGTCTCGTTTTGGAGTACCCCCTCAACTGAATAATTCCATCATGAACCTTTTCTTCTCCACTCAGGTAAGTATTAACGTTAATGGTTTCCTAACCAAACCCTTCCAAGCACAGCGAGGCTTGCGCCAAGGGGACCCACTTAGTCCTTTGCTCTTCAATCTCGCCTTTGACCCGTTCCTTCGCCTCATAGATCAAGATGCATCCTTCCAGGGCTTCAACTTTGCCCCGCCCCAATTCGTAGAACCTCCTCCTCCTCACCCGCCTTATTCAAATATTCCTTCCGCTTCCACACCTCCTGCAGTTAAAGCACTCGCCTACGCCGACGATGTTCTCGTGATACTCAGTTCCTTTCAAGACTTCGACCGTCTCCAAGCTGCCATCAGCACATATGCAGCTGCTTCCAACGCTCATCTCAACTACAACAAAACACAAGCCTTCTCTCTGAGTGGTGCCACTCTGCCGGAATGGCAGCAATTTCTGACAGACCACCATATCTCCACATGGCACGACGCCCAATCTCTGTCGCCTTTACGATATCTTGGCTACCCCGTTTACAGCTCCCCTCAACAGCGTAATGTTTTCATGGAGCAACTTATTACGTCCATCAGCAATGCATGCAACATCCACTCCCAACGCCAACTGTCTATTCGAGGTAGGGCAACCGTCCTCAACTCACTTATTCTATCTCGACTGTGGCATGTTCTCCGATTGGTACCTCTAGCGAAGTCTCAGCTTTCTCGTATTCGCAGCATTTCGTCCAGATTTATGAATGGGGGCTCTTTCCCTCGCATTTCCTATGCAACACTCATACTACCGAGGACCGCCGGTGGGGTGAAGCTACTTGATCCTGAATCCCAATACAAAGCTCTACAGTGGAGATGGCTCTTGCATCTACTACAGCCTTTGGGCATTGAGTGTACTGTTACTGACTTTCCTTTACCTAGCATTCCCTACTGTAAGTATCTTTTACAATTGCAATCTGCTGCGCCCGATGACTTACCATCATCATACATTTGGCCACTGTTGTTTCCCAGCTTTCGGTCTTCATATCTGTCTACTAAATCCTTGCATAGCTTTTCTACTTTATTCAAATCTATTGATTCAATTACCTCCTCTACTCTTGATGATATTGTACTTTCCCCTACCACTTATCTGTGCTTACCTTTGTCAATTATTATCTCTCCTTCTTGTACATCTTCTCCATTACTGTTTTGCCAAGTATTAAAATAAGAGACAAAAACTAAAAAGACAATAGTTGTGAAACTAAAGATTATATGTTGCTTTATTAATAAAAACATTTGAGGCTATTTATACTTTTTGGATGTCTGGATCTTTACCGCTATTTCAATTGATCGGTTAAAAGAATAATGTGGGAAGGATGGGAAGATAAAGGAAAGATAGTAGATAATCAATAGCCGCTGTCTTCTTGACGAATCAAGGGACAATGAAGTAGATAAATTATTGATCTAACGATAATTATCGAATAAAGTTGGATTGAACTGCCGTTGTTATAATCAGGTTCCGATATAGTCGTGGGAACACCGATAGAGACAACAGGGCAAAGTTGGCTATTGCGGAGATCTCTCGTTTATCCATGAATGTTCACTTTACTAGTTGTGTGGATACAACATTGCCCCCTTCTAGTTTGAAGCAAACGGTAAAAAGGAAAAGTGAAGATTCAGAAATGAGCAAAGGTCATACACAATAAGTGCGGTAATGATCATAGAGTAGATAAATAGACATAGTATAATTGAGGATAGATCGTAGTAGTAAGTTGTCATAAAAACCTGATAGTAAAAAAACCTTCTTTAGGAAAAATTGTCTTAGGGAAAAAGACGGTCAACTACTTAGACAATTTAACGTCTTGATCTCTTGCTTCTACTGTGATGTTCACGAGTAAGAACGGTACGTTTAGGTAGTCTTGCTTTCTTTGAGACAGCAGTATTGTTACCTGCTTGACGACGAGCCCAATATGTTTCAATTGAAGATCGATCATCGAAGCTAGAAGTAGGTTCCCAAGTGTAATCTGTAGGATCATCGTATCCTTTCCAATGAACAAGATACTGGTAATTACCTGGAGTTCCTTTGTGTTGTATAATTGCTTGAATTTCATAATGTTGGCCATCGATTGATTCTGCACTTTTATTACTGGGTAATGCAATAAGTTTTAAGTGTGAAGTGGGTACATCTCTTGATAAGAGGTTATTTTGTTTATCAACTAATATGTAACTGCCATTAGTTGTCATTCCACTTATGTAAAAAGGTCCTTCATAATGCGGATCAGTTTTGTTTTCCTTGTTCACATTTTTAATCATGACTTCACTATGGAGTGGAAACGGTGTATGAACGATTTTGTTTGTTTTCATAAAATATGCATTGTCTACATCCTGAGTTTCCTTAATGCGTTTAGCCAGAGCAGGGATAACAACTTCGGTAGCATATTTAAGTCTGTTTTCTATTGCTTTAGAATCTACAGCATCACTTCTAAGAGTGGATTTAATATGAGAATAATCTTTCATATCATTTGGTACTTTATTGAAGATTACTGTGTATGGTCTACTCTTATGAAGTCTGGAATATTTCAGATTCATAGCATATTGGGTTGCAGGTACATATAGATCCCAATCTTCTTTTCTTCCTTGTAACTGTTTAACGATAGTCTTTTTAGCAATTCCTACAAATGCTTCATTGACTGAGTTACCAAGGGGATTAAAAGGGTTAGACACTCTCTTATCGATACCACTGTTATTAATAAGTTCAGTAACGATGGTAGCAGTAAACTCTTTTCCGTTATCACTAGCGATGACCTTAGGCCAGCCGAATGTACAGAAGATATCAACAAGCTGTTTGGCAATAGTAAGAGCTTGTTTATCAGGAATGGCTTTCAAGATAGTAAAGCGAGAAAATAAATCAACCATGACAAGAAGGAAATTATTTCCGCTCGTAGATGTTATATTAAAAGTGCCGAGGTCCATAACCCAATGATCTAGAGGTCCGTCAGGTAGGATACTTCTAGGGGGATGATAACCTGTTTTGGCAATGTTAAACATTTTGCATTCATGACACTTGGATATGACATCCTGAATATCTTGACGTAAATTAGTCCAGTGGAGATTATCACCATGAATGGTTTGTTCTATGGCTTTAATTCCGTAATGACCTAATAAGTGAGCCTTCAATATTATATCTTTTCTTTCCTCAGGAGGAGGTGTGATATAATCTTCATATTGCAAAGCGCGATGCAATAAGGGTTTTGATGATGATGATGATGTTGCAGAAGTGACTGCATATGTTTGTGTTTCATAACTTTTAGATTTTTCTTTAAAAGTTGGTTTTCTTTTTTCTTTTTCTTTACCACGGATATTGTAGATGGCAACATTGTTGACATTGTTACCCCCCTCCAGTTTATTGTCATCTGGGAATAAACGACTAAGTGCGTCTGGGATAATATTCTTAATGCCAGGACAATGAACAATATCAAATGAATATTCGAAAATTGTTTCAAACCAAACAAGCATGGCAGCATTTGGAACAACTTGCTTCTTGATATAAATCAAGGCTTTATGATCAGTTGTCAAGGTAAAATGACGGTTGTATAACCATTTATTATATCTCTCAAACATGAATACAATCGCTAACAACTCTCGTTTGTTTGTATGATAACGACGTTCGGTAGGGGAAAGAGATCTTGCAGCAAAGGCGTTATATTTAATGTCTTGGTCGATGACTTGATAAACGACACCGCCGATACCATAAGCACTAGCATCTGTTGCAACGTAGAATGGGTACTTAAGGTCAGGAATGTGAATAACTGGGGCATTCACTAAGGCATCCTTAATGTTACGAAAACTGCATTCATGGGTTTCATTCCAAATTCCTTTTAAAGAATTAAGAGATCGCAACCGGTCAAGTGGAGCAGTCAAGCGAGAAAACATTGGTAAACTATTACGGAAATAGTTTGCAAACCCAAGAAAACTCATGACTTGTCTACCAGTTTTAGGTGTGGGCCAAGAATGTATATTTGTCAGTTTACGTTGATCAGGGATTAGAGAACCATTGTTACCAATAGTCCATCCGAGAATATTTACACAACTTTGTGCAAAATGCGTCTTTTCAACATTAATGATTAAATTTGCAGCAGTAAGACGTTTCAACACTTCACGGACATACTCAATATGTTGATTCATGTCACCAGAGCTGAAGACACATAGATCATCAATATAGAGTGCAGTGTAAGGAAGATCTGCGAACAAATTTGTAAGAACACGCTGTACAATGTTACCGGTACTTGTCAAGCCAAAAGGACAATGACGAAATTGATACTGCATACCAGTAAATGGATGAGTAAATGCAGTTTTGGGTCTATCAGATTCTTGGATAAGAAAACGATGAAAGCATGCTCGTATGTCGAAGGTAGTGAATATAGTAGCAGAACCCATACGTTGATGAAGATCGCTGATTAGAGGTAAAGGCATTCTATCAACATTCTTTACAAGTTGGTTAAGCAGACGTGGATCAATAACTGCTCTTTTCTTAGTGTATAATCCGTTGACATCCTTTTTTCCAACAAGAAAAATAGGGTTATTGAAGCGAGTATTGGAAGGAGCAGGTTCAATGACACAATCATCCAACCAAGTTTGAATTTGGTCTTCCATGATCTTTCTATTAGCAATAGCAATATCGGGTTGTCTTCGATAAGCAAAGGCATTGGGTTCAGTATCAAGAGTGATGATAGCACCAGGTAAATTACAATGAGAAGACATGGGGATACTCGTATTAGCATCTAACAAAGGTTGAATAGTGCTCATCAAACGTTGTCTTTCCTGCATAGTGCCAACAGGAGTTTCATTTGGCTTATAATCATCAGGGTTAACTGGATCAGGTATTTTAGGAATATTAGAATTTAACCAAGAAGTGGCTAATCCTGTTAAACCTATTCTTAGTTTAGGCAAAATGTCAAGTCCTAAACAAATGGGAACATCACTGCTAAAATCAAACACTTCAAATTCATATGACAAACGGATTTGGTTATAATAAACAGTAAGATTTATTATGCCTAACCGGCTTACAGTACTTGAACTATTATGTCCTAACTTGATCGATCCTGGATTAGGTGTTGGAACTAAACCAAGTGCCGAACAGAACGAAGGAGACACACACGAAAAAGACGAACCGGTATCAATCATGGCCCATGTTTTGATGTGCTCTATAATAATAGGAACATAAAGCGTATTAGTGTTTGAAGGCGCTTTAGAAAAGATGTGATGTGTAATGTACTTACAGGCCTGAGCAGCTTCAGCCACAGTAAGGGCTTCCGCAACATCAATGTCCATATCATCCGACGAATCGGGAACAGGAACAACGGGACCAGCAGCATCAGTCTTACGACCGGGAGAAGCATCACTACTACCCGAAGCAGCAGTGGCAGAAGAACCAACAGAAACAGAAACATCGTTACCAGAAGAGGCAACGGAAGACAAGGAAGAAGCAGGGGATCGACTCATTGCTCGAAACATGTGAGAAGATCCGGCAGAGTCATCAGCGAAGGAACCGGTTGAACGGCCCTTTCCTTTGCATCGGTGACCAGGACGCCAGTTGTCAGCACCACAAGAGCGGCACGGACGTCCCAAACCGGAAGGTTGGTTTCTTGGATTCCACTGAGAGGCAGCAGAACCAGAGGAGACATCATCTTGGGTTGAACCCGAAGAAGGAGAAGAAGAGGAAGCTTTCTTCATAGCACGACATTCATCATTGCTATGGTTGGTGGTCTTGTGGAATCTGCAATACTTCCTAGAAGCTTGTGGATAAGGTGCAGAACGAACAGCAGAACCAGAGACAAAAGCAGAAGATCTCTTCCGACCAGAAGAAGAAGAGTCATTGACCATCGAAGGGCCAGCAGGAGTGTGAGCAGCGTTAGCCACTTTACGAACTTTGTACAGCGAATGGTACAAAGTCTTGGCCAACTTGACAACGTAGTCGACCGATTCTTTTTGTGCATCCGTACAGTTGGCTAAGGACACGATCACCTTCTTGTAGATATCGGCCTGAAGACCGATCAGAAAGCAACGAGTCAGGACACAGCGATCTTGGATCTGTGCCAAGCGACGGAGGTTGTTGAAACGTTCAACGTACTGGTCAACAGTTTCAGCAGCAGTCATGGAGATGCGTAACAACTCCGTTGTAGACGTGGCTTTTTCTTCAGCCGATCCAACACCATAATGGCTAGTAAAAGCCTTTTTGAACTGACTCCACGTATGGACATCCTCTTTTTCTTGGTACTCATCAAGCCAAGTACGTTGACTCGATGACAAGCAAGGAGGGAGAAGACGAAGCCAGTGCTGATCAAGATCAAGACCATGTGCGAACATTACGTCCTGAAATTTTTTCAAGCAGTGCTTGACATCCACAGAGACAGGGGCAGATGGGTCAAAGACCGCACCCTTCCACTGCATGAGGGGTAGGTTTGGAGGTACAACATTCAAGGCTGCAGGAGCAACCTTAGGTGAACCAGTCCAAGCGGTGGGAACAGCATGGTTCATGGCTCGCTGGAGGAGGTCTCTAGTATGAACTAGTCTCTCCAGATCCTTAGAGCAGGCTTCGTACTTAGCGCGCACCATGCTATCTTCCTCTGACTCAGGCGTCGTAGAAAGAAGACGAACAGACAAGTTAAGAATAACTTGGGTGGCACCGATGATGGTGGAATCCAACTCCTCAATAGAAGAGTGGATGGATGGAACTGCGATTCTAGGCTCAAGAGAACCAGAAGAAACTGCGGAAGTGGTCATTCCAGAGGACTCTGCCTCTGAAGGTAAAGTAGAAACATCTGACATACGACGAGCGTTATCAGGATAAGTTTTGGCATTACTACTGGAAGAACCAGCAGCAGCAGAGTTAAAGTCATTTGTGTTTGACATATTGGTAAGGTAGGTAGTAATAATAAAAAAGGGTTGTTTTAAAAATAAAGTCAATAAAGAATTCACAAAAAAAAATGTTTTGCCAAGTATTAAAATAAGAGACAAAAACTAAAAAGACAATAGTTGTGAAACTAAAGATTATATGTTGCTTTATTAATAAAAACATTTGAGGCTATTTATACTTTTTGGATGTCTGGATCTTTACCGCTATTTCAATTGATCGGTTAAAAGAATAATGTGGGAAGGATGGGAAGATAAAGGAAAGATAGTAGATAATCAATAGCCGCTGTCTTCTTGACGAATCAAGGGACAATGAAGTAGATAAATTATTGATCTAACGATAATTATCGAATAAAGTTGGATTGAACTGCCGTTGTTATAATCAGGTTCCGATATAGTCGTGGGAACACCGATAGAGACAACAGGGCAAAGTTGGCTATTGCGGAGATCTCTCGTTTATCCATGAATGTTCACTTTACTAGTTGTGTGGATACAACAATTACCACATATTTTCTCTTCTCGTACTTTTAAAAAAATGATCGGTTCACACATCCTAAGGCTAGATCCAGTCAACCACCACCTTCGCTTCCGTCACTTCACATCTACCGAAATCTTTCACTACTCTCGCACCAGCAAACAAGTCATAAACCTACTTTCGATTGGCACAATCCAACTGTGTTCGGCTCTCTCATCTATTTTGACTAACACCACACTCAATAGCGCTTCCGCTCCTTTCAGTCTCTCTCCAATCATCTCCCGGATCTTCGGCTCCCCTTCGCTTTCTGCCATACCATCCAGACTGTTAGTACTCTCACCTAAGGCGTACAAATACCTTTACCGTCTCCATAACCCCGCTACTCTTCGGGCATCCCGTGATCATCCACCACGCCACTCCCTATCTCACGCTCCAATCCTTCCAGCTCGAGCTTGGCTAGCGTTATGGTCTGCTAAAATACCACACCTCTCGCGCACCATTTGGTACAAAATCCTCCATCGACGGATCCCTCACCTGGGCTTCCTCCACCATGTTGCTCCCGCCAAATATCCTATCAACATCTGTCCCCTCTGCTCCATCGAGCCTGACTCTCTGTTGCATTTCTTCTTCACCTGTCCGGCTGTTTCCGCTGTTTGGTCCATGGTAGCTCCAAAGTTTTTCGCGCCTCAATGGACCTCTCATATATACTTCTTCCTGAAAGACTACTCTTCCGCAGTCTTATATATGCGTCCAATGCCACCCCGAGACCTCTCCCTGACGGATGCTCCATCTCTCTCCTCCTTCCAACTAGTTGCTTGTGTCCCGCAAGCTATTTGGACTTGCCGATGGCAGTTCTTATTCCATGACACTCCTTTTACAGCCAACTATGTATTTACATGTGCCGAACGTCTTATAAACCGTTTTGATTCCATTTCTGCTCCTCGGTGACAGTCTCTAGGATGTGTGACCTCTAACAAAAAAAAAAAAAAAAAAAAAAAAGAAAAAAGAAAAAAGAAAAAAGAAAAAAGAAAAAAAAAAAAAATAATGATTGCCTGAAATTCTAATCTTTCACATTAATTATTACTATTCAACCCTCTTTCTCCTTCACTAATCCCATTCATATTTCAATTCTATAACTCCGCTTCAATAAATTGGACACTCAATATGAGTGCTGTCCCCTAAAAAAAAAAAAAAAAAAAAAAAATAATTTTAAGAGGACGGTACTTTATTGAAATGTGAATAGATTTAGTAAAAATTAAGGCTTGCATTCTTTCGTATGAGATAGGGTCAACAAAATATACAAGGGCTTTTAAACTTGTAAAATACACAAGGGAGGGCAACTACCGTTTTTAGAGATAATGTGATGCTTAAATTTTTAGTCCGTCTATTTCATTTTTGCTGGTTTTTTTTTTTTTTTTTTTTTTTTTTTTTTTTGTGTTCCCCGTTCGATGAGTGCAACTGACAGCAAATTAGATGAAGGCTATCTTAAAATTTCCAATCAACCAACGATTCAAGTAGATCGACAAGAACAACGACAGCTTGTTGTGGTCGACTTTGACAATACCATATTTTCCAGAAATGGTGCGAACAAGGGCTTTTACGCACGACCCTACTACGATCGACTTTTGAATTACTTGAGTGAACATTTTGAGGTGGCTCTCTGGAGCAACTTTCCTCAGAATCTACAGAAAGTCATCTCTAGCATGTTCTCCAAGCTTAAATTCGTCTGGGATCAAACGCAGGAACGGAAGGGTCAAAATCTGTTGCATCTAAGCAAGTCCACAAAGGATCTTCGATTGGTTTGGCAAGAGCTGGCTGGTTATGATGCGACCAATACCATCTTCCTTACCAACCATCAAGCCCCTGTAATTCATCAGCCTTACAATGTTCTCTCGGTGTCTGATTATAACCCGTGTACATTTGAAAGTGATCACACACTGCTCATGGTCATCAGGTATCTCGAGAACATCCAGCGTCAATCCAACACGGCAAACTACATGAAGCAAGAACCCTTTCGTGAGGATGCCATGTGGTATATCGTGACGGATGTGATGATGGATAGAAAGCAGCACAGGTTTACAAAGATTGGCCTACCTTGGGAGGACGTTCGAGATCAGCAGCTACGCGGACAACAAAAAAATATAGCCAAGAAGGCCAAGAAGGTTGAAGAAGCCAAGAAGGCTCAAGAAGTCAAGAAGGTTCAAAAAGCCAAAAAGGCTCAAGAAGCCAAAAAGGCTCAAGAAGCCAAAAAGAAACAGCCAAAGCAGCAAGAAGCAACTAAAAAGAAACCAGAAGGGGCTAGAAGGTTGCTGCAAGGAGATATCCAAAAGGTACAACAATTGCTCGCACCACCGCAGGGAAAGCTGTCGCATGAGCATGTGAGGGCAAATGGGTCTGAAGAGATGAAAAGATCAGAGTCAAGAGCATCAAGGGATGATGAATTGATTCTGATGGCCCAGAAGAGAACAAGGGAGGAAAGCGTTGAGAGCGCCAGCAGAGATCAAGGAAAGAGATCGAGAGCAGACCAGGCGATTGCTCGCGTTGAAAGAGAAAGACAGCACAGCAGAAATACCAGCTTGGATAGTCGAAGTCAGTCAGAGAGAGAGTGTGTGGTCTCTGATCGAGAGGAGCAGAGAAGGCTTGCGGTGCAACAAGAGAATCAGAGGAGGAGAGATTACGATGATAATATTAGAAAAAGGGAAAATTATGATGAAGTAAGAAGAGATTATGATAGAAAAAGAAGCTTTTATGATGACTCAAGAAGAAGAGGGCATGATGATGAAGAACGAAGAAGGGGATATGATCAAGAGCGTGAAGCACAGAAAAGAAGAGAAGAAAAAGAGCATGAGGCGAAAAGGAAAAGGGAAGAAGAAAAAGATCGTGAAGCGAAAAGGAAAAGAGAAGCCGAGAAAGAGAGGGAAGCATGGCAAAGAAGAGAAGAAGAAAGAGAAAGAGAAACACAACAAAGAAGGAAATTAGAACAGGAAAGAAAAGAAGGAGAGGCTGAGAAGGAGACGACAGCCGAAAAGAAACAGGCTGAAAAAGAAAAGCAAGAGACAAAAGTTACGAGCACCGACCCACCCAATACTACCTCAAAAGAATTACAGGACATTATAGACCGATTTACCGCATCCATCTCTGCTGAAATTGCCTTGCTTAATGCAGCTTTTGGAAACAAGTAAAAAGAATCATGATTTATATTGCAACTATTTTATTATTGTTTTCATAAAAATATTCCCCTTTTTTATGCTTTTCCTATCCTCTCTCTCTCTTTCTCTCTCTCTCTTTCTCTCTTTATCTTTCTCTTTTTCTCTCTAATCTGATACTTTCAAACATAAATCTTTTAAAAGGATAGGTGTGAAATTATCAATATCAAGCCCGGATTGCATCAACTTTTCTTTATAGTGCACTGGAACAAGTTTATGTATCAGATCAGGTCTAATAGATAGCTCTAAAGAAAGCAGCGTTAAGAACAGAAAAAAAAAGGATTTACCATCCTTTATCATGTATTTCTTTACCTTCTCTTGTAAAATTAAACAGCTCAGGTAAGTCTCGTCCATTTGCCATTTTTGTTTCTGGGTTACGAAGTTCATCAAAAAATGGGTGAACCATAGCTTCACTTGCCGTCAATCTCTTTCTAGGATCATACTGTAAAATGTGTGATAATAAATCAATCGCTTCAGGTGGCGTTCGTGATCTAAAAATCTATTTTAAAGAGTCAATTTTTTTTTAAAAAAAAAAAAAAAAAAGTGAGTGCATGCGTGCAACCTACTTTTGCTAAGGAGTGAGGCTTAATCGTTGGAAATTTGTGTTCAGTGTAATTTGGATTCATGATCAAAACTTCCTCCTTTGTTGGTGTACCCAAGACCTTGATGATTTCAACCAATTGATCTATTCCACTTTCACCTGGAAACAAAGGTTGACCTAGCAACAACTCACCCATAACACAAGCCGAGGACCAGATATCTATACTAAAAGTATATTGACAGGCTCCAAAAATCAGTTCAGGGGCTCTGTAATAGCGTGAACAAATGTAAGCTACATTCGTTCCACCTTCTACTAGCACCTTGGCACTACCAAAATCACATAATTTCAATTCACCTGTGACTGGATTCACAAGGAGATTTTGTGGTTTGATATCTCTGTGACAGATACCCAAGGTATGAGAGTAAGCAAGTGAGCGAAAGAGTTGGTACATGTAAAGTTTGACAACCAACATAGGAACTCCTTGCTTTATTTTGGTATAGTGTCGACACACACGATAGACTGTCTCTGGTACATATTCCATCACTAGGTTAAGATAGACTTCATCTTTCTATGTATAAAATAATAAATCTCTATCTTCTCATTTCTATTATCCATTTCTAACCTTGCTGTCTCCTTGAGTATAAAAATAAGCTTTTAATCCACAAACATTAGGGTGATGCATCAATCGCATTATTTCCAGTTCTCGATTCTAAATAAATAATAACAATAAAAAAACATTATCTAACGTGTCTCTTTTTTAAATTTGTTTACTTTGTATCGTCTGTCTTGTAACACTTTCTTAATGGCTGCATCTTCATTGTTATGAGACAATTTTATGTGGTATACAACACCAAATGAACCATTTCCAATTACTTTTTGGTGAGTGTACTCCAATTGAACACTTTGTCCGCTCAATCCATCTTTGGCTGGCACACGTATTGTTCGAAAAGAGTCAAATGCATCACCCACTAATAGAATGTTAACTTCTATTTTTGAATTATTGGACTACAAATTTTGTTTTTTTTTTTTTTTTTTTCTTCATTTTACTTCACCCGAATATTTGAAATGGCTTAAGGCAGACATTTAAAGTTTAAAGCAAATAGAAAGAAAGTGGACGAAAAAATTAAGTCAAAAATTGAAAAGATCAGTTTTTTTTCGCTCTTTGAATTAAGAACGCCCCTTGCGCTCTTTGAATTAAGGACGCCCCTTGCGCTCTTTACATGATTCAGAGGGACCCGAATTTATGACACTGGTACTTCTGCATGTCTATTAAGGTACCTACAACTGGTGGGGGGGCATTGGAACGTATATATCGAAAATTAATTTTGTTGTTGCAGTAATATGATGGTGAAGTAAGGATGCTTTTTACTATCTGTGTACAGATAAACAGTGTGTACAGTTCAAGAAAAAATGATTTGCGGAAAAGAAGAAAAAGGATTGGCGCATTTTTTTAAATTAAAAATTTAAATTGCATCTAAAAAAAAGAGAATCATTCTCTTTTAGTTTCTCTTTTCTTCTGGCTCAATGATTGCTTCGATAAGAACCACAAAACCTCTTTTCTGGAAATGTGGATTAGGGGCTCTCTTCTTTATTACATTTCTTTGGTTAATCTATAGTCCTTCATCTAACTCTGCATCTTCTTCAGCTCATGCTTTTTATGAAAATAGTAATCATCTAATGAAAAAATTTCTTGTAGACACTAATCTTTTTCGTTATTTCAGATCTTAGTAAAAAAGAACAGCCTAAAGAACAAAAAGCAAGCTGTAAAGCTACAAAAGACGGTCAGATTTCAACTGAATATGCCGTTATGATTGATGCTGGTTCATCAGGTTCCAGAGTTCATGTTTACACATTCAGTGTATGTAATGAACCCGTCTTAGAAAATGAAGTATTTCAGATGTTGAATCCTGGCTTATCCTCTTACAAGGACGATCCTGATGCAGCCGCTCGTTCTCTTACCGAGCTTTTAGAGGTCGCTGTCAAGAGTGTCCCTCTGGAAAAGCAAAGCTGTACACCGATCGCTGTCAAGGCCACCGCTGGTCTTCGTTTGTTGGGGCGTGAAAAAAGTGATGCGATTCTCAGGTCTGTACGAAACTATCTTCAGAAGTATCCTTTCCCTATAGCAGGCGATAATGGTATCGAGATCATGGACGGTAAAGACGAAGGAGTGTATGCATGGATCACTGTCAACTATTTGTTGGGTAAATTGAAAAATGATGGACGATCTGCGGCTATCTTTGATTTGGGCGGTGCTTCAACACAAATTGTATTTGAGCCGACATTTACCAATTCAGCTTCGATGTCTGAAGGGGATCACAAGTATAGATTGGATTATCAAAATGATGCATATACTTTATATCAGCATTCTTATCTTGGCTATGGCCTTAATGAAGCTAGAAAGAGAATTAAAAAACAAATGGTTGACATGTGGAAAGGAAAAGGAAAACATGCTGATAAAGTACATCATCCTTGCTTACCTGATGGACACGAAGAATCTTTTGAATACGAAAATGCAACAGTGACATTGGTTGGTACCGGTGCTGGACATGCTGCCTGCAGAAACATTGTTGAAAAAGTGTTCAATAAGGATAAGCTTTGTGGAACAAGTCCATGTGCATTTGATGGTGTTTATCAGCCTCCATTAACAGAGACCTTCAAGAACAGAGACCTTTATGTGTTTTCCTATTTTTATGATTTGACTCAACCGCTGGGTATGCCTTTGGAATTCTCAGTGAAGGAATTGGGTGAATTGGCTGATCGTGTGTGTAATGGTGAAACAAAACCATTTCAACATATGCCAGAGGCACTTGAACAGTTAGCTGATGAGCCTGATTACTGTTTAAATTTAAGTTATATCTATAACTTATTAAGATTTGGCTATGACATTCCATCTGATCGCTTAATACGTACAGCAAAGAAGATTAGAGGAGCAGAAACTGGTTGGTGCTTGGGTGCTTCCATTGCAATGTTGGATCAGGTTGATTTGTGCAAAGCCTAGAAAAAAAAATTTATTTATAATAAAAATTAATATCTATTCTCCTTGACTTGTTGTTGATGATCAGAATATATTTGATATTCTAATATAACAGGTAATAATTTCCAAAATGAAAACTCTGGCCAATAACAATTTACAAATTGTATTTGGCAACCATCACTTGCTTGCCACAATAGAAAATCGCTAAGTCTTATCTCGCCCGATGTCCTCACAATAATATCCAGAGGTGGACAATCAGCTGTAAATAGCTGACTTTGTATTGTCTCATCATTGATCTCATCCACTGAGATTTTGCCTTCTTTTACTAATTTCATCGTATTCCTCATAGCTGTAGTCATTTCATCACTTGATGTATAAGGACAGCACACGTTAAATATGCGTCTACAAACTACAATTCAATTCTAGTTCTCTTTTCTAAGCTCTTGTATGCTTACTTGTCATAATGTTTGGTTTCTTCCATCACTTTATCTGCTACCTCTCGTACGTCTATTGGCAATAAACTCAAATTGCCAATGAATTTCACTTTGATTTCATATTCATGAACAAATGCGCTTTTTGGATATATTAAAAACGTGTTCTTTTTCTCTTTTTGTAGTTTACTTTTGTTCACAAAATCCATCAAATGCTTCCCGAAAGAGTTGCATCAAATAATCCACTTCATCTTTGGATCGATTGAAATTATCGATACTGAAAGCATATACTGTGACGGCTTCAATACCCAACTGCATGCATACATCTAACACCTGCGTATACACATTAGCCTACTCAACTTTACAAAGGACTTTTTTGCTTTTACTTTTTCTAACTGTTTAAATCCTTCATAATGTCCAAACTTGGTGGAAGTTGCTCCTGCTTTTCTGGCAAATCGTCTATTACCGTCTAAAATAAATCCAACATGACGAGGTATTTTGCCTCTACGTAGCACTGATAATGTGAATTGTTCAAAAATGTTGCAACAATAGTTGACGAGTGATGCCATGCTACTTTTCTGTAACAAAAAAAAAAAAAAAAAAAGTGAGAAGTGTTCAATATCAGACATATTTTTCAACCAATAAAAGTTGATGTATAAAAAGGATAAATTAAAGCAACTTGCGACTTTGTGCTTTAATTTATTTGATACTCCTCATCATACAAACTGTAGAGCATAATCAAAAAAGAGAAATACTGGATAACTCTGAAAAGCTTTCAAGGAGTCTTAAAAATATAAAATGCTTCATCCATACATGTACTACAAACATAATATTGTACGTAAACAACCAAAAGAGATCAGCTTTAGTATCTCGTCACCCCAAGCTATGGACTCAGAATAAGAAATCTAAATGCGTATGGGATATACGATCTATCTAGGATGAAATTCCTTTCATTTGATAAACTTTTTCTTTCTTTTTTTTTTTTACCTTGGTGATTGGAGCTAACTGAGCAGTGTAAATTTCTTTTACATATGGCTTTATTTTGCTTGTCTTGTACGTCAAACGAACTGCAAACTTGCTTCAACATACATTAGCTTTTATAACTGTACTCTTTTCTTTCTATTGAATCAAACGTTCAATTTCCAATAGGGAAAACAGACATTCGTTTTTGGTGTTATAAGACGAGTAAAGAAATTGTTGTTGATAGAATAAGGCATAAATCATTTAATAAATGAACCTTGGATCGTATTAAATGTTCTTTGTACTTGTACATCTTTGTATGATAGGATGTTTAGTGTTAAAAAGTTTAAAGCTATTAGAATATTTGTCAAGAGCATAATTTATTTTCTTTTTAAAAGAAAACCCAGAAGGAGAAGAGTGGGGGGTATCAAAGCTATATACAACACACTCCATTCGTTTGTTTTCTTCTCTCCGTTTAATTCGTGGGCGGGTTGCCACCACGGAATAAGTAAATGAGTTCATTAAGACTCAACCTGCCGACCTGATTCGTTGATCCTTCACCCAAAACGCCATCAGCAACTGACTATAAAAATTGGGGTTGATTACAACCGACAAGTTGCTTGTACTTTTGTTTTTACCTGTTTTTTCTTTTGCAGCATCAAAATACGATCTTCAATTGTATCATTGATAAAAATACGGTGGACATCAACTGGCTTTGTCTGACCGATACGATGCACACGATCGATGGCTTGATTTTCAATAGCAGGATTCCACCAGACGTCAAGCAAGATCACACGATTAGCACAAGTCAAGTTAAGACCGAGAGAGCCGCATTTGGTAGAGACCAAGAGAACGGTGATTTGTGGATCATCAAAAAACTTGTTGACCGTCTCTGCACGTTGTCTGACATCCATCGACCCATCGTATCTCAAGTATTTATGTCCTCTGTTCTTCAGCGGTTTCTCGAGCATGTTTAGCATACTCGTAAACTGAGAAAAGACAATCGTCTTGTCCTGTCTATCTGTTTCATGAGCCGTCTCATCCAGAATTTCCAGCATTTTATCGATTTTTGCAGAAGAGAGCATCTCGGCAATCCTTTTTCTATTTCTTGCCTCTGTCTCAGCCTCAGCCTCCACTTCTTCCATCAGGTCCGGCGCATGGACCTTCAAAAAGGATTCAACATCAGCAAGTTGCTGTCGGTTGATCTGTGCGCGACATTGAGGACAGCGTTTTGCGTTACCATCCGTCGTATTCCAGTAACCTTGAAAGAGAGGTGAGCAAAAATGAAGTGAAAGAAACGAGCAACTTACTGTCAAAACACTCTTTACAGAGGAGATGACCACAGTGCATGATCTGCGCATTTTGAGCCACATCCATACAAATAGGGCATTCAATCTCCTTGATCGTCGCACCCTCATTCAGCAAACGTCGAACTACCTCAGGATTCATCTGTCGAGCAGCAGCAAGGCTGTCAGGCTGATCAGCATCAGACGCTGCATCTCCATCTTCCTCTGTCGTCAAACTGGGATGAAGACAAGCCTGTCGAAGACGCAGTAGCATCACCAAGACAGAAGAATAATTCTTCATGATCGTACCCGCCTTTAGATATTTTGTGAATTGAGCTTGAGCTCTGGCATTCACAAAATCATAGTGGATTCGTTCATCGGGCGAGAAATTAATGTGCGTCATGTGAACATTTCTCTCTGGCAAGTTCAAAATTGGTCTTCCATCAATCATGGCCTTCTTGGATCGACGAAGGGAAATGGCCTTCATTAGCACATGAGCAGCCTTGATACCTTTTTCGGGGTTGCTTGATCTCATCGGTTTGGAAATCGCGTCTCTGAACTCTTCCCATTCAGAGAAAGGTCGAATACGCAAGAACTTGATGAGAGAGTATAGTTCGTCGACCTTGTTTTGAATGGGTGTTGCGGTCATGCACCATCTGTAAGTACTCTCGATCTGACAACTATGATTGATGTTAATAAGACATATATGTTTATGGGTTCTTTACCATCCTTGAGCAGCTATGGTTGCTTTGTTTTTAATCGTATGTGCTTCATCTAATATAACTCTGTGTAATTTAACTTTTGAAAGAGGTCCTTTACTCGTCTGATTAAAATCAGAGGCAGCAACAGCATAAGAACTGATGATGACTATTAAAAGAGAATAAGAAGATTGTAATCCATAAGAAAAAAAAGAAGAGGGGCTTACCATCAAAAGGTGCAAGTCGATAAGGATTTGATACTCTGTTACTACCATGGTACACATGAACATTCAATCTAGGCTCCGTTTTTGACTCAATCTCCCTTCTCCACTGATCAATCAAAGAAACAGGGCAGATAATTAAAGTTGCCTTCAGTTGCAATTCCCCTTCTACATTTCTTCTTGAGGCAGGAATGGTGGATAAATCAATAGCTGTAGGATTCTCACAAGAATTTTGACAGATAATCGCTATGGCTTGAATTGTCTAAATTGTCCCATCATTAATTCATTCAGATTTGAATAGAAAAAAAAAAAAAAAAAAAACACACTTGCCTTTCCAAGACCCATATCATCAGCCAAAATACCACCTTTATTGGTAGATGCTTCCATCTTGGACATCCACTGTAAACCAATTTTCTGATGCTCTAATAAAGTGATACTCATCTTGTCCGGTGTACCTGTCCTATCCTCAGGTGGTGGTGGTTCATCATCCGTGATATTTTCCAATAACGTACGTAATTCTTTTTCGACTTCTTCACTTGATATTTGATGATTACGAAAAGCAGAATCAAACGATTCTTGACGGACTTGATTAACAATAGTTGACATGTGATCCTGCTGTCTTATGGCCAAAGGAAGATTTCGGTTACCTTCATGACCATAGCCACTCAAGCTGCTACTGTTACTACTGCCACCAGAATCTTCTGTGGGATAATAAGGAGATAGAGGAAAAGGAGGCACGTACATCCTGGGCCTATCTGGATCCGTATCCACGTCAAAGTTACCACCCGATCCTGTTCCATGACGTCGGATGGCGTTTTTGTATTTTCTTCTTTGCGCAGCCGCAGAACTGACTGCCTCTGGATCGTATGTGTTCCAGGGCACATGACTCAGGTAATCCTTGACCCTTTCTTCTTCTCGAGTCATACGAATAAAAGCAGCGATTTCCTCTTGGTCACTGTCATCTTCTATCTCGATCGAATTCATCGGCTCCAACCTGGCTTTCTTTTTTTTATCTTCAGCTCCACGGTCAATTTCTCTCTTGAGAGAAACAGGATGGCCTCTTGCGCTGTCTGAAGGTTGCCATGATGTGCTTTGTGAACTCGAGGATGCCTGTTGTATTTCGCGTTCAAATTCGCTTTGCAGCCTTCTTGCCAGTTCATAATCTCTTTTTGATTCACGCTCGATCCTTTCCTCAAGTGCCTTTTGCGCACGAATCGTTTCGAAATCAATCCCGAGCATTTGTAATTCTTCAGGATTCTCTAAACCCGCCTCAACAAAAAATGCATAAATATCGTCTTCGATGGGTAAATCACTCTTTTGGTTTGCTAAAGGTCTATTTGTATTATTGTCGTTGGTGACAAAAGAAAAGTCTTCAGCTGTTAAATCCATAATTTGACTGGAATCACTGTCATTGTTTAAATAATTTTCCTCATTAAAGCCTCTGCTTTCTGATAAAGACTGTCTAATGGCCTCTTGTAAAGCTTCAGAATCGGATAGATCTTCAGTAATCATATTTAGCTCTGAAGAAAAGAGAGAGAGAGAAAGAGAGAGAGAGAAAAAAATATATTTTGTGGCCCTTTTTGGTTGCTCTAATTGGGAGTCACGTATTTGGGACCTTTTTTTTTTGTCCAATGTAACGCATTTAATATATCCAAATTCAATGATTGGTAAGGTAAGGGGTTTATTTTATTTGCAGTTATTAAAGAAGGAGAGAATATATCCTTTGTTTATGATACCAAAAAAATAAATAAAAGGATGGTGACATCAAAGACATCTTTGTACTACAGTGAACTATTCTCGTCTTTTAATCAACTATTCATCTTTATTATTTTCAAAGAGTATTTCATCTAGACTTTTCCTCCTTTTTTTTTCAAGTTCAGATCAATATGTTTCAAAGTACATTGATTGTAAAGACATTTCAAGGCATGACTATTTCGGAAAAGATAAATTTTATATGTGAATAAAGGGTACTTTTGTTTGGATTGCAAAGAATGAATGGAAGTTTGGATAGTTTATACGAATAGACCGATTATTATAAAAAAAAAAAACTCGCAATTCTGATATTATCTAACCCAGCCACTATCCAGTAAATCCATTTGCTTTCATGTTGATCCGCACTGGATATCAATAGCGCCTTTGATAAGATGATGGCTTGTTCAGTAGAAGGATATGACTGTTGATAAAATTAGAATGCTACTATTGGATCTCAAAAGCAATCGTTCCCAATCCAGATTGTTGATAGGGCACATTCATAAAAGTTTTGCTCCTGAACATCACACTCTAGAGAATCAAGTTCAGATCATGAACCACACACAACATGACTTATTTTTCAAATCAGACTTTTTCACTGCTATCTAAAGCCTTTGGTAAGAAAAGAAAGATAGGAACTCTGTAGGATTCTTTCTTGGACCGAATAGAATCCATTCGACTATTTCTTGCTTCAAATTAAGATTGGGGTTGGATCATTTCGTCTAATAATCTTCAATGCTAATTCCAAAAGAATAGATGATGTAATGATTTATAATTATCTATTGGATACTCCAACTTGGCTTCATTATCATCCTTTGAATCCTAAGCGATCACAGCGAAATCTTTATATTTTTTTTTTTCGGTTTGACCTACCGTCTTCTTTCAACCTCTTTTTTAAACAGTCCATCCTGTGTTTCATGCCAGAGATCACATACTGATTTGACAGCAGCTTGCGTAACTTTTTTTTTTTTTTTTTTTTTTTTTTTTTTACAAGCTGACGAGTGAGCTATCCAAATTTGGGAATTGATAAAAGAGTCCAGCCTGCGTTATAAATCAAAAGAGAGAATCACCCAACGATCAGGATAGAAAAGATCACGTTATTTTTTGCTTGCTTGTGTTACTTATTAGATGATGTTGACGATGTGGTTTATATCAACCTTATGTAATCTATTATCACATAAAGGAACCCAATAGAAAAAAAAAAAAAAAAAAAGTATGACATAGCATTTTTTCAACACACATTACGTGCCAGATGTGTGCCATGATTGATTTCATGCTACGACTGAATGATGTATTCCTAAACTATATAAACCTCTCTGTCTTTCTCTAATTTTTCTTCTTCATCACTTTAATCATCATGGATAACGCTCGTAACAACTTTGCTTCAAACCACTATGTTCGATCTTCTTGGATTGCCTTCTTCACCCTTTGGACTCTTTGGGGTCTCGTCTATTTCCTTCGTCATGCTTTTGGTAGACCAGAGAACCATCCCACCAACACTCGACCTGCTCCTGCGACGGATGATCCTGAAGCGGCTGCGACGACGACCGCAGGAACAAAACGTGAGACGAATGGTAAATGGGGAATGAATACGACAATGTATGATCGATTCAAGAGAGCACATCAAGTCTTGTTTGAAAATTCTCTTTTGCTCTTGTCCGTTTTGACCTTGAATACCTTTGGATACGGTGCTACGCGTGCTGTCATGATCTTGGCTTGGATCTTTTTCGCTTTCACAGTCATCAACGCATTCACTGAAATCGCCATCAAACATCACTTTATTCGATTTGTTTTCAACATCATCTTTTATGGTGTCACCCTTGCCATCGGTGGTCTTGCCTTCAGACAAGGATGGGCTTAATTTTCTTACTCTTTATTACTTATAATCTTAATCGTATTCCTTTTAATAAAATGAATATTCCTCTTTGTAATCTTTAACATTAAACATTCAAATGACATCTGTTTACTTGCATTAATCTCGTAAATAGAACAAAACAAATGCATCATCCTAGTCCATGTTTATATGATACATTCGATCTGTTCATGTTTCTTTATGAAAAAGGAATGGATGAAGCCATCCCTGTGTATAAAAAACATACATACTCTGTTCTATGATGAATTTATATTCAAATCACTCAGTCTGTCAAGCATAGGCTGATCGATGACTTGTAAATTGAAACTAGATCGACTGTTTACATTCTGCTTTATTTTGCATGTTTTGTTCCTTTCTAGGTCATGGATTGAAACGGAGTCTACTTTTTCTCTTGACTCGTTTTCTTTTTTTTTTAAAAAAAATGTTTCGTAACCCAAGTTTATTTCGCCATTTTCATTCAGTAATGAAACGATCCGTCACGGTTGAGAAAGTAGAGGTTGTAAAGAAAGCCAAGGTGACCAAAAAGAAAGTATGGGAGCCCTTTGATCCTTCACTTCCAAACAACCTCAAGTTTCCCACGTCCTTTGACTTTCCTCCCAAACCAGAAAAGAGCATCAAGTTTGCTTCATACAACGTAGCGAGCTTACCAGCCTGTATCAAAAAGGGATTCAACAGCTATGTGACAGCGGAAGATGCAGATGTACTGTGTATTCAAGAAACAAAGCTAAACAGCCCTTTGACGACCGCCGTCGACCCAAAGGTTTATCCTTATCAATATTGGTCCTTCCATGACAAGAAGGGATACGGTACATATCGCGATATCTAGCCCAAACAGAGCTAACACGTCTCCCAAAGCCGGTGTTGCCGTCTTTTCAAAACTTGAGCCTCAGAAAGTGACCTATGGCCTACCGGGCCATGAGGAGGAACACAAGGGACGCGTCATCTCCCTCTTCTTTCAACACCTGGTACTCATCGCGAGCTATGTGCCCAACGCGGGGGACAAACTTGTCCGCCTGCCCCAACGGCGTGTGTTCAACGACCGGATGGAGCGCTACATCCGATCCCTTCAAGCCGATGCGAAATCCGTCATTTGGGCAGGTGACCTCAACGTGGCTCACACGGCCGAGGACCTCGCTCGACCCGACACCAACCAACGCTCGGCCGGCTTCACCATCGAGGAACGGACGGATTTCGGCAAGGTGCTCGCGCCCTCTGGACAGCTGCCGGGGTTGATCGACAGCTGGCGTCATCTGCACCCGACCCAGAAGGGGCATTATACTTATTACAGTTATCGCTTCAAATGTCGCGAAAAGTTGATTGGCTGGCGTCTGGATTATTTTGCCATCACGCCCGACCTGTTGGACCGGCTTGTGTCGAGTGATATTCGCCATGAGGCCTGGGGAGCAAGTGATCATGTTCCTCTGGTGCTTACTCTAAAGGACTCTGAATTATAAAAAATAGTTTATTAGGATAGGTAACAATAAAGGACGGTCTTAGGCCGCATTCGGTTTTTGTTCGATTTGATCGGGTTTTAAAGGTCCGGAATGATGGGCTACGACGGTGGGTGAGGTGAGCTCGGAAGGTGTCGTGGGCGGATAATAAGAGGATTGGTATTCATAGTTTTGATAGGATGGAGTGGTGTTGTGATACTCAGTAGGGTAGCTGGTATTGTAATGTTCAGCAGGTGCTGCATAGCTACTGTTGTATCCATATTCTTCATCTGTCAAATTCATATAGCCTGTATTGGGTGGAACGAATCGACGGGCATGCTGAAAGGGTGAGGCAGGTGCGGCCGTCTGTTCCATCTTCATACTGTCTTGATTCTCAAAATTGTCGTTTATTTCTGTTCTGTCTCCTCGACGACGTGTACGACTCGCACAACCTCCATGGCGATTCAGCCAGGTCAAGACACCTGCAATCACCGCAACACCCACTAGACGCCAATATGAGTTTTTTTTTTCTTTTTCTTTTTTTTTTTATATACCTAAACCGCCTACGACTGAACCGGCGATGATGGCCGTCTTGTTATCTGAATTCTGAGCGTGTTCTGGTGTAGGAGATGGTGTGTTGGTAGAGGATGGCGTGGGATAAATGTCAGTGGTTGAATTGTTTTCAGTGGGTTGCGAACTCCTGCTGGTTCTGGTAGTGGTCGTCGATCTGCGGGTCGTGGTGGGATCATTCGTGGGATCAGTGGTTGTGGTAGGACTGTCTGTGGTAGCTGGATCCGTGGTTGTTGTAGGATTTGGTGTTGTGGTTGTTGGCGTAGGTTCATTTGTAGTTGTGGTTGTCACAGGTGTGTCTGTGGTGGTTGTAGGCTGAACGGTCGTCGTCTCTGGTCCTACTTGACTAACATCCGAAGCGGCACTACTGACGGCTTGAGATGATACGAGGTTTAATAAAACGAGGACAAGAAGAGTAGATGATGTTAAGGAAAGTCTCATGATGAAGAGAGAGAATGAAAAAAAAAAGGAAAGGAAAGAGAATGAAAAGAGAAGGGAAGGAAAAAGAGGATGAAAAATTCTTTCCAAATATCACAAGTGTTAAATGAATTTAACTCCGGTAAAGAAACAAGCTGAGCATTTTTTTTATTTCTTTGGATTGCATGAATTGGTTTAGTTTCAGAATAAAAAAAGAAAGAAAGAGAGAAATAGGTGGATTGAATTCCAATGAAATAAATAGAAGCAACTAAAATCAAAAGAGAAAAAAATAAAAATAAAAAAAAAAGGAGAAAAAGGCCCAGAACATGTTGGTTTGGTGTAGCAATTGATTTTGTGCGACTAGTTAGAAATGAGGAGAGTCGTGGTACAAGTAAACAAAAATAGAGAGTTTGTGACAATAAATGAGATGGGCAACTCTACTACAAGAAATGAAACAACTGACAACATTTTATCATCACTTTATAAGTGCCTATCACCCTGTATTTTCTCTCTTTTTCTTGATTGTAAAGATGGTAGACGTTCGCTGTTATTGCCATGAATCAAAAGTACAGAAAGAGGATGTCATGCTATTTCCTTGGGACAATGATAACTTCTCTTTATGTCTTGACACTTTCTATCCTTCTAAAAGACAAATCAATCATTCAGTATTCAACTCATCACCACTAAGACAGCAGTGGAGTAATAATGATGACGATGAACAAGAAGACGAAAAGAGAATAATAAAAATGGGTCCAATCATTCAAAACAGACAAATTGATAGGTACATGATATTCATGCAATTAATGATAATAATAATAATAATAATAGTAATAGCCATGATCATAGTTCTAATAGCAGTATAATTCACATTTCCCCTTTATTAAACCATCCTTCTTTAAAGAGCAGTGATGATATCTTTAACAGATCACCCTCTGTTCTCTCCAGACGTACTCAATCCTCTAATACATCAAAAGAAACCTGGAAAATATCCAAACCAAGCCCTTTCCGTTCTTCGTCCACTGTGTCATCGACCATTCGTAGTATTCAAGTACCCAAGAATGCAGATAGTTTGATCCTTTATGAAACAGACGATAGCAGATCAAATCACTCATTCAAAAAGCATGATCTAAAGCACAAGAAAAAAAAGAATTCAATCTTTGCAAGATTTTTAAAAAATTTAAAGCAAATGTTTTAATATTCCTTTTTTTTTAAATTTTTTTTTTTTTCTTCTTCTTCATGTCCTTTCGACCTAATAAAAGTGCACCTAAACCCAAGACCCCTGTTAAACGTTATCGAGCAGGTCAAGTACCCGAGAATTATGTTGATGAGTTGTCTGAATCAGAAGAAGAAGAAGAACAGCAGCAAGAATTACAGCAACCTGTGAGAGCAGAATTGCATTTTGCTCAAAAAGAGATTCAAACGGGTATTAAACAAACGACCATTTCAGAAAAGGATGCGAGTACAGATAGAAGATTAAGACGTCTACAACAGTTGCAGTTGGACGATCAACAGGATAGATCGGCCAGAAGACGTCACGTTCAAGAGGATGAGGAGGAAGATGAAGAAGAACAGGCAAGGGAACGCATGCGGCTTAAACAAAAAGCATTGATGCAGCAACAAGATATAACTCAACAAGAGGAAGAAGAGGAAGAGGTAGAAGAACAACAGGGATCTGAAGAAGAAGAAGGAAGTTCGAGTGAATATGAATCATCCAGTGAAGAAGAGGACACACTTTCTCGTTTACCAAAACCTGTATTTATACCAAAGTAATTCCCTTCTTTACACTATTTTTTTTTTTATTCTTATTCTTGTTGATATATGCAATAGGGCAAAACGAGAAACTATTTTAGAACAAGAGAAACTAGCCAAGGAAAGAGAAGAAAGAGAGAAACGGTTGGAAGAAGAATTGGAAGAAAGAAAGAAACAGTCCCACACTATGCTGGCAGATGAATTGAAACGTGAACAAGAAGAATTACTTGCAAAGGATTTGACAGAACATGAAGATATGCCGGATGATACAGACGGATTGGATGAAGAAGCTGAATATGAAGCATGGAAGTTGAGAGAATTGGCTCGTATCAAACGTGATAGAGAAGCAAGAATCACGTAAGTCCTTTTTGTTTATCTCTTTCTCTGACTGACTTTTTGTATAGACGAGAAAAGGAAGAAGAAGAATTAGAACGTAGAAGGGCACTACCAGAAGAAGTGCGATTAAAGGAGGATTTAGAAAGGGCAAAGGAAAGTAAGAATAAGGACAAAGGACAGCACACATTTTTGCAGAAATATTATCACAAAGGTGCATTCTACCATAACCCGGACGATGAAATCTTTCAACGCGATTACAGTGCGCCTACAGTGGATGAAGTGCGTAATAAAGAATTGCTACCCAAGGTCATGCAAGTCAAGAATTTTGGTTTGGCGGGTCGTACGAAATATACTCACTTGGTCGACCAAGACACATCCTCCAAGGATTCTCCTTGGGCAAAACCACTGGCAAAACGTAGAAGGCATAATTACGAAGGATAGTCTCCCCCTCCCCTTTTTTTTTATAAATAAACACATAAAAAGGATACAAACATTAGAGAAACAGAACAAGTAGTAAGAGTAAAGTACTTGGCTGTTGTTTTATCATCGTTCATAAAAAGAAGCATCTCTTTCAAGGTACCTTGTAAAATAAACAGCTGGACACAACATAAACTGTATCATTAAAAAAAGTAGAGTGCATGTTCATTAAAAAAAGCAGAGTGCATGTAATATGTGCAGAGATGAGTTGTAATGAATACTTGCTGAATCCTATTGATTTGAGAACTTTAAAAAAAATGAATAGATTCCATGCTGGCAGAATAAATGCCATTTGATAGCAAATGAGATGGTAGATTAGATTTGAAAGTGTATTCATTGTCTGCTGAAAATGAATACATTCAAACAGTAATTTTTCATCCATTCTCGCCTGATATGGGCTCAAATGAAAAACATATGCATTTGAGTGTAATAGGATGCTGGTTATAGTTTAGTGTCTGGTGATATTCACAGTAATGATCAATACATTATAATAAACAATGGCTTATTTTCTTTTTTTCAATAGAACCATCATGAACACTTTGTTACACGTAATGCAAATCATGCACTTTTTACTCGTATATCAATTTGCATTGCTGTTTCCACAAAAACTATCAAATTAACTTTTAAACTAAGGTACTCAAAACAAAGTGCCTTACATATGTACTTTTACCTTCAAATGAATCATGCAAGATCATCATAAGAGAAAAAAAAAAAAAAAAAAAAGAGCTTAAAATAATGCATTGAGCTTGTAAACCATCTTTATTGTTTGAATAGATAAACCAAAAAAAAAGGGGACATTGATCTCCAGAGCTTGAAGAACTACATGTAAATAAACGGTTGAAACCCACTTCAAAAGTGATCTTTTTTTAAAAAAAAAAATGCCGGAAATTAAAGCTTTAACCGTATGACTAGCTTAACAAAATAAGAGTGAACTCGATCCAAGCTATAGATCAACGTCAAGTATTGCATATATAAAAAAAAACGGTAATTTTAAATCTCTTTACGGAATAATTTTCAAGTATAAATTAGGACCCATTCTTTTTATTTTTTACTTTTATTTTTTTCTTTAAACATGGCATCTACCCATTCATCACTGACTACAGTACAAAACAATGTCAACAATAAAAGCAACAGGACGCTTAATACAGAAAGAAGACTGTCAGTGGAACCATCAGTGCTCACTTTATATAACAAAGCTGCAGATGAGCTCGATACCAGTCAAAGATCAGGCTTCCAAGCATGTGTACGACGAGCGCGAGCATTCAAAACACAAGTGAGTACTTGAAAGGATCACATCCTTATTTCTGACGAATGATTTCAAGCACAGAGAATTTTTAGCTGAGTTCCTAGGAACAGTGATCCTTGTCTTGCTGACATGTGGATTTTGTGCAGAACAAATATTGAATATTGAAGAATCAAAATCATGGTTGACCTCTTCCTTTGGTTCTGGTAAACAAGTCCCCTTTTTTTGATAGCAGTTTGCTTACTTTTATAAAAAGGATTATCCGTGTTGATTGGTATTTGTGTTTCAGGCCATGTTTCTGTAAATACATTTATTTCTCACATTTTACATTGAGCTCATGCCAGATTGAATCTAGGGTGCACATTTAAATCCTGCAGTGACGATTGCCTTTTGTATCTTTAGTGGATTTCCTATCCGAAAAGTACCCAGTTACATTATAGCTCAACTGTTGGGTGCATTTGCAGGTGCTGCCTTACTCTACGTTATTATTGAACCAGCCATCGTTCAGTTCGATGGCGGTCAGCGATACATACTGGGTGAAAAGAGTACTGCGGGTATCTTTGGAACTTATCCACCTCTTTACGTTGGTATTGGTTCAGCGATTGCTTCAGAAATCGTGGGTACCGCTATGCTTTTGTTAGTTATCATGGTCACTGGTCATCCAAATAATTTGCCCTATAAAACAGCTCAGGGCGCTATGATTGCTTTGGGTATCACGACCATCTCACTTTGCATTGGCTATACTTCTGGATTCTCACTTAATCCTGCTCGTGATTTCGGTCCACGTCTGTTTACTGCCATTGCTGGCTGGGGTTTTGATGTTTTTAAAGTGTATCACTATTATGCTTTTGTACCTATGTTTGCTCCAATTTTAGGAGGACTAGTAGGTGCATTCGTTTATACCATCTTTATTGACTAAAAAAAAAAAAAAAAAAAAAAGGGTTTTTTTTTTCTATTTCTTAAATTATTTCCGAACTCTTTTTTTTTTTATGTCTATCATTCGAATAAAAACTGCTTGAATAAAATAGGCCGGTTTGATGTTGATGATACCATTTTCATTTCTGTTAATATAAAAGAGAAAAGTGTACAACATTAATTATAAAACCTTGTAAAAAATGTTACCTTTACTTGCACAAATAATTCATATGCATTGAATCTTGTCGAAACGTTTTATTTTATTATTTTCTCTTGTAAAATACGTGATGAATAGTCTGTAAGAGCTTAACGGATCATTCATACATGCATGTACACAGAGTTGAATGAACACAAGAGTCATTTGTAAATGTAAAACCTTTTTGGTTAAAACATGATGTGGTACAGAATTAAGTGAACAAATGGGATAAATGAATCTGATAAGAAATAGTACAGAATGAGAAACTAAGGTGACACCACAAACTATGTTTTTCTTTTCATCTTTTCTCTCTCTCTCTCTCTCTCTCTCTCTCTCTCCATCTGTTCCTTCTTCAAACCAAATGAACGTTCAATATTAAAGTGACACAGATGGTAAATCAAACTCCACTTTGGCTTTTTTTTACAACCCAAATAGGGAAACAAAGGTCATAAATGGTAACCGGGGGTATTATTTTGCCATTTTCATTGGTTTTAGCAGCCATAATCTCTTTTTTTTTCTTCTCTTTTTCCTTTCTTTCTTTCTTTTCAGAAGAAAAAAAAAAAAACAATTTTTTTTTTGAAAAGTAAATGTTTTTATTTGACGGCAATGAAAACAGCAGTAAACCTTATCGACACTCATCCAACCAAAGAGAAATAAAGCAAAAGATGCTGAAGCCAAAGCAGCAGCCAAAGCGAAAAAAGCACAGCAAGATGATATGGAGTCATTACAGATAACATTTTATGAAATTGAATCATGGATAGAAAAGACTTCACCTGTTTTAGCGAAAATGACCAAAGAACTAGACAGAGTCTCAAAACATTTTGACAAAGGAAAAAAGAAAAAGGAAGAAACGACGACCAGTGCACCGATTGATCTATCCTCTATGCAGTGGACACTTTCATTTCAACCCAATAATTCGATGCGATTAGAGACAAACATCAAATCTGTCGAACAACTGATTGACGCCTTACAAAAAATAAAATTAGTGACAGAATCAGATACGACGCCGACAAAAGAAGAAACAGATGATGCTGATACCACCTTTTCCTCTTCCGCCTCACTCTCATCCTCTTCCACTGCCATCCTTGACCCACCGATAGAATACTGGAACCAAGCACTCTGGAGGAGGCCGGGTATCTGTCTGGAGCAATACAAGGATTGTACGTTGGAGTTGAGCAAGTTGACAGAGGAAGTCCCGCCGGACATGCTCTCCTTTGTCTGTCAATCCTATTGGGATTGTCTCTTTCCCAAATTTTCAGCAGATTGGTCCACGTTCTGGGAACGATCAGGCGATCCACAGCGAAACCAGGTCTGCATTGACTCTGGTCTGGCCATGGTCTTTGCTCACATCATTCGACACAACAAACCTGCCTGTCCGAACGCACAAGAAATTTCTTTTTATTATTATGATCGTGCTCGACAGGCACTCTTGGATTATTTTGATTCACCAGACGAAGCCACGATCGAGGCCCTGCTCAACCTGGCCATGTATTGCACCCTTCACAAACAATATTCTACTACACGCATCTATCTTGAACTAGCCTATCGTATGATTGTTCAATTAGGATACCATCGTCAGAGTCAGCTACCGACCTGTCGAACAATGCAAAAGAAATACATCAAACTCTTTCTTGTACTCTATTACCACGACATGGCCCTCTCTACTTACTCGGCCGGCTCACTACTGATTGACGATGATGCGCATGACATTAACTTTTATCAAATGCTTGATGATCCAATGCGGTCAGATGAAAAGAGTGTGATCAAGGACACATTTTATGTTCACCTCATGGAACTCATGAAAATTCATAAACGCATTCAGCAAATGACACGAGAATACCAAAATCAGCATTTACAGCATCATTATTCTGGCACACTACCACCGCGTTGGATCAAGAAGATACAGATATTAGAAGTGGCTTTGGCAACCTGGCTGGACCGGGTGCCGGTCGAGTATCGGATGACAAGAGAACCCACGACCGAGTCAGAGAGGATGAAGCAGCAATCTGCCCTACTACTCATGCTTCACTATCAAATGCAGTGGATCGCACTTCATAAGGCCTTCTTATCACCCCATCATATACCAATCAAGACCGAATCAGACACCTACAGCACCTACAGATCCTACGCCATCTGTTCTGACGCAGCCAACCGGATCGTGGTCATGGCCGAGATTGTGACAGAAAACTTCAATTGGTGCGTCTGTCAGTTGTTCTTGAGCTGCGTCTATCAAGCGTCGACCATCTTTTGCAAGAGTATTTTGACAAGAGATCATAAGATGAAATACAGCAAGGGCATGATTCGACGTATCATTTCTATCTTGGCCGCTCGAAGGGTGAACTATGGAGGCTTTCCGGATGATCTCACGGCCTGCCTGAGTGAATTCCTAGAAGAGAATGAGTCGAAAGAGATCAGTGATATTCAGACCTTGGACCAAATGCTCCCGGATGATTATGTGCAAAATGTGGTTTATGATGATTCATATTATAATTCACCTAATATGCATGTGCAGTGTATGAATCAACAAATAAAATAGCATAAAACTCATGTTCTCTATATCTTTATCCTCTTCATGACCTGTACTCAGTGAGGATTTGAATAAATTAAGCAGCAAAAGTTGCGTCCATTATTTCCATCTTTTCATGTTCAGTTGAGCCTTCTTACCTTTTGTATTTGACCATCAGAGGATAATATGATTTGAAAAGAATCGTCAAATAACGGCTATCAAGTCTATCTAAAACATAACCGCCTTGATATTATCCATCATCGCTTCAAAGGGATAAGCCTTGAATTGAGCTTTTATATTTCTATAGTAACGCTATTTTGATCGTAGTGTCGCACGATACTTTACTGCTCAACAATGGATTCATGAGACCTTAGCCACCGTCACCATTAAAGCTCATGTACCTCAACCATTGAAGAAACGCTAAACAGAGGATCCTTCCTCTATTAATGTTGTCTTTAGTTGATTCCATCTAGCAACTGCCAGCGTATTCCTGGATACCCCTCCATCATCGAGATCTTTTGTGAATCAAAACCTGTTGAGCCATATGGACTCTCCTTTATATATGCATCCGATATTCTGTCATGGGACGTCTCCAAGCACCATAGACTCCATCTAAGTTTCACCTTTTCTACATTTACTTTTATGTTCTAAACAATAGACTTTATCAATTGCTCGCGGAACGGCCCTGTTTTACTTCCGGTTTCTTTTCAATTCCATAGGGCTCTCATGACCCTGGACTGTGGCATATAAATCCTAACCTGATGAACAATGCCACATTTGTCTACTGTCTCTTTGAGATTTTGGGCATCCTTCCTTCTGAGTTGATTGATCCTAAATGGTAAAACAAGGGATCCAACCGGTTGTCCAGTCTTTTGGCCGCTGTCAAGCTTCCTGAAGACATCAATCACTTTGAAAACTACGGCGTAATCGAATTTTACGACAATAGAAGACGAGTGGCATCTTGCTTCACTAACTATCTGTAGTGGGAACACCAGATTGAATTCATACAAAATGAATTCACAAAATCCTTTACGCGGGTCGATACTGACGCACGTCCAGCCGGTTATTTCCAGCGTACGAGCAATTCCCGTTTTGCATCTCAAGTCTCAACGAATCACCAGATTCTGTAGTTGTCACTGACGCGAATGAAATGCAGACCATAGCAAAAAAAAAAAAAAAAAAAAAATATACAAAAATCTTTGTTTACATTTTGAAATAGGATAGGTTGACCATGTTGTATAATGGTAGAAATAATGAAAGAAAAGGTAAAAACAAAGATCGAGAAACAGTGTATGTACTTTTTGAGACTGACCTTTATTTCAGTTTAAAGTAAAAATTATTCTAATTGAAGTCAGATATTTATATCTTATTGATTGAACGGCCTGATATCTTAAAAGCAAGCTCACCCTCTAAGTATACAGTTGCTTGATTGTCAGCTTGAAGTGTTCATCGATTTCATGCAGACTTGTTGGTATAAACACATCCCTAAGCTTCTTCACAATGAATGCATCATCTTCTTTTACAATAGTATTGATGCATCCATCTCTACCAACCCAATCGGAATACATCAAAACAAAAGGACTTCTATAATCGTCGTTCTTTTCATGAGGAAGCCTAAGTAAAGCTTCCAAAATGAAAGCGTTTACTCTTATGTTCTTACTTTCTTGACTCCTTGCAATAGAAGGGCTTACGTTTTCTGCTTTCCATTCGCAAGACGAGATATTTGTCTCAAAAGAAGACAACAGAAGATCAATTCTGCGTCCCATGATATTACGAGTCGAATCCAAAGTTTGATTATTACCGAATGTCTTTTCATTCTCTTCACGCGCATTTTTAGATTCAATACATGCTTGTTCTCCCAGCTTAAACTTGTATTTGCTTCCACGAAATACAGTCTTCAAAATACTACAACAACCTTCCATGCATTCTAGCTCACTTTTGTCCCCATTTAAACAGAATATGATATTCTGTATCCTGTAACAGCAGTTTAGTCACTTTTAATATTAATAAAATAAAATCATACGCAGTTTCTAAAGCTTCAATAATCTGCAATTCTTCACAATCCAACCTCTTCTTTCTATATTCGAGCCTCTTTTCACTGAAGTATATTAAAGCTTCATGATCAGGCTGTCGTTCATAGTCTGATTTTTGACCTTTACAACTAGGTTTATTTTGTGCTACTTACTCTCATAATATTAGCATACACTATGTGAAAATAAAAAATCACATTAATGTATACGCGAAATGCGCAAGTTCATTAAACAGGGCTTACGATTGAGACAGTCGTCAAATTTGGATGCAGAATATCTACAAAATCCTTGTAAGTCGCTATACAAGACTCGGTTGCAAGAATCTGCAATTCTTGTCGTTGGTGTTTCCTCATCCAACAGCTGTTCTCTTTGAGTTTGCTTTTGTAAACAGACCAAAATCGCCCAATTGGATTGAGTTCAGAAGAGTAAGGAGGTAGATATACACATCCATAGCCGTGGCTTTCAATATGTTTTTGAATGTCTTCATGCGTACGAATGGGTGCATTATCTATTACCAGATAATGTCCGCGAAATCGTTCATGACAATCCATTACATCCAAAACACTGCTTATAAAGTTGAAGTAATAGCCAGTAACTGTACCACCATCATTGCTCTCTTTCACTTTTGTTCCTCTATTTACTTTTCTCTTTTTTGACGGAGCCAGTGCTCGGGGACGTCTTACACTTATATTCACAACGCCGAAAGGAGAAATGGCACCTAGAATGATAGTGGTCTTTGTTCTTGTTCTGAGTACCTTTATAACTGTGCGGTTTCCTTCTTTGGACCAAGAAAGGTTTCTCTTGAAATTTATATGGAAGGCTGCTTTGTCTATGAAAACACAATTGCTTGTGAAATCCAAGTCAGTTTCCATCCATCTCTTAACCCATTCGTAGCGCTGTTCAATTTTTTCAGGTGTATTTCTCTCAACAGATTGCAGATGCGCTTCCTTGAAGGTAATCCTACACTTTTGTCTAACAACTTATAGAAGCTACTTCTAGTGATTTGAAGATATCCGAACTTTTCAGTCAAAGCATCAAGCACATCTTCTAGTACAACAGAGTCGGTGTTCTCGTCCGCCCACTGAATCATGTAATTGTTGTGCTCATCTGTTAGAACAGGAGGTCTACCGACTGGTTTTCCACTATCAGACGACCTTTGAATATACTCTGGTGGATCTTTATTGTTCTTTGAAACCCATCCCTGTGCTGAGCGCACATTAATGAGTTTCTGAGCGGCAGCTCTAACACTCATTCCTTTTTCCTCGACAAGAAAAAAAAGCTGTTCCTTCTCAACATCCTTATAATGCTTGTATGAGCTCTTTTTATCATTCATCTGAGGCTTTTCAGCGGATGAATTATTTCTCTCTTTGGCTTCTTTCTCAGATGGCTTCAAATTAATATAGATGTCAAAATTTGTCACTTTTTCAATCGGATACATTTTGTTGTCAACTTCCATTTGTACATCCATTATTTCATTTTCGTTATTGTCGTATTGGTTTCCTAAGCTGTTTTCGTAAACAACATTATCCATTTTTTTATGATTAACGTGAGAAAAAACAGGTTAGAAAATGTATCAATTTTTTTCTATTTAGTACTTGATTTTTTTTTTTTTTTTTTTTTTTTTTTAAAAAAATACGCTAAATCTTGATTGAAAAAAGGATAAACTTAACTTGGATATGATCAAGAATAAAAAGTATCTCAAAGTAATTATCGTTTTGGTGCTTTTTATTTCTTTTTTATCTTCGTTTATTACACCACTGTACATATTCTAATCATTACCATCCTTTACGAATGTATCTATTATTAACTTCAAGGTATTTTGATTGCGGTTAGGTACTGTCAACAAGAACGCCTTACGCTCGGGCGTACGCTCTACACCCCCAATGACCCAAACACCATCGACCCTCTTCCCCTTATTGTACTTTCGCTTGCCAAACTTACTTTCGTCTATCTCAACGACAATTGGCTGTCCATCACTGTTAACTCCACCTAAGTATGGCTTATTAATCACATACTCTGATGTAAACAAAGCATCACGTACCGACTTGAACATCTTCAATTCGAAGATCTGCCTCCATTATTTGGTATACAGTGACACCCAAAACTGTCCCAATGATTTGTAATTTTGTCTTTCACTGTCATTGGTGCTATTGCTGCTTGTATAAAATATGTCTTGTTGTACCTCATTTGAAAGCTACGGTAGCATAGTTGTATGTAGTACAAGTTATGTCTCAATTGATGTAGCACATGCGGAGATAAGTCATATACTATTAAATTCTGGGTTTTATTATTTTTTTTGTATTTTTTTTAAAATTTTATGGCAATGAGCATGTAGCAACGAAGTGTGCAATGTTGCCCGAGCCAGTTATGAATGTAAGAGAATAAAAACCTTCTTAGGGGACAAGAAGGGAAAAAAGAGAAAGAAAAGGAAAAAGAAAAGAGCAAATTATTTGAAATATGAAGAAATATAAGAGGAGGAAGAAAGAAAAAGTAAAGAGAGACAGAAATTCAATACAAACCAGATCAAGTATCAGAAAGACTCACACTATTACTTGGATAACCAATTCAACAGCTTGACACCAGGATCAACAGGAGGAGGAGGGCATTCATCATGAAAATAATAATCCAGTTCATGGAGAATCGTACATAGGATAGGCCATAGAATAAACCAGCTATGAGAAGCAGTAGGACGTGGTTTATGTAATGGTAGCAAATTAAGAAGGAAAGAGATTGGATCTTCAATTGAGCGAGGCAAGTACAGACGATGATGAACATTTAGACAGTCAAAAGCATGTCTACGACTCCAGTTATGATAAGGATGGAAGATGCATTCTTTAGGTTTACCACCAGGTAGCCACCCAAGACGCCAGCGAAGAACACGACTACGTTCAGAACAAGTCATCGGTAACCAAAGAATAGGATCCACTTGGATAGTAGGGCGAGTAGAGGATAACAGGATGGAATCAGAGTTATTACATAGATTTTGAAATTGATCAGCTAAGAATTTGGTGCGAAGAGAGAGAAATTTCTTTTTATCTAAAGTATCAAGGATTGGTCCACAGAGAGATTTCCACATTGGAGTATTAGTCAGTTTGTACCAGTGAGAGCGGCTAGTTGAAGATTGAATATATGGCAGCAGATGAGCAAGAAGAGTATCATCTGGTAAATGAGTACTACGAAAAAGATACTGGGTGTCATGTTTTGACATGTCAATAAGATACAGTCTTATCATTCTGGACTAAATCTTTACAAATGAGTTTGAATAAGAATAGAACCTGATAATTATCACTGCCCTAAACAGCCAAGTTTCACTTTCATCTCAACAGTTGATTATTAACATCAGTCTATAAAATTTTTCTTATACATGTCAAATCATATCGGTCGTAACTATTTTTGTCATCTAATCTCAGGTCTTGCTCAACTAATATAAATAGCCTTGAAATCTTTCTTTAATAAAAGTATTCGACTTTAGAACTATTGTTCGGTCTCGTTAATTCTTCTTTATCTTATTTTTGAATACTTGAAACACTTCACTGGGCTTGAAGGACTGCAACACGAGTTCGCATCGATGGGAGATTGACTAGATGAAGCATGACTTGAGCTGAAGACCTAGAATGACCGCCGAAGATACGTCTAATACATTGGTTTTGGAAAGTATCAAGTTGATGGATAAATTTAGTTGTGAGAGGACTAATCGCAAGACCATAATCTAATTGAGCACGGACCATTTGACTGTAAAAACGACATGCTAATAAAGGTGGAAAACCTTTAGAATTGAGACCAATAGCAGCAAGTTGGTTCATTGTGAGAGATGCCTTATTGATATTGTGTTGGATCATAGCAGGATAGTCTATTAGTCCACCAGGTTTGATGGGTATACCCAAGTATGAGAAAGAGGATTCTTTGGGGATAGTAGTACCATATAATTGATAAGTTGTAATATCACTAGTAGGAGCAACTATGACACATTTTAACGGGTTCCACCGATAACCTAAGGAGTAACTATGAGCTTCGCATTTGTGCAGTAAAGAAGTGAGGTTCTCAGGATTGGCAATAAGGAAAACGTCGTCTGCATAGAGTAGACAATTGATAGATGGAGTCAGGTCGGACACAATATCACCAGAAAATGAGTTATCAAACAGAAGTGGTTGCCTTAAGATAGACGGAAGTCGATTAATGTATATAGAGTACAAGAAAGGTGAGAGGATGGAACCTTGAAGTACACCAGTAACTGGAGAGAAGCGATAAGATACACGATTATCAAGTAGAATTTCTATTTGGACATGATCGAAGAGGTTTTTGAGGATACCTAGTAAAGCAGGGCAAAGATGGGATTGTAGTTCACGCCAAACGTAGGAACGATCAACCGTATCATAAGCTGATTTTATATCCAAGAAGGCCAGTGTAAGGAAGGAGTTATGGTTACGCCTAAGGATAGAGCAGATTTCTATGAGACATTGGACTTGATCTAAAGAGCTGCGAGATTCACGGAATCCACCCTGTGCAATATCGAGAGCAGGGCTTTGTTCTAGGAGACTTGGATATAAACATTTTTCAAACAATTTACGGAAAGTGGATGTCAAGATAATCGGTCTGAAGTTTCCCGGGTCAGTTTTAGAGCCTTTCTTGTGTATCGGTACCACCTGTGCAACTCGCCATGAGAGGGGAGTGTAGGACCATTGCCAGCAGACACGAAAGAGATGTAGAAGCTGTGGGACCAACGTAGGAAGTAGAGGCAATAACATTTCCGTCTGTATGTGATCAACACCAGGAGCTTTTTTACGAGGTAGTTGCTTTAGAGTCTCATGAATTTGATCAGAGGAGAAGGGACATAGATCTAAATCAAAAGGAGGGCTGCTAGTTAAAGTAGGAGATGAATCCAGATCCGGTGTTGAGGTGAGAAGTTGTCCGGCAAAAATATCTTTGAGATGGTCGGCCATAACGTCAGCTGGGGCGCGATTGATACCTGGTTCAGGTGAGAAGGAGGGCTTAATTGTCCTGTTTTTACGAATCCTACTAAAGCGGGCAATTGCTTTTGTGTATTCACCAGTCGCCATTTTGCTACAAAATTGTTTCCACGTCTCCCTGCGCCGTTGCTGAATCAAACGTTGCAATAATGCGCCTGTTTCTTGGTGTTTTAGCCAATATTTTAGACAGTTCAATCCATTCGCCTTTCTCCACTTTTTAAAATAAAATTGTTTACGCTTGAAAGCTGAAGTCATTTCAGTAGTCCAGAATTGTTTTAAAAACACGTCAGCATTAGTGTCCTTTTTCCCGCATATTTCATCTAGTGAGTCGTAGATCGCTTGGCATAGTGCAGATGAGTATTGTTCAATATAAGTACTAGCAGCATCCATATCCATCAACATAGTTTCATCAGTATCATCGTCCGATTGAGCCACAAGACTAGTAGTGCCATTTTTGAAAGCAGACTCATACCTGTTGTAGAACAGCGTCTGATCATAACGGACATTGAATAATTACAACTAAAAGAAGTATATTAAAATTGATAAAAGATAATAATTTAAATCTTTATTAAGTAAAATATATTCTTCTTCTTTTTATATAAAACTATCACAATTAGATTCATCCTATAAAGTAAACATGGACAATAAATAAGTCATAACCTTTACTATTCATCATTTCTGTAAATGAATAATAATGGATCAGGTACCTAGTCGACTTTGATCTGACTGGAGGCATTTCATATAAATATATCTTTCCTCTCAATGAAGACGGGACAATTCTCCCAGATCAGTTAAAGAACAATAAGATCTATAAAAACAACGAATTAAAAATTTTCATAATCGATTCAGTAATCATTCTTCAATCAAACATGTCAATTATTGGATCTACGCTCATAACTACTCATTTACCCGCCAACTGATAGAAGAATATAAATAGTAGACTTTGTAATGATTTCTTTTTAACAAGAAAGATTGTCTTAAATAAAGTTCAGTCTCAAAAAGTATTCTTTGGTTTTTATCGCTACCTTTAAATTACTTTACCAGAACATAACACATAGTACTCCATGGTGTCCTTCAGACTTGTAGCAAGAATTTCTTGGTATAGCTCTGAAGTCATGGTACCATCATAGTCCTGACATGCGTATCCAGGTCCTGCGCTGGTTATACAACCCCATAACATGAGACCACCGCCTCCATGATTCACAGTAACGTCGATAAGATGGGGCTGTAAACGATCGCATTTTTTTTCCAATAATATTTGCAACCATCAGAGCCCCAAATGTTAATTTTGGTCTCATCAGAAAAGATCATACGGTGCCAGTCATGTACAGTCCAATATTGATGTTTTTTGGCCCATGCCAATCGAGCCTTCTTGTGTTTTTCAGTCAATAATGGCTACTTCTTTTTGATCTCAGTGATGTATCCATCATTCATAACTCGATATGAAAACAGTATTAATAAGCTACATGTAAAATATATCCAATAGATAGGCTACAGGTTAATTCGGATAATCTTCATTAAGGATAAGATGCTGCGTAATTGCACGGTTAAATTATATTAAATCCAGGGACTAAATCACAGTCAATCGCAGTCAATCATTTACGAGTATTCTATGGATAAATGCTGATGACTGTTGTATAATGGTTAAGGTAATAAAATAAAGGGTGGAAACAAAAATAAAGAAACAGTGTAAGTACTTTTTGAGACTGATCTTTATTTCAGTTTAAGTTAAAGTAAAAATTATTCTAATTGAAGACAGGTATTTATATCTTATTGAGTGAGTGGCTTGATATCTTCTATTGTAAGCGTTCTTCTAATATTCAGGTACTTTAGCAAGTGTCATCTATAATTATGATTATGAAAACTTTTCATTTGTTCTTTTGTATGTCTGTCATAGATTATCTTTTATTCTGGGAATTCCTTACTGATTTGAATAACGTTATTTTACGTGTTATTTCAATTACGTAGAAGATTAGCAATATTCCTGACATTGGATCGGATTTTGTTATTTTAGTTGGTGATTCTTCTTATCAAAGAACTCTTATTAATACAAAACATATTCTAAAAGAACATGTTTAGTTAGAATTGATTGTATGACTTTATTTAAATAAACTTATATTTTTATCTTATTTAATTATGATCTTGTATTAAGACTTATATTTATCAATGTCAACTACAATCAGTTACTGTTCTACAACACAGTCCACACAATTTATACCGTACTACCTCGGACCCTAAATCATATTGCTTTTATTTTGTAAAAGATAGTTTATTCGGATGCCGTTCATTGACGGACATCAATTAAAATTGGAATTAAATATGAGCAAGAAAAAAATATATAAATGTGTAAGTATATAGCTGAAGAAAGTGTATTCGGTGAATGGTTACCTGTAGGCCAGAATTTAAGTTGGCGTTTGACATCTCGCTTGACGTCTCGCGTGTATAGCAGCGTTTTCATCATGGATTCTTCGTAATAGGGCTGTAGTATGGGCTGCAGCTTCAAGAGGCCAAAAGCTCCAGTGATTTATCCAAGAATAGAAAGGAACAAGAGAGGACGAGACTCGATAAAGAGATTGCTTTATTTAATAAGAAAATGATACTCTATTTATATTTTTCATACACGGATAATATTTCATGTCATGGATTAATAGTTAATGAGTATGATATAACTATTGACAAATAGATAATATGTGGTATTTACACATATAGTAAAGTAATACTGTAAATTACTACGAACAATGATCATCCAAATTAGGAATATCGGACATTGTATTATGCCACGTCAAATAAAATTATATCCCGATCCACTCCAGAATATTCTAACAAGTTCCTGAATCAGGATTAATAATTACTTCTTGATAAAAGATGTTAAACAATACCAATCATATAATTAACGCATCGTCTAATATCGATTAATAATCAATAATCATATACTGTGAATACTATTATTTAGCCGTGGATAGAAAAGTATAAATACCCTCATATTTTTAACTTGAATAAAGGACAATCTGCTTTGAGTCTCACTTATTTTTATATTTGTTGATTGACTTAGTACTTTTTTTTATATTATAAACCCTAAATATCACATAATAGTTACGTGTTCCTCCTGTCATGTTTTGACATGTCAATAAGATACAGTCTTATCATTCTGGACTAAATCTTTACAAATGAGTTTGAATAAGAATAGAACCTGATAATTATCACTGCCCTAAACAGCCAAGTTTCACTTTCATCTCAACAGTTGATTATTAACATCAGTTTATAAAATTTTTCTTATACATGTCAAATCATATCGGTTGTAACTATTTTTGTCATCTAATCTCAGGTCTTGCTCAACTAATATAAATAGCCTTGAAATCTTTCTTTAATAAAAGTATTCGACTTTAAAACTATTGTTCGGTCTCGTTAATTCTTCTTTATCTTATTTTGAATACTTAAAACACTTCACCTCCATTGTTATCTTTGTCGTTATTGTTGTAGAACAGTAACTGATCATAGTAGACATTGATAAATATAAGTCTTAATACAAGATCATAATTAAATAAAATAAAAATATAAGTTTATTTAAATAAAGTCATACAATCAATTCTAACTAAACATGTTCTTTTAGAATATGTTTTGTATTAATAAGAGTTCTTTGATAAGAAGAATCACCAACTAAAATAACAAAATCCGATCCAATGTCAGGAATATTGCTAATCTTCTACGTAATTGAAATAACACGTAAAATAACGTTATTCAAATCAGTAAGGAATTCCCAGAATAAAAGATAATCTATGACAGACATACAAAAGAACAAATGAAAAGTTTTCATAATCATAATTATAGATGACACTTGCTAAAGTACCTGAATATTAGAAGAACGCTTACAATAGATAGCACGAAGTACTATATATGATATACAGTCAAATTATTAATTTTAAGAATCTTTTGAGTGATCTCACACGACATTAAGGAAATTATTACAGTAAATACGACAATGCTCCCAAAATTGTCCCAATGCACTGCTCGTTTTGTATATGACTTATCAGGGCTTTTTTCCGCTTTCCAACACTATTACCAAATTTGGAAAGTCATTTACAACACTACACTCACATTACCTCCAACACATCTCAACAAAAACATCACGACAAACCTACAATGACGGCAGTTCGGGGACCTTATAATAAGTCTTCAAAACGTATTCCTCTTACTGACGACCAACTAGAAACCCTTGCGAAGGGTTTCATTGAACATCGCAAGACCGTTCCTTGTCCTCACTGCAAAATTCCTACGGTCTTTCGTACCAAAGGTAAAAGCAAAGCCGCCAATCACGAAAAAGAACATGAATACCTATGCACTGTTTGCAGTCGTATAATGCATGCTGATGACATGCTCGCACTTGTTACCCGTCGGTATGACATGGAGGAGGATTCTCAACCCCCAGCCATTGCTTCTCAACCTCAGCTACCTTCACCATTTCCACCCCAACTCGAAATGGGCGCTACACCAGACATGCAAACGCTATTTCAGGTGCTCATGACTCTAACCACCGAACTCCAACAAGCTCGAACTGAAATCGCAAACCTCAAGGAACAACTCAACAGCAAGCAACAGCATCAACCACCTCCAGTTTCACCCATAACCTTGGAGGATGATTTCCCAGCTCTACCAGTATCCAAGTACCAATCAGCTCCTTGGCATCAACCCCAAAAGGTGTTGTCTCTTGCACAAATAGTTTCAAAAAACCAAGAGAAACGTGAAACTACAGCTGCTCGTTTTTTCCAAGCTCCTTCTACTACTCAAGGTTTCCAGTATCTCTATCTCCCCACTAAGTCTCGTATTTCCCTTGGTAAACTTCGCACTACTTTCAAGAAACTGGGTGTTAATAATGGTCGTCTTCTGGACCTCCATTATCCCGATCGTAACATTGTTGCTGTACTTGTACACAACGATTATGCTCCAGAACTAACAGAACTATTAACTAAAAAAGGTGTCAAACTCAACACCACCTTCGACCCATGTGCTGCAAGCGTGCTCAAAGATCCAAAATATGCTACTGACACTCTTGAACAACGTCAACAAATTGCTCAACAACTCCACAACCAACGGGTACAAAAAGCCCTTGTCCATATCCGCGGTCCCGCCAAATTTGCGGTGGCTCGTTTCTTTGCTCACAAATCATGGATTACAAAGACACAACTTGATGAAGTCCTCGCAACTGATCCCTATTTTGCTCACTCCAAGGATCCTGACACTGAAGACATTTTTATCACTGAAGACAATGCTTCCGTTGGTTCTGCTAAATCCAGCATGGAGGAGGACGACCCCCTTACTACAAGTTCTCAATGAGTGGTGTCCCATTGAGAATATCACTTTTTAATGCTACTGGTCTTCCTAAACAATCTATTTATCCATTGATAAATATTGCTCAAAACTCATCTTTACTATTTATTACTGAAACTTGGTTACTATCTCCAAACAAATATTCACTTCCATCTTGGAAACAATTTCATACTTATGGTGTTCCTGTCAACTCTTCTAATCTACATCGTGGTCAACTTGGTCTAGCTCTTCTGGTTAATCCGGATTTCAAGCTCCCAATTCATCACATCAACCATGTCAATCCTCTATTGGCTAAGTTTACTCTATCAATTATTATAAATTCTAAATTACTAATTCACTGCTTATATCTTCCTCTTTCTTTAGAATCAGCTCAAGTATCGGAAATTCTCTCACTATTACCTCTGGACTATCCTACAACAAACAAGACTATTATATGTGGTGACTTCAACTCACGTATTGGTGAACTAGTTGGTGACAGCAGGTGGAACACCAGCGGACGAATCTTTCGCAATTGGATGGAAGCTCATAGTTTGATACTATGGAATCAGTACTTGGCCTTTGGACAACCAACAAGTTATACTTATCACGGCACGAGTATTATCGATTACTTTCTTAGTAATACTGAACTGGATAATCCGGACTTAGTTATTGAAGATGAACTTTCTTTGAACTCTAACCACACATTCATGACTTTATTTTTTAATCTATCTCCAGCATATACATCTCACAACCTATCTACTAAGATCCATAGACCACATTGGAATCTGAAGAAACTCAAAAAACTGGATTGCAGCGGCAGGTATTGTTATGTTCTGGTAAAGTAAAATAAGGAATAACAATAAAACCAAAGAATACTTTTTGAGACTGAACTTTATTTAAGACAATCTTTCTTGTTAAAAAGAAATCATTACAAAGTCTACTATTATATTCTTCTATCAGTTGGCGGGTAAATGAGTAGTTATGAGCGTAGATCCAATAATTGACATGTTTGATTGAAGAATGATTACTGAATCGATTATGAAAATTTTTAATTCGTTGTTTTTATAGATCTTATTGTTCTTTAACTGATCTGGGAGAATTGTCCCGTCTTCATTGAGAGTAAAGATATATTTATATGAAATGCCTCCAGTCAGATCAAAGTTGACTAGGTACCTGATCCATTATTATTCATTTACAGAATTGATGAATAGTAAAGGTCATGACTTATTTATTGTTCATGTTTACTTTATAGGAAATCTAATAGTGATAGTTTTATAAAAAAAGAAGAAGAATATATTTTATTTGATAAAGATTTAAATTATTATCTTTATCAATTTTAATATACTTCTTTTAGTTGTAATTATTCAATGTCCGTTATGATCAGACGCTGTTCTACAACATAATCCCCTCCCAGGTATAACTAATACCGTCTAGATCTTTTAGAGTTTATATTGCCATTTAATTTATTACTACTTGTTGTAGAAGAGTGGCTGTTTTCATTAAGATCTGTTCTGGTCTTTCGTTTGCCTGTATGAGAAGTATCTATTAACTTCACGTTATTAGATCTTCCTTTATTATTTTGAAGGTCATATCTATATTTAATATCTTCAGGAACTATACCAACTCTTTGCCAATATTCTGTAATGAATTTAGGATCGGTAAAGTTAGAGGCAGGCTCCCAGGTATCATCGCTCTTATCATAGCCTTTCCATCTGCACTTATAAAGATATTTGCCTTTAAGCTTTTTATGTGCTAAGATGGCTTCTACCTGATAGAATTTATTTATTGATATAACTTCATCTTGTGAGATGAGTTTTAACGCAGAAGGTGGGTAGTTTTTAGATAACAATTCACCCATTTCATCTTCTAGTACATACGATCCTCCTTGAGTAATTCTTTTTACTTTATAAGGTCCTTCATAGTTAGGATCTAACTTGTTGGTTTTAATATTTACTTTTACCATTACATAGCTATTTTCAGGGATCGTAATTAGTTTATGTGACGCATCAAACTTTTCCTTCTGATTGTTTGTTATTATTTTGTACGTTCATATATGGCAGGGAACACAATCTCCGTCATTCTTTTTATATTGAGAAGGAGTTGTTTATTTATTTCTTCTTTAGTTGCCTTATTTTTTTCTTTGCTAAAATCTTCAAAGTCATTCATGTTACGACCGTACATTAAAGTGAAGGGTGGCGTCTTAGTACGTTCATTGTGTTTACCATTCAAGTAGAGTTGTGTAGAAGGAACATATAAATCCCAGTCTGCTTTAGCACCCTCGATTTGTTTCTTTATTGCATTTACAGCTGTTTGTACCCAACGTTCACTTACTCCATTAGCTCTGGGATGATAACTAGATATGAGTCTATGGTCATAACCAGCATTTTCAGCAAGTAATTGCATAAGCTCATTTACAAATTCACCACCATTATCAGATTGGATTACACGTGGAAAACCATAATGCGAGAATACATCGATTAAAGCTTTACAATCGTCATAGATTGCTTATCAGGCAAGGGTTTCAATACACAGTAACGTGTAGCAATGTCAACCATAATCAATAAGTAATTGTTGCCATTCAAGGAAGTTTTCATGGGACCGGCTAAATCAATGCCCCAACTATCTCCAGGTAATGTGGCTGTAATGGGTCTTAAAGGATTATAACCCTTTTTGATTATGTTAAATTGTTGACATGGAATACAACTCTTAACAAGTTCTACGGCTTCATTTTTCAGATTGGACCAGTAGATACCTTTACGTTTTAAAGCATGGTAAATTGCATCAGAACCAAAGTGTCCTTTAATGTGCTCACGTAGAAGAAGTAGTTTACGTTCTTCTGGATCCGGAGGCGTCATGTATTCACCTTTGTCTTCACTGGGTAGTTTTACTGCTGCTCTATTCAATAGATGAAGCTTATCCCCTCCCAGTTCATTGACAGGATCTTCAATTTCATATAGACGAGAAAGTGTGTCAGGGAGAATATTATCTACACCTGGTAAATGAACGACTTTAAAATCATATTGGAGCAGTGTATCGAACCAATTTATGAGCATAGCGTTAGCAATCTTTTGCGTGTGAAGATAAGTGAGTGCCTTATGATCTGTATACAGGGTAAATTTGTTTCCCCATAAATACTTATGGAACCTCTTCAGAGCATATACAACTGCTAATAATTCTCGCTTAGTAGCTGAATAGTTACGTTCACTTTTAGATAAAGTTTTAGCTATCATAGAAATATAGTGTACTTTCCCATTTATCTTTTGATACAGAATTACACCTATACCAACGTTAGAGGCATCGGTAGCGACATAGAAAGTTTGATTCAAATCAGGGTATGAAAGAATTACATTTTCTAACAATACTTTCTTTAAGTTGTCAAAACATTGTTGGTGCTTATCATTCCATAATTTAATTAATGATTTTTCATTTCTTAAGGCATCCAATGGAGCTAACAGTGAAGATGCTTTAGGAATATGAGGACGGAAATAATTTATGAGTCCACAGTATCTCATTATATCCTTTCCAGTCTTGGGGACAGGAAATTCTTGCACATTAGCAACTTTACGAAGGTCAAGAGAAACACCTTTAGGAGATATTCTGAAGCCAAGTAAATTAATTTTGCTTTGAAAAAATGTACATTTATCAGGATTTAACTTGAGATTTACTTTAGTAAGTTTATCAATTACTTGTTTTACAGTGGGTGGAAAAATGGTTCCAATGTTTTCGTCTCGCAAATTTAACGCTTTATAACTTCTGAACTACAAATGGTAACGACTCACAAAAACATGCAATTTGTAGCGCTTTTGCAGCTTATATTAGTGAACAAATATTTTGCTTGCATCGTTACACAATCGGGAATAAACTAACATTAAGCACAAAAACCAACATTGGAACCATTTTTCCACTGCATGCTTTATTTTATTAATATCTAGTATGACCGCCCTTCGCTGCAATTACAGCTCTACAACGATCAGGCATACTGTCTATGTATTTCCTACAGTCTTCTGCTGTAAAAGTAGACCATTCTTTTTCAACACGATCCCATAATTCATGCACACCTTTTGCCCTAATATCATACGCACTTAACTTGAGCTTAAGGTGGTGCCAGATGTGCTCTATTGGGTTTAGATCTGGACTTTGTGAAGGCCAGTTGAAGGTATGGTCACACTTGAAGTTGTTGTCCTTGAACCATTGCCTAGCTAGCTTTGACGTGTGTTTAGGATCGTTATCCTGCTGAAAATAGATGTCCTGAGGATTGTAACCATAGTATTCAAGGCTATCCATAAGAGTTATACTAAGAATCCCGACATAATCAGAAGCCTTCATTGTGCCTTCACTAATCCAGCATGCATAGCCAGGCCCGTCGTAGGTAATACAACCCCATACCATAATGCTAACACCCCCTCCTTTAACTGTCAAGTCGAGATGATGGGGTTGAAGTTTATCATCTGGTCGACTGCAAAAGTATTTGCAACCATCTCACCCATAAACGTTGACTTTTGTTTCGTCACTGAATACCATACGTCTCCAGTCATCGCTTGTCCAGTTTTATACTCTTCCGCCCATGCTAGTCGTCTTGCTTTCTGAACCTTAGTCAATAAAGGCTTTTTTACCTTTATCTTAGCATGGAAGTTCATGCTTTTCATAACCTTAATGGTACCTGAGTAGCTAATCTTGTGGCCAGTGCATACTAGATACTTATGGACAGCCTTCCCAGTCTTGAGAGTACCATTAACAATCTGCTTACGTATATAAGGCTTGGTGGTAACGCGTAGAACAGCCTTTCTACCAGGGTTTGCTGTTACTCTACCAGGAGAAAACTTGTTGGCACATCTACTTAAAGTAGATTTTTTTAAGTTAGAAATACGTTCCATTATCACTGAGTATGGCTTGTCTTGTAAAACCAATAATTTGATGCTTTCTTGCTTGTTTTTAGAGAGAGTGCGAACCATGTGTGTAGTGATACCCCAAATCTTTGTTATGTAAAGAAAGAAAAGGAAAAAAACGCTTTGACCGGGGATAAATTAATTTTATAAGTCACGTAGGCTTTTTCAGCGATAGCCGGAATGGTATGACTCATAATCAGCTAAAACGCTCTAGTGAAAATTCCACCAAATAACAAATAAACTTATCTACAGTTGTAGTGGAAAAATGGTTCCAATGTTGGTTTTTGTGCTTAATGTTAGTTTATTCCCGATTGTGTAACGATGCAAGCAAAATATTTGTTCACTAATATAAGCTGCAAAAGCGCTACAAATTGCATGTTTTTGTGAGTCGTTACCATTTGTAGTTCAGAAGTTATAAAGCGTTAAATTTGCGAGACGAAAACATTGGAACCATTTTTCCACCCACTGTAAGTGTTGCTTATGCTCTTCAATGGAAGTAGATGCTACAACTATGTCATCAACAAAACATTTAGCAAAGGACATGTTTTCTAATGCGATGCTCATAGTTCTCTGCATTACACTGGATACATGCTTTAGACCAAAAGGTGTACCAACAGGTATATACTGTACAGAGTTCCAAGAGAAAGCTAATTTATGTGCATGCTCTTCATTCATTTTTAAAGAGTTGAAAGCAGATTTAAGATCCAAAGTGGAATATACAGTTGCTCCTTTCAATTCCTCAAATAGCTCAGAAATTTTAGGCAAGGGCATTCTGTCAATTGACTTTAGAAGAGCATTAACATGTCTGGGATCATGGCACACACGGTAACCAGTTACTTCACCCTTAGCATTGGTCTTCTTTACTACAGTCAAAGCTGAGTTCCACTCGGTATTAGCAGGAGCTCTCTTGATTACACCATTCTCCAGCCATTCATCTATCTGATCTTGTACTATCTTATGATATGCTAAAGGCACAGGATAGGGACGTCGATAAGATGTGACACCTTCAGGAGTTTCAATCGAGACAACAGATTCCGGTATAGTACAAAAGGAACCTTTAGGTATTGCTTGATTTAATTGAATTAATGGCTTAATATACAGTAGCGGACAAAACTGGTGCACAAAATTTTTTTTCAGCTTTTAACTTCCATTACCTGCTCATGGTAGTTGCAATAGTCATGAAACTGTACTAGAAGGAGGATATACTAGTCATTGTAATTTATGTATGTTCTAAGCATGACATTGTTAAAACTGAGCGATAAGCGTGCTTTAAATTTATAAAATTTTATATTTTCTAAAAACCGCAAAAGTGGCTAAGACCTTAGACTTTATATAATCATCTCATCTCTTGATATCATCGGATGTTCTTCTTTGCATATGCTAATAATATGCGTGTATATCATTTTCAGTAAAAGAACCCGGCTCTTTAACTATTCTTTTCCAAAGATCATCGACCCTTTTTGATCTAGTGTCGTATCATCATACCTTTGCCATCAATTGCCACCTGGCATGCTTAAGCGGACTTAGGCCGGGATTAGTGGCGGCTAAACTTGTAGCACAGAAGCGCTGTTATCAAATATTGAGTTTGTGACATGCGTCGATTTGTGCCTTGTGTCATTGTCATACTGAAACGAGAGATTACGACGTGTTAGACCACTATACGCTAGGCTTTTGTGGTATGAAGTAAGCGAAATATATGTGTATATTTATGAGTTCATTATACCATCATATACTTGACACGCATATTCCGGTCCTCAATATCTAATACGGCCTTAAAACATAACAGAGCAGCCAGCATGCTTCATTGTTTGATCACCGTGAAAAAATCGCTCAGGTTGCTCGACTTGCTTTCAATATTAGTGTATACTATCTGCATCCATAATGTTCATATTTGTTTCATTGCTAAAGATAGCAGACTTCCAGCCCTCTATTGTATACAATGGCTTGTCGTGATACCACATTCATCGCTTTTTCCGGCTAATACAGCTGATGAAATTCTTCGATTCCTTACTTCCAGACTCAAAATCTAGCTTCCTACTGTGCCTTTAGACTGACAGTCTGCTAACACTGTATCTTAAGGTCCTCAAAATGTGCTGAGCATCAGAAACTGTGTGTAGCGGACCTTGTCCAAGCTCTAGGTTGATGACTGAACTAATAACTTTTCAGGCTAATAGCGGAATACCTTCATGATCACAAGACATTAAGTTTCTTTCTTCCCTCTTTCTCCTGTTGATTGTCCATTTAGAGATTCTTGTTATTCTAGAAATATCTGTTGTCGTACGAACTAAGTGTATTCGAGATCTCAGAGTTTCGTTTTTACAGTTGCTTATTTTCTTAAACATATAAGGCTAGTACTTTGTTATAGTGAATAGGGTAAAAACAAAAGGGGGGGCTCAATGGGAAATACAAAATAAGTACAGTTTTATATATTTTTTATGAGCTACTAGAATTTACTAATCTGCTGTGAAATCTGAAAGCAAACGGGAGAGATTTGGGGAAAATTGAAAGAAGGCTAGACAAGCACTACATTTTTGGCGAAAATTGAAATATGCAAAAAATCACTAAAAATGACCTTATGCCTGAGGGATGTCCGGCACAGTTCCGGTTTACATAACGTAATGTATATTTTAGACTGTCTTTCAGATGGTATATACCACAAAAGTCGCAGACATATGGCGGAGATACAATGTTGATTTTAATTTTTGTGCACCAGTTTTGTCCGCTACTGTAGTTTAATGCTTGTTGATATTGTTAAGGATACATAAGATTATAGTCACTTTATTTTAGTAAAAGGAATCAGATATGATCCTGAATAATATGTTGACATAACTTGGAATCATTTATAACATTATTCCCAACACAGATCAATAAAATACTTTGATTAGATTTTTATATTAAGCTTTATTCATATTAGCTTCACATAGTCAAATAAGATGACATGGTTGTAATATAGTTTAGTGATAGTATGAGCATGTTGAATAAGGAATGACGATTACTTACCGGATCATCATTAGTCATGAAAACATTTATCCTGACTGAGATATTATTGTTAGCAATGATATCCAATCACGGAACTAAAGGTCATTATATTCATCCGTACCGTCTCCTTAAATAGTCTTTATCCAGAGTTATCTGAAACCATCCCAATAGCATAATTGACAATACAAGCTAGGAACAGGCTAAACTAATAATTAGAAATTGTAATCATCTATTCTGTCAAGTTGATTATAAATCTGTCCTAATTCTTTATCCGTATCATGTCTATAAATACTCTCACTTTTTACATGTAGAATTATGTTTTAATCTAATCATAGTTATCTTAACTTAATAAAGAGATACCAAGTTCTAACAGTATTTCTTTATCTTTGATTGCTATATTATATTTACCTAAAACTCCCCTTTCCTAAACAGATATTCATTAGATGAACCAGCGGGGCAGTTCTCTAATTCAGTCATCTCATCATCAACTTTATTCAAGAGTTCACTAAAGTCATTGAATTTATGTTCAGGTACTTTGGAATTGTCTAAAGATACTTTACTATCATCCCATTTGTAAGGAAGACCAGTAAGACCAATACCAAGTTTACTCATAAAATCAGTACCAATACTCATATCATGATTATTTGTTAAATTCATTACTTCAAAGGTATGATTAAAGGATTTTCCATTACACTTAATGTTTACTTCAGTTAAACCAATTCTCTTAATAGTAGAGTTACAGTCAGCTAACTTTATGACATTATTATTTTTAGGAGGAATAATTAAAAAATTATTTTGGAAACAAAAATTTTTATTTATAGAGGAAAAATTTGCTCCAGTATCCAAGATCGTGATGGCTTTTCTATTGTTTGCAAGTATAGGAAAAGTTATAGAATTATCATTAGTACTTTTAAAGTCTCGAGTAACTATTAATTCTTTTTCTTTTTTAGACTTACAGTCAAGTGCCATACGGTTTAGAGGGCTGTTTATTTCACAATCATCCTCTTCATCGGATACATTTTGGTTTACAGTTCTTACGGCCATTCGGTTTATCTGTGCATTATCTTTATTGTTGCTATTACTATTTTTAGCAACTAGATATTCATTGCACTTATGACCTTGGAACCATTCTTTGCGGCAGTAAGTACATGGCTTGGTTTTAGATTTTCCCTTATTTGCCATGGGTGTCTTATACTTGTTGGTCAATACTTTACTAGTTCCAAAAGGAGCTTTACTAGTATTGCCAGCATGACGAGGTATACGTTCATCATCGTTCATAGGACGAGCACGTTTATGGGGAGTCTTGGCAGCAAAAGCAGAATCTTCACCAGAGGCAAGTACCAAGTCGATAATTTGGGTAATCGAACTAGGTAAGCGAGAACCAAAGTGAGAGGATATCGCTAATTGCGCGACAGACTTGACAGATGCTTTTAAGGAAGCAAAGTAAGTGACAGCAAGGAGAGTGCTGTCTTCCATACCAGCTTCACGACGCATCTTCTGGAAACGGTTTGAGTATTCCCTGTTACTCTCGTAGGTGCCTTGACACATGGAACCGACTTCGACCATGAGCAAAAACTTGCGGTAAGGGGTGTCAAAGTGATCCAAGATCATAGGGCGGACTTGCTTCCAAGAAAAACTTTTTTCTAGCAGCGCTTCTCTGCACCAAGAGACTTGTTCGGGATTCATACACAAAGGTAACAAACGTTCCCAATTGGAGTTCAAGGCTTGACCATGAGCACGCAAGACAGTTTCAAAAGTGTTACAAAAATCGTAAGCACTGTCATAGCACTCAGCCTTTTTCCTCCAAATTGCATCACCTTTTAATTGAAGCGTAGGCAAGTCATTTGGGACCACCAAACGAAGAGAATGATTACTTGAACCATCAGCAGGGGTCTTCACTTCTTCGAACATGGCAGTAAAGGACTTGAGAGCCTCCTTTGCTCTATTCACCTTCTCTTCGCAATCCTTGAATTTCTGATGAGCAGTAAGAGCAGCAGCAGGATCAGAATCATCTTCGTTAAGAACCATATACTCCATGAAATGTATCTTGGCCTGATTCTTCCAATTTTCAATGATACGCAGCTTGCGACTTACAATATCACCAGTGGAGTCAGTTACCTTAGGAGTAGCAGTATCAGTATCCATAGGAGTGGGTTCAGAAGCATACTTGCTTGCCATGCTTCCTTGAGGAGAAGAAAGATCAGAGATCATAGAAATTTGACTTTCTGGGGTACTTGTTACAATGGGATCAACCATGGGAGTTTCTTGAGGAGTAGACATATTGCGATAAAGTTTGGAATTCAAAAAGTAAAATGTTATGTTCTGGTAAAGTAATTCAGGAATAAAAATAAAACCAAAGAATACTTTTTGAGACTGAACTTTATTTAAGACAATCTTAATTGTTAAAAAGAAATCATTACAAAGTCTACTATTTATATTCTTCTATCAGTTGGCGGGTAAATGAGTAGTTATGAGCGTAGATCCAATAGTTGACATGTTTGATTGAAGAATGATTACTGAATCGATTATGAAAATTTTTAATTCGTTGTTTTTATAGATCTTATTGTTCTTTAACTGATCTGGGAGAATTGTCCCGTCTTCATTGAGAGTAAAGATATATTTATATGAAATGCCTCCAGTCAGATCAAAGTTGACTAGGTACCTGATCCATTATTATTCATTTACAGAATTGATGAATAGTAAAGGTCATGACTTATTTATTGTTCATGTTTACTTTATAGGAAATCTAATAGTGATAGTTTTATATAAAAAAGAAGAAGAATATATTTTATTTGATAAAGATTTAAATTATTATCTTTTATCAATTTTAATATACTTCTTTTAGTTGTGATTATTCAATGTCCGTTATGATCAGACGCTGTTCTACAACAGTTTAAGCAGTACGATTTTCCTCCTATCTCTATGGATGAACTATGGACTCATACGTTCGAGACTTGGTACGAAATTACCGAAAAAGAATGTCAAATTTATATTGAAACTATGCCTCAACGATGTATTGACATTATAGAAAATAAGGGTCTTTGGATCAAGTATTAGCGCACACTTTTAAATAAAAACCTTATTGTAAAACATCGGTCCCAAAATTGTACAAGTGTAGTCGGCATTTGTAAACGGTCATAACTCCATCAAAGCTGATTTTATCGTCGACTAAATAATATTAGCAAAACGCCAAGAAGCTATACTTTCGAATGATGTATAACATGCTGTAGCTTATTTATCGTTTTAGTGTCGATAAATCCTACTGAAGCAAAAAATGCAAAACACTTGTACAATTTTGTGAGCCACTGTATATAAATTACAATGACTAGTATATCCTCCTTCTAGTACAGTTTCATGACTATTGCAATTACCATGAGCAGGTAATGGTAGTTAAAAGCTGAAAAAAAGTTTTGTGCACCAGTTTTGTCCGCTACTGTATATTAATCCAAGTGCAGGCTGTTTTGATCCATTTCCTAATGTAAAAATGCTTTCCGATGCTGCGTCGATTTCTAAATTTAATGCATCCGCAAGTGCTTTTGACATACAAGTTTTAGCTGCTCCACAGTCGATTAAAGCTTTGATCTTTTTGTCACCAAGGAATATATGTGAATATACGGCAGTTGTGTTGAATTCCTCGTCTTCAATCAGCGCCATTGTCTGCGGTTGCGTTTTATTTTTGTTAGAGTCCCGTTTAGGTCTGCATCCAGTTACCAACTTCCGCCTTAAAGAAGGTGCTACAGCAATTAAGTCGCCAATTTGTATGTCGGCTTTGTGGTTCAGCACATCTGATACAATATCGTATTTGATTTCGGATGGAGATCTTTTTGCTCTAGGCTTTTTGGGCTTTGACCTCTCTTCCATCTGAATATCTGTTTCTATTGGCTCTTGCCTTGGTTGTACCTGTTGTTGTATTTGAGTTGCATTATTGGGTTGAACAGGTGTTGGGGTTATTTCTTCTATATGTGTGCGTGTCGTTACTTTTTTATTGACTGATGGTCCGGCTGTTTGCTTTCCTTTAGCTGTTCTTATTGTTTTAGCATACGGGGCAGGCGTGACATCAGGTGGCCTTTCACTTCGTACAGCAGCAAATAGATCTTCGTGGCAATTGCAATGTGTGTGATCTTTTTCAGTTAACATGGCATTTAGTTGATGTTGTGGATTGTTATTGTTATTAATGGATTTTGGTTTATGTTGGGTGCTCGATTGACCATCTCCTTGCTTAAAGGCAACCGACCCATTTAGTTTTTTGGTTGTTGGTTTTGGTTGGAGCCTTGTTGCTGGTTATTAGAATTGTCATCGGCTCGGCTGTTATACCTATTATTATAATTGTTATTAGGACGTCCATATCTGTCATTACTATAATTGTTGTTGTTATAGTTGTTGCGATTATTGCGGCCATAGGTTTCTGTTGTATTGCTGACGTTGGTTATCCAGCTCTGAGCGTATAGTACGTTGTATAAGATCCACTAGTTCCTGTTGCTGACTAAGATGATTACTTTGTTGGCTGTAGTTACGATTGTGAGAGTACGTATTGGAACCATATTGAGCACGTCTTGGTGTTGCGTCCATTGCAGTCAATTGATTTTGATTAGTGGTTAATCCATAAGCAGGGATAATAGCTGGTTGTCGTTCAGCATCATATAATTCAATGTTGTGATTATTATTTTGACGACGTTTATTCTGCTCCATTTCATGCTCGATGAGGGCTTGATTAGCATTTCTTGGTATGAAGGGATTGTTCACCATTGATATTTTACGAGGCTTATTAGCATACCACCATCCTTCGGCGTGAGTCATCCAATCTTGAGTGGTTTGTGGAATAGGCGTGTTGTTTCTCTCGATTAATAAAATTAACAAATAAATCAAATAATCGATGAGTCTCTTGAACCTCTTTATTGAGTAAGGACGAGAGAGAGAGAGCCCATTCAATACAAACTACGTCTTAGAATATAACAATATGATTTAGGGTCCGAGGTAGTACGGTATAAATTGTGTGGGCTGTTTATCGTACATAGCACGAAGTGCTATATATGATATACAGTCAAATTATTAATTTTAAGAATCTTTTGAGTGATCTCACACGACATTAAGGAAATTATTAGAGTAAATACGACATGGTTCTCGTACTACTTTGTATACAAAATTGCTTAATCTCGGGCAATAGCCCAGCACGGAATCTACTTTCGATTACTGCTTCATCCTTGATTTCGGCAAGACCAGCAGCTTCTTGTAACCTTGCAAAGAATATCTGGGGATGCTCTTGCTCTCCCTGATACATTTCGTTAAATTGTAATTCGTAACGCTGTATGAGTTCTGGTGTTATATAACGAGCTTTCAGACTTGCAATTGCTTGTTCATATTCCATTCCAGGGTTATCCTTGAGTATAACTTTCTCAAAGAGTGTCTTGGCAGGGCCACGCAATTGTGCCTTGAGTATGGTTCGCTTTCTTGCATTTTTCGTAATATCATTAATGTCCATATACGATTCTAAGACTTCCTGAAAGTGTCGAAAGTCTTCACCTTCGTAACCATGGAATTCGATGAGTAGAGGGCGGTTGTTAGGGATGATATTACTATTGGCCAACGCGATTTGTTCGGGCATGTCAATGTGAGGTAAGCTTGATAGTAAATCGTTAAGGAATTCGAGTTTGTAAATTTTTATTATTTTTGAGTCTTGAAGTCTTGATTTTTGATTTGATGTCCCTCGTAGTGACCACCAAATGTTATTTTTCTGAGTAGTAAAGGTTGTTATTAATAAAGAGAGTTTTCTTGAGTTTTTACAAGTTTAGTTGCTTGATGTGACCACCAGATCTTTTAAGTAAGATCAAATATAAGATAAAAGATAAAGATAAAAATAAAGGGAACAGGAACTTTTATAACAAAAGATTGCCTGTTTGTTTAAATAAAAAAATAAAATAAAAGGAATTGAACTTGAGTTATTTATTTTACTGAAAAAAACTGAATTGAATTGACTTCAACAAGAGAAGGTATTTATATTGTTTCTTTGTTTGTGATTTTGACCTTTTTCACAAAAATGAAAGTTTTCATTTGACCGACAATTTTCGATCTAATGACTAAAGTCGCTATTTTGAAAATTTTCGGCTTGATCGGGTGTTACATTGTTACTTTCTTCTTGGTTGCAATACTGTTTGGTGAGTTATTGTTTGGTCAGATTTGATTGGCAATATTAACTTTTGGATCGTTTGAAAAGATCGTTCCTTTTGTTCGTTCAAAAAGTTGGTTCTTGCGTTACATTACAATACTGTAAGATTGGAGTTTATAGGGTTTTTATAGTGTTAAATAGGTTTGATTTAAGAGAGGCTTGATATAAGATCAAAGATTTAAGTAGGATTTGATTCCAAAAAGAGTAATGATTTGAATATGAGTTGCTTGAGTAAAGTGACCACCAGATCTTGTTAAGTAGATCAGACTATTTTGAGTAAAGTAAAAATAAAAAGGTAAAATAAAGATAAAATAAAATAAAAAGGATTTACAATGAAGTGTATACACTTCAAGGGACTTCTTGTTCTTGATGTTATGTAAAATAAAAGAAAAACAAAAGATATTTACTTTGTATGATATTTATTAAAATAATCAAAAGTAAAGTAAAATAAAAGTAAGTTCAAAAGTAAGTAAGTAAGTAAGTCTTGATTGCTGTTAAAATGTCGAGGTATTTATATGTTGTTATTTTATATTGGTTGGCTTGTAGGTTTGTGTTTTAATAGAGTAAAGTTTGCTTGTAAAGCTTGATTGTAAGGTTAAGATTGCCTTGTAAGTTGTTGTTTAATATCGAATTTAAGCGGATGCTTGTTAAGTAGTGACCACCAGATCTTATTTGTAAGATCAATACGATGTTTCTTGATAAAAGTTAAAATAGAGTAAAAAGTTTAAGTGAACAGGGACTTTCTGTTGTATAATGGTAATAGTTATTAAGAAAAAGGTAGAAACAAAAATAAAGAAACAGTGTAGGTACTTTTTGAGACTGATCTTTATTTCAGTTTAAGTTAAAGTAAAAATTATTCTAATTGAAGGCAGGTATTTATATCTTATTGAGTGAGTGGCTTGATATCTTCTATTGTAAGCGTTCTTCTAATATTCAGGTACTTTAGCAAGTGTCATCTATAATTATGATTATGAAAACTTTTCATTTGTTCTTTTGTATGTCTGTCATAGATTATCTTTTATTCTGGGAATTCCTCACTGATTTGAATAACGTTATTTTACGCGTTATTTCAATTATATGAAAGATTAGCAATATTCCTGATATTGGATTGGATCTTGTTATTTTAGTTGATACTTCTTCTTATCAAAGAACTCTCATTAATACAAAACATATTCTAAAAGAATATGTTTAATTGGAATTGATTGTATGATCTTATTTAAATAAACTTATATTTTTATTTTATTTAATTATGATCTTGTATTAAGACTTATATTTATCAATGTCTACTACGATCAGTTACTGTTCTACAACACTTTCTTGTTAAAGTTTGTTAATTATTGAGTAAAAATATATGATTTATTTAAACTGACTAACAATTTCTTCACAAAAAGATGGGATATATATATGAATAATATTTTTTTTGTTTTCTTTTTTGCTTTTCTTATTTTTTTAACCTTTTTTATATTTTCAACTTTTTTTATCTTTTCAACATTTTTTATATTTTTAATTTTTTTTATCTTTCTGGCTTGACTCGGCTAATCTCTGTGTATCCTTATTGCCATTTTCGTTACAATGTTTTTGAGTTGTGAGATTGGAGTTTGTAGGGTTTATATAGTATAAAATAGGTTTGTTTTATAAGATTCTTGATGTGAGACCAAAGTTTCGTATAGAGTTTGGTTCCAAAAGTAGTAATAATTTGAATATAAGTTGGCCTGTAATAAGTGACCACCAGATCTTGTTAAGTAGATCAAACTGTTGTGAATAAAATAAAGTAAAAAGATAAAAAAAGGGATTACAATGAAGTGTATTTGCTTCAAGGGACTTCTTGTTCTTGATATTAGATAAAATAAAAGAAAAACAAAAGAGATTTACTTTGTATGATATTTATTAAAATAATCAAAAAGTAAAGTAAATAAGTGAAGTAAAACAAAAGTTAAAAGTGAAGTAAGTCAAGAGTAAGTTAAAAGTATAAGAAATATTGAAGTTATTTATATGTTTTTGGCTTTTCTGATTATATGCTGTTTTTGATGATTTTGTGGATATTCTGTGTTTTTTTGTATTTTTCTGGATTTATCTGTATTCATACGTATTTGTTTGTATTTTCCTGGATTTGAATTAGTTGGAGAGAGAAAAGTCAAATGCTGCAAAAGTTTGCTGCATTGTGTTACAATATGATTCAAGGGATTATTAGTTCTTCCTATTTATAAAATAAAAGAAGTATTTTGTTTCAAAGGAGATTTATTTGGATAAGGTAAGATAATAATAATAATTATAATAATGCTTGATAAATTGTTGATATTGTGAGATTGGAGTTTATATGCACTACGGCGCAAAAAATCTCCGCATTTCGCTTCTTGTAGACGCAGATTAGCAAAATAAAAATGCTAAAAATGTCGAATTTAGCAAAATTTAAAGCGAAATTGGAGTAACATTGGAATAAAACATGATGCTACATGAACTCTCATACGCTTTCACATAACAATTTAATTGGATGAGGCAAAGTTGGAGTAAAATGGAGTAAAATTGGTCTAAAGTATAACAATTTAATTGGACGAGGCAGACATTAGCTGTTCTGTATATAAGCAGAGTATGGCTATGTTTAATCAATTATGTCCAGTAAAATGGGTAGGTTTATTATTGTATAGGGCAGTATAAATGGACAAATTTAAATGATTTAATAATACGATGCTTTATTTATTTTATTATATTATTCATTTAATATGCAATTGAATAAAAAAAAAAAGGGATAATAAAAAAAAAGGAATAATAAAAGAAAAGGAATAACAAAAGAAAAGGAATACAGAATGAACAGATCCAATATAATCGTACGTCATTACTTACCTGTCCTCGACAATATTCAATGCAACCCATTTAGCAGATTTAATTACTTTCAACAATCTACATTGCAATCTACATTCAACAGAATAATTAATATTTAAACATATGCAATTTTATTTCTATTTACCAAAATCGTTTTCCTTTTTTTTTTATCACATGATGGATAATTGTCTTATACAACCATTGTTACTTTTCCTCAAGTCCGTGCGCCTATGCTTTATTGGGTTTAATAATACTCTATCATCATTGCTGTTATCGTTAATATCATTACAGTTGCTTCATACAAAATCCACATTGCAAAATAAAACAAAGTATTAAAATCTAATAAAAAACATCAGTTAAGAAAAAAGTAACAAGCAAACAAATTATACCTTTTGTCTTGTTCAAACATACTATCTATACAATATGTTATTGGTTAAGGTTCAATCTATCTGAAGCAGCATAGAGTATAATTTTACCTAATATCAACAGCATACACAATATGAAACAACACACCAAACATAGTATACAAAAGCAGAGGATGAATAGTTGCGACAAACTGGTCTACAGCATGATAGAGTATTGATTATACAGCTAGGTTGCACACTACAGATAGAGTCAGTAAGATGTCAAGGTAAGTAGCGGAAAGGAATACAAATAATGATATAAAGAAGAGCAAGGGTTGTTGCAAGTTGTAATGTAGCCATAACTAAGTTTTCTTTTCATTAGTGAACCATTCGTTAAAAACATCTTGTTTGACTAAAGCTCTCGCAATATTTGAAGTAAAAGAATACTAGAGCTTACTATAAGCAAAGATAAAAAGAAATGGTTAAAAGGAATACAACATTCAACAACTTCATACCCATGCAACATAATAATTGTTTTTTTTTTTTTCATTTGTAATGCGTTGACTGTTTGAGCTGATTTAGTTTTAGCTATTTTGTTTTCAAAACATGGTGCATATCAGCAATAACTAAAAGTATCAAAAACTGTTAACAAAGTAGAGTAATAATGAATATACGAAAAAAAAAAAAAAAAAAAAAAAAAAAAAAAGAGCCATAAAAAAAAGAAAAAAATAAAATAATGCTTTAAAATCCATGCAAGTTTATTTCATATAATTAACGTCATAGGACCAATGGCATTGAAGAATAATAACTAAGCTATATAAAAAAGTACCAACATTACCATCATGGAGATCTAGTCATGACAAGACAATTCTAAACGACATTTAACAAATAATAGCAGAATTTATTTAACAAAAGATAAAACAATAAAAGAAAAAGAAACAATTATATTCTTCTCTTTTATTTTGACGACGAGAAGTAGGACAAGTGCCAGAACGGGTGGTAGACATAATGGTATGCTTTCCGATCTTTAATGCCTTTTTCTTCATTTCATTTATGTAGCCTTCTTTTTTTTTATTTTTTTATGCTTTTATGCCTATGTCTATGATTTAATAACTTCTTTTTCCATGTTCTTTTTTTTAATTACCATCAAAACTCCATCCAAAATATATATCTAATCTTCTCTTATGTATTGCTGTATTCACGTAAATCACTTTTCGACTATAATCCAAATAAATTCTATGCATATGTTTCTATGCTTAAAACCTTTTACAAGAAACTATTTTTATACGTTTTGTAGCTGTAATAAAAAAAATCGTTTTAAGAGTTTTTAAACAAAGCTTCAGGTTTTGTATCTGTTAACAAGTTGCACTGCAAAATGATATGTTATTTGACACCTTCCATTATCTCTACAGTGTTACGTTGTTGTTAAAGGGATTTATAGCCTTATATCCAATATGCTAATCAAAATAAGATTTTTTTTTCATTATGAGTACTGAACCTGTATGTTTTTTTTTTTTTTTCCTACCAAATAAAGACTTTTTTTCTACTAAATATTTCATAAAGCATAGGACTAAACGGAATGTAGCTCATATACTATAAACATACATTAGATGCAATGTATATCAACAAACGATCACTATTTACCTTAAAAAAAAGCTAATTCTTGTTAAATAATTGTAAAAACTAGATTAAGGTACAAGATAAATAATAACAGTTTAATTGTTAGCAAGTGTTTAGAATAGTAAAAATAATTACGAGCCGTAAGAATTTCGTAGCAGGATTACATGAAGAAAGAAAAGAAGTACAATCGGAAGTTTCTTGTACTTTTTGAAACGCTTGTAAGTTATAACGACGTCATCCTAGAGCATTTGCAAACTCGTTTTTTTTTTTTTTTATTACAATTATTTTTGAAATTCGGTTTATTTTAATTCATGATTACAACAATTATTAGTAGTCAAACAGATTGAATTCCTTTGGCTTCAATTAAACTGACTATAACAGAGAAAAAGTATAATAACAAAGGACAACCTACTCAAATCAATATTTTTACCCGATGAGGAAGTAATTTATAAACAAATTACTTTATTGTATATGATCTGAATTTGATAATAGTTTATACAACTCTTTTTTATATCTATTACGCATTTATATTCTTCAGTTTATTCCTCCATATTTAATACAAAAAAATAAAGATTCACAACTATGACAAATTACTCTCAGTTCAATTAACATAAAAAGTTTGTAATGTAACTCGACTAGTAAAAGTATAATGAAGCAGTACTACAATTGGATACAAAGAAAAGTTACAGCAATCAAAGCATATCTTGTTTAAATTTGCTAAAATAAATAGAACTAAAGGCACAGGTGCATTACTGACTCTTTGCCATAATGCTTACATGTCTTCTTTTTCACATTTTAAGTTTCCATTAAAAACATATCAGCTAGAGCACAAGATGTGGAAGTGGTTTAAGATACGACAATTGACAGAGGCATAAAAAACGTAAGCTTTGTTCTTTTTTTTTTTATATTTTTGGCAGTAATGGAGTTATAAGTTGTCTCTTTTTTTGTTGTTGCAAATTATCTATTCTAAAAACAACCACAAAATATAGTTCTAGAAACAAAAAAGAGAGTCGCAGAATGTTTTTTTAAAAAAATAAAAAATTGTACACAATCTACTTTCTTTGTAATTGCTTAAAAAACTAATGAAAAGGAATCTTTTTTTACGACCATTACAATCATAAAGCAGAAAAATGCAAGTTGTGTAATATCGGTTCGTTACGTCTTTTAACAGCAAAACTCAGGTTTTATATAGTTTAAAAAGTGATTTTGCCAAGTAGATCCAGCCCATTTCAATATTTACCTGCAAAAAAAAAAAAAAAAAAAAAAAAAAAAAGTGGAGCAATAAAAATGAATGGAGCATTTTAAAAAAAAAATGCGGAGAACAACCAAAAAATAAACTCAAAAATACACCAGAAGCGCTGTAAAAAAATGCTGCAACGAGTATTCGTATCCTTCAAGCAGGATTCTTTGCGCCGTAGTGATGGTTTATATAGTGTTAAATAGGTTTGATTTAAGAGAGTCTTGATGTAAGATCAAAGGTTTAGGTAGGATTTGATTCCAAAAAGAGTAATGATTTGAATATGAGTTGCTTGAGTAAAGTGACCACCAGATCTTATAAGTAGATCAAACTGTTTTGAGTAAAGTAAAAATAAAAAGGTAAAATAAAGATAAAATAAAATAAAAAGGATTTACAATGAAGTGTATATACTTCAAGGGACTTCTTGTTCTTGATGTTAAGTAAAATAAAAGAAAAACAAAAGAGATTTACTTTGTATGATATTTATTAAAATGATCAACAAGTAAAGTAAAATAAAAGTAAGTTCAAAAGTAAGTAAGTAAGTAAGTAAGTTCTGATTGCTGTTAAAATGTCGAGGTATTTATATGTTTTTGAGTTTTCTGATTATCTGTTGTTTTTGGTTTTTAGTGTGGAAAATTTTTGTATGAATCTACATAGCCATCTGAATTCAGACACTGTCTGTATTCATACAGTTGTCTGTATTCATTCAATTCTTGTGGTACAATTTTTTAATATTTTCCCATTGTGTGTGTTACAATATTTATATGTTTTTGGTTTTCTTGATTTTGTGATGTTTTTAGATTTTTGTGTTTTCCTTTGAATTGTGAATTTAGTTGAGTTATTCAATTTCATTGAGTTTATCAAAAATATTGAGGACATGAACTTAGTTCAGGTCCGAACTTTCTTCGTCAAGTGGTACAGTTTGATTGAAAAAATTTCTATTTTCGTCACAATAGCTACACCAAAAGTAGAATCAAAAGATGTGACACAATGTAATTTTTTGTTGCTTCAATGGCTTGTAAGAGTTAACGGTTTTGAAATAGAGTAAAGTTGATGAAAATGGATAAAAAAAATTAAGAGTTGGGTAGAGTATTCATATTAGGTTCGCTTGTAAGTGACCACCAGATCTTGTTAAGTAGATCAAACTTGTTTGTAATAAAGTAACTTGATAAGAGTTTTAAGAGTGTTTACAATGAAGATAATTGACTTCAAGGGACTTGTCTTGCTTGTGTTTTAAGAGTGTTATACCAAAAGATTCAGGGATAAAGATACTTGATTTATTGGATAAAATATATTTAAGATAAGTAAAGTTAAAATATATATAAGTCAAGAGAAGTGAAGATAAGTCAAGAGTAAGTGAAGTAAAATAAAAGTAAAAACTTGTCTATTTTATAGTGTGAGATTGGAGTTTGTAAGGTTTTTATAGTGTTAAATAGGTTTGATTTAAGAGAGTCTTGATATAAGATCAAAGGTTTAGGTAGGATTTGATTTCAAAAAGAGTAATGATTTGAATATAAGTTTGCTTGTAAGAAGTGACCACCAGATCTTATAAGTAGATCAAACTGTTGTGAATAAAATAAAGTAAAAAGATAAAAAAAAAAAGGGATTACAATGAAGTGTATTTGCTTCAAGGGACTTCTTGTTCTTGATGTTAAGTAAAATAAAAGAAAAACAAAATAGATTTACTTTGTATGATATTTATTAAAATAATCAAAAAGTAAAGTAAATAAGTGAAGTAAAATAAAAGTTAAAAGTGAAGTAAGTAAGTCAGTAAGTTAAAAGTATAAGAAATATTGAAGTTATTTATATGTTTTTGGCTTTTCTGATTATATGCTGTTTTTGATGATTTTGTGGATATTCTGTGTTTTTTGTATTTTTCTGGATTTATCTGTATTCATACGTATTTGCTTGTATTTTCCTGGATTTGAATTAGTTGGAGAGAGAAAAGTCAAATGCTGCAAAAGTTTGCTGCATTGTGTTACAGATGCCCGGGGTGGACAAAAGTTCGTCCTCGAACGTTCCATGGCGTGGGACATGTAAGTGGGCCCAAGAGTCTTTTTGTTTTATTACTTTCTTTAGGATGGGATCGATTCGTCCCTCTATGAGTATCTCTTTCAATTGATGATGTTTGGCGTTGAGATATCGGTTGACACTAGCTTGAGTAGCATTAGGACGCTGGAAAACGAAATGACTCCAACGGTTGACGTACGTAGCTAGTTCTTCAATAGCATTTTGTTTCTTTCGGTGGGAACGTTTGAGTTCTTGTTGCGCTTTTTTATATTCAGAATAGGATTCCAGTATGTGTTTTTTTGTGATATTGGCAGCCTCCAGATTTCCTTTTTGCCAATCTTCTAGTAATAAATCATCCCATTCTTTGATACTTTGATCGGAACAAGGATAATAAGGCAGTGGATTATAAGCGGTATTGATATGAGCTACAGTGGGTTGCAGTACTTCTTTAGAGAAAGCTGAAATAGGCCAGTCCATGATTTGTGCTTGCTCCTTTACTCTTTCTTGAATTGCCTTTGCAAAATGAATAGCACTGTTATAGGTTGTAGGCTCCATCCCTTCGTCAACTTCAAGAACGAAGCAGTCATATTCTTTAAAGTCTTCTTGACAACATTGTAACCATTGTTCAAGTGCGATTACCAAAGAATCATATCCTTCCTGTTGGTAATATGTATGAAAGTAGTCCTGAAGCATGTTTTTGTAATATTCATCAGGATCGGAAAAATCTTCTTTTCTTGGGGCAATGGATCTCCATCATGCTTGCTTGTTAGTTTCATGGGATGCGCCTTCATTCATTGTTTTAATTTGAGTTCGATTTGTTAGATAATAAAACTTACAGTAGCGGACAAAACTGGTGCACAAAACTTTTTTTCAGCTTTTAACTACCATTACCTGCTCATGGTAATCGCAATAGTCATGAAACTGTACCAGAAGGAGGATGTGCTAGTCATTGTAATTTATGTATGTTCTAAGCATGACATTGTTAAAACTGAGCGATAAGCGTGCTTTAAATTTATAAAATCTTATATTTTCTAAAAACCGCAAAAGTGGCTAAGACCTTAGACTTTATATAATCATCTCATCTCTTGATATCATCGGATGTTCTTCTTTGCATATGCTAATAATATGCGTGTATATCATTTTCAATAAAAGAACCCGGCTCTTTAACTACTCTTTTCCAAAGATCATCTACCCTTTTTGATCTAGTGTCGTATCATCATACCTTTGCCATCAATTGCCACCTGGCATGCTTAAGCGGACTTAGGCCGGGATTAGTGGCGGCTAAACTTGTAGCACAGAAGCGCTGTTATCAAATATTGAGTTTGTGACATGCGTCGATTTGTGCCTCGTGTCATTGTCATACTAAAACGAGAGATTACGACGTTTTAGACCACTATACGCTAGGCTTTTGTGGTATGAAGTAAGCGAAATATATGTGTATATTTCTGAGTTCATTATACCATCATATACTTGACACACATATTCCGGTCCTCAATATCTAATACAGCCTTAAAACATAACAGAGCAGCCAGCATGCTTCATTGTTTGATCACCGTGAAAAAATCGCTCAGGTTGCTCGACTTGCTTTCAATATTAGTGTATACTATCTGCATCCATAATGTTCATATTTGTTTCATTGCTAAAGATAGCAGACTTCCAGCCCTCTATTGTATACAATGGCTTGTCGTGATACCACATTCATCGCTTTTTCCGGCTAATACAGCTGATGAAATTCTTCGATTCCTTACTTCCAGACTCAAAATCTAGCTTCCTACAGTGCCTTCAGACTGACAATTTGCTAATACTGTATCTTAAGGTCCTCAACATGTGCTGAGCATCGGAAACTGTGTGTAACGGACCTTGTCCAAGCTTTAGGTTGGTGATTGAGCTAGTAACTTTTCAGACTAAAAGCGGGAGACCTTCATGATCACAAGACATTAAGTTTCTTTCTTCCCTCTTTCTCCTGTTGATTGTCCATTTAGAGATTCTTGTTATTCTAGAAATATCTGTTGTCGTACGAACTAAGTGTATTCGAGATCTCAGAGTTTCGTTTTTACAGTTGCTTATTTTCTTAAACATATAAGGCTAGTACTTTGTTATAGTGAATAGGGTAAAAACAAAAGGGGGGATTCAATGGGAAATACAAAATAACTACGGTTTTATATATTTTTTAAGAGCGACTAAAATTCACTAATATGCGGTGAAATCTGAAAGCAAACGGGAGAGATATGGGGAAAATTGAAAGAAGGCTAGACAAGCACCACATTTTTGGCGAAAATTGAAATATGCAAAAAATCACTAAAAATGACCTTATGCCTGGGGGATGTCCGGTACAGTTCCGGTTTACATAACATAATGTATATTTTGGACTGTCTTTCAGATGGTATATGCCACAAAAGTCGCAGACATATGACGGAGATAGAATGTTGATTTTAATTTTTGTGCACCAGTTTTGTCCGCTACTGTATATAAGTATTTTTTTTTTGTAGTATTTATATCTTTTCAATGTTTTTGTGCTTGTGAATTTTTTTTTTTTTTTTTGTTAATCTAAAAGTTCATTTGTTTCATCATCTAAAACGGTTGTAACAATCAGCTGATGCTCTGTCCTCCATTGAGTATTCGGTATGGAAAATGGTTTTAACCTATTCCCATGCACTCTTTTGATTCTGGTATCTTGTACTTCGGTATTTTTAATGTGATAGGTTCCTTTGCCTAAGACTTGATGTATGATATATGGTCCTTCCCATTTGTCTTGAAGTTTTCCAGACCATGAAGTTGATAAGTAGTCTTTATATAAAAGTACAATATCTCCTAATTTGAATGGTGGCTTCAATTCTTTTCTCTGATCGAGGATCTTGTCTTCTATCGCCTTTTTCTGTGCATTCTGTGTGGTCTTTATTGCTTTGGCTGCTTGTTCCCTGATACGATTGAGACTATGCAACTGATGAGCAGTGCGATGGAATAAGATAGCTTCAAACTTTGGTGAGTTTCTTTCATGGATCAAGTGATTCATGTCAAATGGTGTTTTAGGTTCATATCCGTATGTCAGATAGAGTGGACTTTGCTTGGTAGTAGCTTGTTTCATCGATCTATATGCGAATAAGGTGGCGGGTAAATATTCGTCCCAATCTTTCTTTTCATCATCTGAGCGTCGTTGCAATATTTGTCCAAGAGTTTTATTGAAACGTTCTATGAGTCCATTACTCTGTGGATTGTATGGTGTGGTTGTTTTGTGTATAATTGAGTAATTTCGGCAGACTTGTCGAATTAGATCGCTAACAAAAGGCTTTCCATTATCAGAAACAATAATAGTTGGGCAGACATGTCTACAAATTATTTCTTCGTACAAGAATAGTGCTATTTCCGATGCATTTTGGAATCTCATTGGCCTGGCCTCTACATATTTTGTGTTTTGCCAAGTATTAAAATAAAAGACAAAAACTAAAAAGACAATAGTTGTGAAACTAAAGATTATATATTTCTTTATTAATAAAAACATTTGAGGCTATTTATACTTTTTGGATGTCTGGATCTTTACCGCTATTTCAATTGATCGGTTAAAAGAATAATGTGGGAAGGATGGGAAGATAAAGGAAAGATAGTAGATAATCAATAGCCGCTGTCTTCTTGACGAATCAAGGGACAATGAAGTAGATAAATTATTGATCTAACGATAATTATCGAATAAAGTTGGATTGAACTGCCGTTGTTATAATCAGGTTCCGATATAGTCGTGGGAACGCCGATAGGGACAACAGGGCAGAGTTGGCTATTGCGGAGATCTCTCGTTTATCCATGAATGTTCACTTTACTAGTTGTGTGGATACAACATTGCCCCCTTCTAGTTTGAAGCAAACGGTAAAAAGGAAAAGTGAAGATTCAGAAATGAGCAAAGGTCATACACAATAAGTGCGGTAATGATCATAGGGTAGATAAATAGACATAGTATAATTGAGGATAGATCGTAGTAGTAAGTTGTCATAAAAACCTGATAGTAAAAAAACCTTCTTTAGGAAAAATTGTCTTAGGGAAAAAGACGGTCAACTACTTAGACAATTTAACGTCTTGATCTCTTGCTTCTACTGTGATGTTCACGAGTAAGAACGGTACGTTTAGGTAGTCTTGCTTTCTTTGAGACAGCAGTATTGTTACCTGCTTGACGACGAGCCCAATATGTTTCAATTGAAGATCGATCATCGAAGCTAGAAGTAGGTTCCCAAGTGTAATCTGTAGGATCATCGTATCCTTTCCAATGAACAAGATACTGGTAATTACCTGGAGTTCCTTTGTGTTGTATAATTGCTTGAATTTCATAATGTTGGCCATCGATTGATTCTGCACTTTTATTACTGGGTAATGCAATAAGTTTTAAGTGTGAAGTGGGTACATCTCTTGATAAGAGGTTATTTTGTTTATCAACTAATATGTAACTGCCATTAGTTGTCATTCCACTTATGTAAAAAGGTCCTTCATAATGCGGATCAGTTTTGTTTTCCTTGTTCACATTTTTAATCATGACTTCACTATGGAGTGGAAACGGTGTGTGAACGATTTTGTTTGTTTTCATAAAATATGCATTGTCTACATCCTGAGTTTCCTTAATGCGTTTAGCTAGAGCAGGAATAACAACTTCGGTAGCATATTTAAGTCTGTTTTCTATTGCTTTAGAATCTATAGCATCACTTCTAAGAGTGGGTTTAATATGAGAATAATCTTTCATATCATTTGGTACTTTATTGAAGATTACTGTGTATGGCCTGCTCTTATGAAGTCTGGAGTATTTCAGATTCATAGCATATTGGGTTGCAGGTACATATAGATCCCAATCTTCTTTTCTTCCTTGTAACTGTTTAACGATAGTCTTTTTAGCAATTCCTACAAATGCTTCATTGACTGAGTTACCAAGGGGATTAAAAGGGTTAGACACTCTCTTATCGATACCACTGTTATTAATAAGTTCAGTAACGATGGTAGCAGTAAACTCTTTTCCGTTATCACTAGCGATGACCTTAGGCCAGCCGAAAGTACAGAAGATATCAACAAGCTGTTTGGCAATAGTAAGAGCTTGTTTATCAGGAATGGCTTTCAAGATAGTAAAGCGAGAGAATAAATCAACCATAACAAGAAGGAAATTATTTCCGCTCGTAGATGTTATATTAAAAGTGCCGAGGTCCATAACCCAATGATCTAGAGGTCCGTCAGGTAGGATACTTCTAGGGGGATGATAACCTGTTTTGGCAATGTTAAACATTTTGCATTCATGACACTTGGATATGACATCCTGAATATCTTGACGTAAATTAGTCCAGTGGAGATTATCACCATGAATGGTTTGTTCTATGGCTTTAATTCCGTAATGACCTAATAAGTGAGCCTTCAATATTATATCTTTTCTTTCCTCAGGAGGAGGTGTGATATAGTCTTCATATTGCAAGGCGCGATGCAATAAGGGTTTTGATGATGATGTTGCAGAAGTGACTGCATATGTTTGTGTTTCATAACTTCTAGATTTTTCTTTAAAAGTTGGTTTTCTTTTTTCTTTTTCTTTACCACGGATATTGTAGATGGCAACATTGTTGACATTGTTACCCCCCTCCAGTTTATTGTCATCTGGGAATAAACGACTAAGTGCGTCTGGGATAATATTCTTAATGCCAGGACAATGAACAATATCAAATGAATATTCGAAAATTGTTTCAAACCAAACAAGCATGGCAGCATTTGGAACAACTTGCTTCTTGATATAAATCAAGGCTTTATGATCAGTTGTCAAGGTAAAATGACGGTTGTATAACCATTTATTATATCTCTCAAACATGAATACAATCGCTAACAACTCTCGTTTGTTTGTATGATAACGACGTTCGGTAGGGGAAAGAGATCTTGCAGCAAAGGCGTTATATTTAATGTCTTGGTCGATGACTTGATAAACGACACCGCCGATACCATAAGCACTAGCATCTGTTGCAACGTAGAATGGGTACTTAAGGTCAGGGATGTGAATAACTGGGGCATTCACTAAGGCATCCTTAATATTACGAAAACTGCATTCATGGGTTTCATTCCAAATTCCTTTTAAAGAATTAAGAGATCGCAACCGGTCAAGTGGAGCAGTCAAGCGAGAAAACATTGGTAAACTATTACGGAAATAGTTTGCAAACCCAAGAAAACTCATGACTTGTCTACCAGTTTTAGGTGTGGGCCAAGAATGTATATTTGTCAGTTTACGTTGATCAGGGATTAGAGAACCATTGTTGCCAATAGTCCATCCGAGAATATTTACACAACTTTGTGCAAAATGCGTCTTTTCAACATTAATAATTAAATTTGCAGCAGTAAGACGTTTCAACACTTCACGGACATACTCAATATGTTGATTCATGTCACCAGAGCTGAAGACACATAGATCATCAATATAGAGTGCAGTGTAAGGAAGATCTGCGAACAAATTTGTAAGAACACGCTGTACAATATTACCGGTGCTTGTCAAGCCAAAAGGACAATGACGAAATTGATACTGCATACCAGTAAATGGATGAGTAAATGCAGTTTTGGGTCTATCAGATTCTTGGATAAGAAAACGATGAAAGCATGCTCGTATGTCGAAGGTAGTGAATATAGTAGCAGAACCCATACGTTGATGAAGATCGCTGATTAGAGGTAAAGGCATTCTATCAACATTCTTTACAAGTTGGTTAAGCAGACGTGGATCAATAACTGCTCTTTTCTTAGTGTATAATCCGTTGACATCCTTTTTTCCAACAAGAAAAATAGGGTTATTGAAGCGAGTATTGGAAGGAGCAGGTTCAATGACACAATCATCCAACCAAGTTTGAATTTGGTCTTCCATGATCTTTCTATTAGCAATAGCAATATCGGGTTGTCTTCGATAAGCAAAGGCATTGGGTTCAGTATCAAGAGTGATGATAGCACCAGGTAAATTACAATGAGAAGACATGGGGATACTCGTATTAGCATCTAACAAAGGTTGAATAGTGCTCATCAAACGTTGTCTTTCCTGCATAGTGCCAACAGGAGTTTCATTTGGCTTATAATCATCAGGGTTAACTGGATCAGGTATTTTAGGAATATTAGAATTTAACCAAGAAGTGGCTAATCCTGTTAAACCTATTCTTAGTTTAGGCAAAATGTCAAGTCCTAAACAAATGGGAACATCACTGCTAAAATCAAACACTTCAAATTCATATGACAAACGGATTTGGTTATAATAAACAGTAAGATTTATTATGCCTAACCGGCTTACAGTACTTGAACTATTATGTCCTAACTTGATCGATCCTGGATTAGGTGTTGGAACTAAACCAAGTGCCGAACAGAACGAAGGAGACACACACGAAAAAGACGAACCGGTATCAATCATGGCCCATGTTTTGATGTGCTCTATAATAATAGGAACATAAAGCGTATTAGTGTTTGAAGGCGCTTTAGAAAAGATGTGATGTGTAATGTACTTACAGGCCTGAGCAGCTTCAGCCACAGTAAGGGCTTCCGCAACATCAATGTCCATATCATCCGACGAATCGGGAACAGGAACAACGGGACCAGCAGCATCAGTCTTACGACCGGGAGAAGCATCACTACTACCCGAAGCAGCAGTGGCAGAAGAACCAACAGAAACAGAAACATCGTTACCAGAAGAGGCAACGGAAGACAAGGAAGAAGCAGGGGATCGACTCATTGCTCGAAACATGTGAGAAGATCCGGCAGAGTCGTCAGCCAAAGAACCGGTTGAACGGCCCTTTCCTTTGCATCGGTGACCAGGACGCCAGTTGTCAGCACCACAAGAGCGGCACGGACGTCCCAAACCGGAAGGTTGGTTTCTTGGATTCCACTGAGAGGCAGCAGAACCAGAGGAGACATCATCTTGGGTTGAACCCGAAGACGGAGAAGAAGAGGAAGCTTTCTTCATAGCACGACATTCATCATTGCTATGGGTGGTGGTCTTGTGGAATCTGCAATACTTCCTAGAAGTCTGCGGATAAGGTGCAGAACGAACAGCAGAACCAGAGACGAAAGCAGAAGATTTCTTCCGACCAGAAGAAGAAGAGTCATTGACCATCGAAGGGCCAGCAGAAGTGTGAGCAACGTTAGCTACTCTACGAACTTTGTACAGCGAATGGTACAAAGTCTTGGCCAACTTGACAACGTAGTCGACCAATTCTTTTTGTGCGTCCGTACAGTTGGCTAAGGACACGATCACCTTCTTGTAGATATCGGCCTGAAGACCGATCAGAAAGCAACGAGTCAAGACGCAGCGATCTTGGATCTGTGCCAAGCGACGGAGGTTGTTGAAACGTTCAACGTACTGGTCAACAGTTTCAGCAGCAGTCATGGAGATGCGTAACAACTCCGTTGTAGACGTGGCTTTTTCTTCAGCCGAACCAACACCATAATGGCTAGTAAAAGCCTTTTTGAACTGACTCCACGTATGGACATCCTCTTTTTCTTGGTACTCATCAAGCCAAGTACGTTGACTCGATGACAAGCAAGGAGGGAGAAGACGAAGCCAGTGCTGATCAAGATCAAGACCATGTGCGAACATTACGTCCTGAAATTTTTTCAAGCAGTGCTTGACATCCACAGAGACAGGGGCAGATGGGTCAAAGACCGCACCCTTCCACTGCATGAGGGGTAGGTTTGGAGGTACAACATTCAAGGCTGCAGGAGCAACCTTAGGTGAACCAGTCCAAGCGGTGGGAACAGCATGGTTCATGGCTCGCTGGAGGAGGTCTCTAGTATGAACTAGTCTCTCCAGATCCTTAGAGCAGGCTTCGTACTTAGCGCGCACCATGCTATCTTCCTCTGACTCAGGCGTCGTAGAAAGAAGACGAACAGACAAGTTAAGAATAACTTGGGTGGCACCGATGATGGTGGAATCCAACTCCTCAATAGAAGAGTGGATGGATGGAACTGCGATTCTAGGCTCAAGAGAACCAGAAGAAACTGCGGAAGTGGTCATTCCAGAGGACTCTGCCTCTGAAGGTAAAGTAGAAACATCTGACATACGACGAGCGTTATCAGGATAAGTTTTGGCATTACTACTGGAAGAACCAGCAGCAGCAGAGTTAAAGTCATTTGTGTTTGACATATTGGTAAGGTAGGTAGTAATAATAAAAAAGGGTTGTTTTAAAAATAAAGTCAATAAAGAATTCACAAAAAAAAATGTTTTGCCAAGTATTAAAATAAAAGACAAAAACTAAAAAGACAATAGTTGTGAAACTAAAGATTATATATTTCTTTATTAATAAAAACATTTGAGGCTATTTATACTTTTTGGATGTCTGGATCTTTACCGCTATTTCAATTGATCGGTTAAAAGAATAATGTGGGAAGGATGGGAAGATAAAGGAAAGATAGTAGATAATCAATAGCCGCTGTCTTCTTGACGAATCAAGGGACAATGAAGTAGATAAATTATTGATCTAACGATAATTATCGAATAAAGTTGGATTGAACTGCCGTTGTTATAATCAGGTTCCGATATAGTCGTGGGAACGCCGATAGGGACAACAGGGCAGAGTTGGCTATTGCGGAGATCTCTCGTTTATCCATGAATGTTCACTTTACTAGTTGTGTGGATACAACATTTTGTAAGGTAGTCAATTCCAGCAATTATATAACGATAGCCTGCTCTTGATGCTTGTACGTGCTTAACATCTAGTGCTATACGATCAAAGGGTTTCTTCGACACTGGTACTGGATATAATTCTTCATTAAGACTTTTACTTCCATATACTTGGCATCGAGGGCATTTTTTGACGTATTCTTGGATATCTTGTGACATTTTTTCCCAGTAGTATCTTGTTGCAATTTTGTGTAGCGTATTGTTATAAGCAAGATGTCCTCCTAAAGGATGTTGATGGTAGGTATGAATAATGTTTTCAGCCTCTTCCTTATTTAAAACTTTGCGAATGATCCCATTGGATGTGTTGTAGCGATACAAAGTATCTTTATATATTGTATAATTGATTGATTCTCTTTCAAGATATTTTATCATTTTTGTTGATATGTTATCAGGTATTTTTAGTGTGAGTAAATATTGTTTCATCTTTTTCATTTTTTCTTCTTCCATTGTGTGTAACTTTGTTATTGTGCTTTAAGGTGGTACTATTTCTGTAATTTTCTGTATTAAGGTTTTGTCTGTTTGTGTGTGTGTGTATAATTTTTTTTTTTTGATTTTGTTTGTTTCAACTACCCTCCCAGCCTCCTTGTAGTTTTCTTTTTTTTTTTTTTTTTTTTTTATATGATGTTCTTTTGTTCTTTAGTAGCCTAATCTTGACAAGAAGTCGGCACTTTCATTAACTCGGCCTGGCCGGTACTTGATTTCGTACTCATATTCTGCTAATATGGTAATCCATCTTGCAATGATACCAGTAGGATTGGTTGTATTAAGTAAGCCTTTTAGTGCTGAATGATCTGTAATGATGGTGAATTTTCGTCCAAGAAGATAAGGTCTAAATTGTTTGACAGCCCAAATTAAGGCTAAGCATTCTAACTTTGATACTCCATAATTGGTTTCACTTGACTTTAAGCTTCTGCTTGCGTATATTATAGGGTGCTCGTGACCATTGTCGTCTAACTGAGTTAAGATGCAACCAAGGCCTAGTCTAGAAGCGTCTGTTACAAGTATAAAATCCTTGTTGAAATCTGGCCTTGCTAAAACTGGTGCCTGAGTTAATAATTTTTTCAAGGATTCAAATGATTCAGTTGTTTTGCTAGTCCAAGGTATTCTTTTTGTCGTCTTGATTTGGTCATGCAATGGACGTGCTATTGCAGCAAAGTTTTTTATAAATCTACGGTAATATGAGGCTAAACCTAGGAATCCTCTAATTTGTGTGAGCGTTTTGGGAACGGGATAATTTTTTATCTTTTCTATTTTGCTTGGGTCGGTCTGAATTCCTTCTTTTGTTACAATGTATCCAAGGAACTTCAGATGATCTTTAAAGAAAAAGCACTTTTCTGGGTTGAGCTTTAGGTTTCCCATTTTGATACAATTGAAAACTTGTTCTAAGTGAATTAAGTGTTCTTGACAGTTATTTGAATAAACATTTAGATCGTCGATATATGCTACCAAACATTTGTTGATTAATGGTCTGAAGCAGAGATCAATGAGACGCTGGAAAGTTGCGGGTGAATTTACTAATCCCATAGGCAATGTGTTGTAATGATATACTCCGTATTTTGTGGTGAAAGCTGTTAATTCCTTGCTACTCTCTTCCAAGGGTACTTGATGAAAACCAGCTCTCATGTCAAGAGCGGAAAATACTTTAGCTTTTCCCAAAGTGTCTAATAAATCGTCGATTCTTGGCAAAGGGTATGAATCTTTCTTTGTTACAGCGTTTAACTTGCGATAATCAATTACCATACGGTATTCACCGTTTTTCTTTTTAACAAGTATTACCGGAGCAGCCCAAGGACTGTTTGATGGTGCAATTACACCTAACTTGCAGTATTTATCCAATTCCTTTTGTAAATAGTCAGATTCTATAGGACTAAGTCGATAGGGTCTATGACTAATAGGCTGAGTATTCTCTTCTATGATAATTTTGTGCTTCAAAATTGATGTGTAGCCAATGGTATTATTATCCCAATCAAATATTTCCTTGAATCTATATAGCAATTTTCGTAGTTTCTGATTCATTTCTTTTGATATATCTCCAACTTCCACTTTTGCATATGAATCTTTGTCTATCATTTCTTCTTTATCACTTTCGGTTTCTGAGTTCTGATTATACTCCATAGTATATAAATCTGCTTCTTTGTTAAGTTGATACGCTTGTATGACTTCCTCATCTTGTAAATCAATTTTCTCAAGCTTTCCTATCTTTTCAAACGACTTTAGGTGGATGTTTTTCTTTGATCGGTTGTATAGATGTATTTCGATGCTCTTGTTGTTTAATACTATAGTGGCATTTAAGTCGAAATATCCCATTGCTTGAATAATGTCAGGGTTGGTTAGTTCAAAACTATAAGTGACTGACTTTAACTGTCCAGGTGGTTTTTTAAGCTGAAATGTGCTTGACGTATAGGCTTTTAAGATCATCCCTTCTTTTGGAGCACGAATGATTTGATCATTGTTATTTGTTATTATCTCAATTTCTTGGTCAGATTCTTTTTCCAATACTAATAATGATTGATCATTGTCTTCTTCTTGATGTTCTTTGTCGGATAGTTCATCTTCAGCACTGTAAATATCTTCATCACTATGTTCTATTGATTCATCCTCCGTACTGTATTCCTCTTCAGGGCTTTCATCGGCTTCTTCTTCAAAATGGACATGTTTTGAATTTGAATTAGTTTGACTGACTGGATTTTTGTATGTTTGCGTATAAGTCGTAATTTTTGGTATTTTTTCTTGCTTGCGTAAGAAGGTACAGTAGCGGACAAAACTGGTGCACAAAACTTTTTTTCAGCTTTTAACTACCATTACCTGCTCATGGTAGTTGCAATAGTCATGAAACTGTACTAGAAGGAGGATATACTAGTCATTGTAATTTATGTATGTTCTGAGCATGACATTGTTAAAACTGAGCGATAAGCGTGCTTTAAATTTATAAAATTTTATATTTTCTAAAAACCGCAAAAGTGGCTAAGACCTTAGACTTTATATAATCATCTCATCTCTTGATATCATCGGATGTTCTTCTTTGCATATGCTAATAATATGCGTGTATATCATTTTCAGTAAAAGAACCCGGCTCTTTAACTATTCTTTTCCAAAGATCATCGACCCTTTTTGATCTAGTGTCGTATCATCATACCTTTGCCATCAATTGCCACCTGGCATGCTTAAGCGGACTTAGGCCGGGATTAGTGGCGGCTAAACTTGTAGCACAGAGGCGCTGTTATCAAATATTGAGTTTGTGGTATGCGTTGACTTGTGCCTTGTGTCATTGTCATGCTGAAACGAGAGATTACGACGTTTTAGACCACTATACGCTAGGCTTTTGTGGTATGAAGTAAGCGAAATATATGTGCATATTTATGAGTTCATTATACCATCGTATACCTGACACACATATTCTGGTCCTCAATATCTAATACAGCCTTAAAACATAACAGAGCAGCCAGCATGCTTCATTGTTTGATCACCGTGAAAAAATCGCTAAGGTTGCTCGACTTGCTTTCAATATTAGTGTATACTATCTGCATCCATAATGTTCATATTTGTTTCATTGCTAAAGATAGCAGACTTCCAGCCCTCTATAGTATACAATGGCTTGTCGTGATACCACATTCATCGCTTTTTCCGACTTATACAGCTGATGAAATTCTTCGATTCCTTACTTCCAGACTCAAAATCTAGCTTCCTACTGTGCCTTTAGACTGACAGTCTGCTAACACTGTATCTTAAGGTCCTCAAAATGTGCTGAGCATCAGGAACTGTGTGTAGCGGACCTTGTCCAAGCTCTAGGTTGATGACTGAACTAATAACTTTTCAGGCTAATAGCGGAATACCTTCATGATCACAAGACATTAAGTTTCTTTCTTCCCTCTTTCTCCTGTTGATTGTCCATTTAGTGATTCTTGTTACTCTAGGAGTATCTGTTCTCGTACGAACTAAGTGTATTCGAGATCTCAGAGTTTCATTTTTACAGTTGCTTATTTTCTTAAACATATAAGGCTAGTACTTTGTTATAGTGAATAGGGTAAAAACAAAAGGGGGGGCTCAATGGGAAATACAAAATAAGTACAGTTTTATATATTTTTTATGAGCTACTAGAATTTACTAATCTGCTGTGAAATCTGAAAGCAAACGGGAGAGATTTGGGGAAAATTGAAAGAAGGCTAGACAAGCACTACATTTTTGGCGAAAATTGAAATATGCAAAAAATCACTAAAAATGACCTTATGCCTGAGGGATGTCCGGCACAGTTCCGGTTTACATAACGTAATGTATATTTTAGACTGTCTTTCAGATGGTATATACCACAAAAGTCGCAGACATATGGCGGAGATACAATGTTAATTTTAAGTTTTGTGCACCAGTTTTGTCCGCTACTGTAATAGGCAATTCGGCTTTTTGGTTCTTGTATGTTACTTTTAAGGATTCACTATTAAAATCAATCTTCGCTTTAGCTCTAATTAACCAATTGTTTCCAAGGATGAAGTGAGTGGGACATGAAGGTAATACTTCTACTGTACAGGGTATAATCATATTTTCTTTTACTTCTACTGGTACATCATAGATAACTCCTAATCCTGCTTGTTTTGTTCCATTTCCCATAGTAAATATAGTTTCGGAGGCAGCGTCTATAGAGAGTCCTAATTTATCAGCTAAAGCTTTCGACATACAAGTCTTTGCTGCTCCACAGTCGATTAACGTTCTAATCCTATGGTCTCCAATGGTAGTTTTTGAATATACAGCGGTGGTATTAAATTCATCGTCTTCAATTATTGCAACCGTTTGTTGAGAACCTTGATTTTTAGTAGCAGTTCTTCTAGTTCTACAAACACCAGCTAACTGTCTGCGGTATTTAGGGACATCATTGATTAGGTCTCTAAATGTTGCGTTGGTAGGTCGGTCTAATATATCCGTAGCGATATCGTAGGATGGAATTGGTTGTGTTCTTTTAGGCTGTTTCTTTTTGATAGGCTCAATAGGTAAATCAGTTTCCATTTCTATATCTTGATTTGTATGTGTTTGATTGTTATTTGAAGGTTTGATTTCTTCCAAATGACTTCTAGTAGTAACGCGTTTGGTAACAACTGTTGGTTTGGCTGTTTTCTTTTGAGCTGTGGTACGTGTTTTAGTATAAGGAACAGCTCTGGTGACTTCGGGTGGTTTATCAGGTCTGATGGCAGTATACAATTCTTTCTCGTTTCTATTTTCATTTTCTGTTAGGATGGCATTTAAATGTTGTGTTTGTTTTTGTGATTGTTGTTTGGTTTCGTTAATGGATTTTGTTTGATTTTGGGTATTCGATTGACCATTGCTTTCGTTATTAAAAACAATCGACCCATCTAGTTTTTTGAAGGCTGATTTTGTGCAGATGGTTGCAAAGGAAGTTCATCATTTTGATTACTGTTGGGTTGATTACGATATCGGCTGTTGTAATTAGATCTTTCATATCCATTATTATAGTTATTTCTGAATCTATTATTGTGTCCATTATAGTTGTTATTTCCGTTGTAGTCGATGTTTCGATTATTGTTATAACCATTATTGCTATAATAGTTAGGGTTACTATTATTATTGTTGTTATATCTTTGATAATTGTCTTTAACGTTGGGATTGTAATTGTTGAAATTGTTATAGTTGTTGCGAGCATTGCGATTGTAAGGTCGATTATGTTGATCATGTATATTCAATTCGTTGCGGATAGCTTGTTGAATCATATTAAGAATCTCTTGTTGATTATTAAGATTAGTATGACCGTGATGATACCTAGTTGAATGATTCACATGATATTGGGTGTCATTAGGATAACCTACTACTTCCATTGTTGACAACCGATTAACTCCTGTTGTAACATTGGTATTGGTAGCTAGATTTCCTGATGATTTACCAAATATTTGAACATCACTGACTGGTAAAATCTGTGCAGGTCTTTCATCAATATCTACAAGTTCAACATTATGATTATTTATGTTGTATCGACCAGCATGTGCATTATCGTTGTGATATATCAAGGCATTGTTAATGTTTCGAGGTATGAAGGGGTTGTCGACCATGGCAATCTTACGAGGTCTATTTGCGTTCCACCATCCTTCAGAATGTGTGAGCCAGTCTTTAAAGTTCTTGGAACTGCTTTGTATGCAGAAATTTTTTATTTCGTTTAGTAATCCAGCACGGAATCTGCTTTCTATCAATGCTTCATTATCAATATTGGCCAAATCGGCTGCTTCTCTTAATCTTGCAAGAAATATTTGTGGATGCTCTTGTTCTCCTTGGAACATATCATTAAATTCCATTTCATAGCTTTGTATTAGTTCCGGGGTGATATAATGATTCTTGAGTGCCTCTATTGCTTGGTCATACTTGATCTCTGGCTGTTCTTTTAAAATAACACGTTCAAAGTAGACTTTGGCAGCACGTCTTAGTTGTGATTTGAGAATGGCTATTTTTCTTTATTCTCCCTGCGTATTGTTAACTGCAAGGTAGGAGTCTAGGATTTCTTGAAAATGACGGAAATCTTCTCCTTCATATCCGTAAAATTCGATGAGTCTTGGTCTATAACCTTGTATTACGCTTTGGTTGCTGACTGAAGCCAACACGTTAGGTCCTGTAGTTGTCATTGCTGCTAATAAGTGTTTTGAGATTGTTGGTTCGATTTTGAGTAAATTTTTTTTTTTGAATAAGTCTGTTGATTTCTTGATAGATTTTAAGTAGTTTTCAATTTTGATCCCTCGTAGTGACCACCAAATGTGAGATTGGAGTTTGTAAGGTTTTTATAGTGTTAAATAGGTTTGATTTAAGAGAGTCTTGATATAAGATCAAAGGTTTAGGTAGGATTTGATTTCAAAAAGAGTAATGATTTCAATATAAGTTTGCTTGTAAGAAGTGACCACCAGATCTTATAAGTAGATCAAACTGTTGTGAATAAAATAAAGTAAAAAGATAAAAAAAAAAAAGGGATTACAATGAAGTGTATTTGCTTCAAGGGACTTCTTGTTCTTGATGTTAAGTAAAATAAAAGAAAAACAAAATAGATTTACTTTGTATGATATTTATTAAAATAATCAAAAAGTAAAGTAAATAAGTGAAGTAAAATAAAAGTTAAAAGTGAAGTAAGTAAGTCAGTAAGTTAAAAGTATAAGAAATATTGAAGTTATTTATATGTTTTTGGCTTTTCTGATTATATGCTGTTTTTGATGATTTTGTGGATATTCTGTGTTTTTTGTATTTTTCTGGATTTATCTGTATTCATACGTATTTGCTTGTATTTTCCTGGTGTTATTTTATAGGTTGGCTTGTTGTAAGTGAGTTAATTTGAGTAAAGTTTGCTTGTAAAGCTTGATTGTAAGGTTAAGATTGCCTTGTAAGTTGTTGTTTTATATAGAATTTTAGCGAATGCTTGTTAAGTAGTGACCACCAGATCTTATATGTAAGATCAATACGATGTTTCTTGATAAAATAATATAAAAAGTAAAGTAAAATAAGAGATCAGGAACTTTTATGAGTAAGTTAGCCTGCTTTATTGAGTTAAGTATATAAAAATATAAAAGAACTTGACTAATTTTCTTCCTTGACTGAATGGTTGGGGATATATATATATAATAATAATTTTTTTTTTTTTTTTTTTTTTTTTTTGACTTTTTTCATTTTTTGACTTTTTTCACTTTTCGACTTTTTTCACTTTTCGACTTTTTTCACTTTTTGACTTCTTTCACATTTGCTTCGTGTAACCTCTTTACTGGCTACTATGGTCACAGATCCCCGCAATACCAGAAGAATCGCCCACGATTCTGGCCCAATTATCCTTCTGTTTGATCTTGAGAGTTAAAGCACGATATAATCTGTAATCTGGTATGATGGCTTTCAACATAATTTGCTTTGCTGCTAAGTATGCTGTTACTGATTCTGGTGTATTGTTGGGTCTTCTGAACCGAAAATGTGCCCAATGATTAATGTTCGAAGCAAGTAGATCACACAGTTGTTCTTTCAATTCCTGTATTCTTTCAAATTCATGTAGAGTATCTACAAACTGCTTATGTTGGCTATTGATAAGTCCTTCTAGATTTTTCAGCAATTCCAAATCATCTTCATCTTCCCAGTTTGCTTCATAGATGTCACCTTTTCCATTTTCTTCTGCGCTCACCATTGCGCTTATGTTTTTAATTGTATGCACAGCGTATTCTTCTCTTGTACAGGTTATACCGTCTATTTCATACAGTACTTCAGTAGGGCCGACATTACAGTCTTCCCACATCATTAAGAAATCCATTACAGCAGTCATGGTAACTTCGTAACCTTGTTCCTTGTAGATTGCTATCAGGTAAGCGTCCATATCCATAGAGAAATCTTTTGAAAGGCACTTGTTGTTGTTTGTAGAGTTCATGTTTTTGTATTATTATTATCTCTTTTTTTTTTTTTTTTTTTGAATTTTCCTTGTCTTTATATATTGTTTTTGATTCTCTTCTTTTGTTTATGTTATTGAGTTGAAGGTCATCAGTACTCTTCATTGAAGCAGATCATTTGTTTGTTCATCCAAGTTGGTCATGATGCTTCTTTTGTTTTCTTGGCACCATTGGACTTTAGGTAATAGATAAGGTTTCATCCTATTTCCATGTATTCTTCTAAGCTTTGTGTCATGAGGATCCATGCTTTTGATATGATATGTTCCTTTTCCAAGTATATGCTGTATAACGTATGGTCCTTCCCACTTATCTTGTAACTTTGCTGACCATGATGTTGACAAATAATCTCGATAAATGAGGACTATATCTCCTAATTTGAACGGTGGTTTCAGTTCCTTGCGTTCATCTAGTATCTTTTTTTCAATCTGCTTTTTCTGCGTTTCTTGAGCTCGTTGTATGTTTTGTACGGCCATTTCTCTTATTCTGTTAAGATTGTATATTTGATGAATTGTCCGGTGTCGTAAGATAGCGTCAAATTTGGGTGAATTCCGTTCATACACATGATGATCTATGTCGAATGGTGTCTTCGGTTCATACCCATATAGTAAGAAAAATGGTGTATTCTTTGTTGATCCTTGTTTAATGGTTCGATAGGCAAATAGTGCAGCTGGTAAGTACAAGTCCCAATCGTCCTTTTCTTCTTTTGTACGCTTTTGTAGGATTTGTCCTAGAGTTCTGTTGAAACGTTCAATCAATCCATTGCTTTGAGGATTGTATGGTGTAGTGGTCTTGTGAATAATCGAAAAATTCTTGCATACTTGTTGTATCAGCTTGCTAACAAATGGTTTGCCATTATCCGAAACTATAATTGTGGGACAACCATGTCTACATATGATTTCTTCGTATAAGAATAAAGCGATTTCTGATGCAGTTTGGAAACGAATGGGTCTTGCTTCCACATATTTAGTAAGGTAGTCGATTCCTGCTATGATATATCTGTTTCCGGATCGTGAAGCTTGTACATGTTTAACGTCTAAAGCGATGCGATCGAAAGGTTTTACTGATACTGGCACAGGGTATAATTCTTCTTTTAGTGACTTTTTCCCATGTCTCTGACATCTGTGACATTTCTTTACATATTCCATTATGTCCTTGGTCATATTTTCCCAATAATAACGTGATGCGATTTTGTGTAGTGTATTGTTATATGCCAAATGTCCACCAAGAGGGTGTTGATGATATGAATACATGATTTCTTCAGCTTCTTGCTTGTTCAGCACTTTTCGTATTATTCCGTTTTCGGTGTTGTATCTATACAGATTATCCTTGTATATGGTAAACTTATGTGCTTGCTTCTGTAAGTATATTTTCTGTTTGTGCGTGATATCTTCTGGTAGTTTCAACTCTTGCAGATATTGTTTCACGATGTCAATTTGCTGTTGTTCCATTTTTGGTAATATAAAGTTCTTGATATGTTATTGTTTCAGGGTCTTGATTTTTATGTGTGATATTTCCAATTTTAGTGTTGTTAAAGTTTTTTCTTCTCACGACTGTTTGTTTTCTAGGGCCGACCTTCCTCCTCTTATGATTTTTGTATTTTTCTATTGTTTTTGATGATTTTGTATATTTTGTTTCAACTTCCCCTCCCATCCTCCTTGTAGTTGATAATATGATTTTTCTTTTTTTTTTTTTGTGTATTTTGTGTTGTTTTTGGATTTTTCTAGAGTTTATGTATCATCTACCCTCCCATCCTCCATGTAGTTGATTAATATCCAAGTCTTGACAGGAAATCTGCACTTTCGTTGACACGTCCAGGTCTATATTTAATTTCAAAGTCGTATTCTGATAATGTGACGATCCATCGGGCTATTATTCCGGTTGGGTTTGGTGTCTTGAGAAGTCCAGTTAAGGCTGAGTGATCCGTAATGATCATGAATTTCTTTCCAAGTAAATATGGTCTAAAGAGTTTTACTGCCCAAATAACTGCTAAGCATTCTAATTTTGTGGGTGCATAGTTGGCTTCGTTAGGTTTAAGTCCACGACTTGCATATATAATGGGATGTTCTTTTCCATCATCGTCGAGTTGAGTTAAGACACATCCTAGTCCTAACTTTGAGGCGTCTGTGACCAAGATAAATCTTCGGTTAAAATCTGGTCTTGCTAATACAGGTGCAGTTGTTAACAGTTCCTTGAGTGTTTCAAATGAAGCAGTTGTCTCTAGTGTCCACGGAATTTTCTTTTTTGTTTTAGTTTGGTCATGTAACGGCCTTGCAATAGCTGCAAAATTCTTTATAAATCTTCGATAATATGATGCTATTCCTAGAAAAGATCTGACTTGCGTAATAGTGGTTGGTACTGGGTATTCTACAATCTTCTTTATTTTGTCCGGATCGGTTTGTATGCCTTGGTTGGTAACGATGTATCCAAGAAATTTCAAATGATCTTTAAAGAAGAAACATTTCTCTGGATTCAATTTGAGATTGGCGGTTTCTATGCACTGAAATACTTGTTCTAGATGTATTAAATGCTCTTCATCGTTATGGGAGTATACATTAAGGTCGTCTATATAGGCTACTAAGCACTTGTTCATTAGCGGGCGGAAACATAAATCTATTAAACGCTGAAAGGTTGCTGGCGAATTTACAAGTCCCATAGGCAAGGTGTTATAGTGGTATGTTCCATATTTGGTAGTGAAAGCAGTAAATTCCTTGCTATCCTCGTCTAATGGTACTTGATGGAAACCAGAGCGCATGTCGAGTGCTGAAAATACTTTGGCTTTTCCTAGGGTGTCCAATAAGTCGTCTATTCTTGGTAAAGGATATGCATCTTTCTTCGTCTTTGCATTTAATTTTCTGTAATCTATGACCATTCTGTAATCACCATTCTTCTTCTTTACTAATATCACTGGTGCTGCCCATGGGCTATTCGATGGTGATATAACTCCTAATTTACAATATTTATCCAATTCCTTTTGAAGGTGATCTGCTTCCAAAGGACTGATTCTGTACGGGCGGTGACTAATAGGTAATGTATTTTCTTCTATGATAATCTTGTGATTGATTAGGTTTGTGCGTCCAATTGTATCGTTGTCCCAGTCAAATATAAGCTGGTATCTTTTCAGTAACTTAAGCAGTTCTTCTTTCATTGATTTATTTATATCTCCTATTTCTAATTTTTCCAATAGCTGTGGCTTTAGCGTATCTTGTTCTTCCTTGTTTAGATTTTGTTCAATATTATCGTGTTCTAAAGTGCATAATGTCGAGTTTCTGTCTACTTCATATGCTTTGATTATTGTATCGTCATTTAGATCATGACCTTCCAATATTCCAATTTCTTCACCAGGTTCTAGATAAATATCATTTTCTGTGCGATTATATATGCGTATGTCGAGTGACTTTTTGTTGATTATGAATGAAGATGACTGATCAAAATATCCTGAAGACTGCATTAACTTTGGATGTGTAATGTAAAAGTCATATAGTATGTTCTGAGTGTCTTCTTTGGATTTGTCTAAGCTGATATGTTTCGATGAATGCGCTTGTACTAAAAGTCCTGTGTCTGTTGACTTTATCGAATACATTTCTTGTGAATTTGTAATAACTACTTCCTCGTATTTGTCATTTTCCAAAACTTGCAATGATTCTTGTTCATAACTTCTTTCTAAGGCTGTTACTTCCATTTCTATATCATCGTCACTGGTTTCTTCGCTTTCTGATTCAGATTCCTCTTCGGTTGATGAGTAACTTCCTTCTGAATCGCTATCTTCAAAGTGTACATGCTTATCGGAATGTGAGTTTGTGAGACTTATAGGATGTTGATAGTCTTGATGGAATGTTTTCATTTTGGGTAACGGTGTACTTTTTCGTATGAAGTGTATTGGTAGTTCTGCCTTTTGGTTTTTATATTTGACTTTTAATGAAGAGCTATTGAAATCAATCTTGGCTTTAGCACGGTTTAACCAATTGCTTCCTAGTATAAGATGTGAAGGGCATGATGGCAATACTTCAATTGTGCAGGGTATGACCATGTCTTCCTTGACTTCAATTGGGACGTCGTATATCAATCCGAGAGCGGGTTGCTTGGTTCCATTTCCTAGTGTGAATACGTTTTCGGATGCTGAATCTATTTCTAATTCAAGAGCGTCTGCTAGGGCCTTTGACATACAGGTTTTTGATGCACCACTGTCTACTAGGGCTTTAATGTTTTTGTCTCCAATACTCACAGTTGAGTAGGCTGCAGTGGTATTGATTTCCTCGTCTTCTATCAGAGCCATTGTTTGTTGGGTAGCTTGTTTATTTCTTTCTTGTCTTGGCTTTCTTTTTGGTCTGCATTCTTCCACAAGCTTTTTGCGTAAAGATGGGGCTACTGTGATCAAATCTCCAATTTCGATATCGGCTTTTTGTTTTAATACATCTGAGACTATATCATATTTGATATCTGGCTCTATTCTTCTAGTTCTTGGTTTATTTAGTCGACTATTAACCTTGTCTTGTATAGGAAGATCCGTATCCATAGCTTCAGTTCGAGTGGGTTGCGTTTGTTGTACTGGCGTGGGATTTTTCACTTCTTCGATATGACTTCGTGTAGTGACTTTTCTGGTTATGGTAGGTTTTGCTACTTGCTTTCCTTTTTCTTTATTTGTGGGTCTAGAGTTTGGATAGGGTGTAGCTGTGGCAACGTCAGGAGGTCTTTCTGGTCTGATTGCTGCATAGAGATCCTTTTGTTTGTTATTGTATCTGTCTGTTAATATTGCGTTGAGCTGTTGTTGTTTAGGGGTTTTAATGGGTTTTATATCTTTTTGGGTGTTCAGTTGACCATTCTTCTGTGAGTTATCAAAAGCAACCGACCCTAATAGTTTTTTGACTGATTATTCTGTTGATTGTTATGTTGGTTACTGGGTTGGTTATTTGGTTGCCGTTGATCCTGACTTGCTGGTTGGTCATATGATCTCCTTTGATTTGGCGTATAATTTCTGTTACTGTTATCGTATCGTCCATTGTTGTCGTTATTTCCATATCTTCCAGACCTATTATAATTATTGTTATAATTATTATACCTGTGGTTTCTAGTAGGTTGCTGTTGATATTGTTGACTACTAAGCTCTTGGCGAATTGTTTGTTGTATAAGACCAATAAGATCTTGTTGTTGGTTAGGACGTATATGTTGATTTTCATTGTATTGGGTATGATGCAACTGATTACGGTTTCTTGATGTATTCATTGTTGTCAATTGATTTGTACCATGTGATGTATCCATCATTCATAACTCGATATGAAAACAGTATTAATAAGCTACATGTAAAATATATCCAATAGATAGGCTACAGGTTAATTCGGATAATCTTCATTAAGGATAAGATGCTGCGTAATTGCACGGTTAAATTATATTAAATCCAGGAACTAAATCACAGTCAATCGCAGTCAATCATATACGAGTATTCTATGGATAAATGCTTATGGTGACAAAGATAACAATGGAAGAACACGTAACCATTATCTATTTGTCATCAGTTATATCATACTCATTAATTATTAATCCATGACATGAAATATTATCCGTGTATGAAAAGTATAAATAGAGTATCATTTTCTTATTAAATAAAACAATCTCTTTATCGAGTCTCGTCCTCTCTTGTTCCTTTCTATTCTTGGATAAATCATTTTTTTTGACGAATTCTCTTTACTCTATTATTACTACGCTATTCTCAAACATGTCTATCAACTCTAATCTTTTGGCTTACAACGAAGAAACCCTTCTTTCTGAAAGTGACCCTGCTTTCATTGGTCCTAGACTTGAAAAGCCCTCCATGGTTAATGGGATCGAACTTCCTCTTACTGGATCTCCAAACTCTATTACAGAAGATATAGAGATGGAAGAAGTTGAACCCAGGGCTATGGCCTCTCCACTCGCTGGTGTCAAGGGCAGTGGCGCAGCACCACCTTCTCAGGTCTCGGGTAGTCGTAATTTGACGGCTACCGTCCAGACTTTGACGAAACAGGTAGAACAAATTGCTGCGGCTATCACGGGTCAAGAGCTTACAGGAAAGCAACTTGCTAACCTTTCCCGCGAATATACGACCAAGTCTACCATCTTGGCCTCCTTGTTGGACTTGCAAGCAAAAATGGCTAATAACTTGACTATACAAACCAATGGCTCTGCCATTAACGGTTCTAACAGTCAACCTACAGTGGTTCCTCAAAACTTACCTTTGTTTCAGTACACTGGTAATGTAGAGAACTCAGCATTGCCCGTCTTTAAAGACATTGCTGACTGTATCCGACGTTTTGAGGATATCCTCTTTGCGTACCGCTTGGATGTACAGGTGCATTGGCAGCGCCTCATCCCTTTCTCACTTACCCATACTCAACGTTCTTGGTATGATGAATTACGGGTAAAGAAGAATTTATCTTGGACCATATTCAAGGAACAATTAACCTTGAAATATGGCATCGAATCCACTGAGGCCCAAGCCCACGCCTCAAGAGAGCTGTTAACCATCAGTATGCAGCCTGATGAGTCTGTGGAAAAATACACTGACCGCTTTTTGAAACTCAAGCGTGAAGCCACTCCCGTAGCTGATGATTTTTTGGCTATTTTGTTTGTGAACTCCCTCACTAGTAGCCTCCAAAATCATGTCAACATGGCCATCGTCAGTCTTGATCAGGAGGCAAGGAATGACATAAACCTCCTTTCTAGTATCGCAAGAAAGTTTCATACGAAACAACAGACCTTGCCCCATATGTCAACTAAAAAATTCAATAACCAACCCTCTCAAGTCAACGGGTTGAACCCTCCCAGTGGTATTCATAAAAGAAACCACCGTACGGATGGAAGGACTTGTATCATCCATGGAAAGTGCAACCACACAACAGATCGTTGTAAAAAGGCTCAGGAACTCGGAATTGCTGGCAATATGAACAAAGAGACATCTAGCAAGCGTTGCTTTAAATGCAACGCTCCTTTTACTAGGGAGCATTTAAATGTTTGCCCTAAAAGGAATCAACCTCTTTCTGCTGGTTCTGCCTCTTCCTCCTCCTCTACTGCACCTACCATAACCAGGGCATTCCGCTCACTTCAGTTGACTGGCAGTGAAGATAAACCAATGGGTACAAAGGCTTCTAAATATAACCCTGCCAACCAACAAAGCCACGATGAAGAACAGGATCTTGACGATGAAGCCGTCAAGGACATCCACTACTACTCATCATTATGTAAGTTGCAACCGTTTAATACAAAACTTCACAGTTTTAATAACAAACGTACTGATTCCTTTTTTGTACCCATCACTATAGAAAATGTCCGTACTTGGGCTTTGGTTGATACTGGGTGTAATACTTCTACGATCTCTCCTGACCTAGCAAAAATTATAAACGTTAGAACTTTTCCTGTTTCAGGAAAATTACAATTAGCTAGTTTGAATACCTTGGTACCTAGAACTGCTATTACAGATCAAATAAAAGTATTTTATAACGGAATCAATGTCTTACATGAATTTGAAATTTTTAAGTTTGATAAGGATATACCTATTTGTATTGGTACAGATCTTATGCCTAAGTTAAACATTAACTTGACAGGTTTAGCTGTTACGTGGGATAGTCCTAATATCTCTACAATACCTGATCCAATAGACCCTTCACCTATCAAACCTAATAAGTCACCCGCTGGTACTCACCAACAGCGTGAACAACTTATGGACGCATTACAGCCATATTTGAGCGCCAATGCTAAGATCCCTAGCACGTCTGCATGTCCTCTACCTGAAGCGATAGTTCGCTTGGAAACTGAACCAGGTAAAACCACTTATAGACGGCAGTATCCTATTGCACTGTCAATCCAGCCTAAAGTACAAGAACAGGTTGATAAATGGTTAGCAGATGGTGTAATTGAAATAGCTCCTCCTAATACTGCATTTAACTCTCCTTTGTTGACTGTACGTAAAAAGGATGCTAATGGTAATTATAGTGACGATGTACGGGTGTGTATAGACCCCAGACATATCAATGCAATACTCATAAAAGATCGTACCGACCGCTTTCAATTACCATTGATAGCTGAGTTGCATCAAAAAATGAGTGCTGCGACACTATTCACAGTACTTGACCTCAAACAAGCTTTTCATCGGTTACCTCTAGCTGATGAGCATAGAGCCCTTACAGCTTTTACATTTAACGGTCAACAATATCAATTCTGTAGAGCACCATTCGGTTTGACCCCTATACCAAATCATTTCCAACGTGTGCTAACTACCCTCTTACATGACTTGCCATACGTTACATGTTTCATTGATGATTTAACTATCGGTACTGGACCCGATATTGAGGAACATATCAAATGCGTAAATACTGTCATCGAACGACTTACATCAGCTAAATTTATTCTTAACATTGATAAATGTCACTTTATGCAAACTTCGGTAAACATCCTAGGGTTCACTATTAGTCACAATAGTCTCTCATTGGATAGCAGAAAGGTTGCAAATGCTTTAGCATGGCCAATACCAAAGACTGGAAAAGATATACAACGCTTTCTAGGCCTCGCTAATTATTTTCGAAGTCATCTCCCAAATTTCTCTACCATGACCGCACCGTTAGATAAACTACGTAACGAAGGTTCATTGGAACACATTTGGACTGACAAATACCTACAGGCTTTTCGAAATATACAAACAGCCTTATCTAATGCTCCTGTTCTGTCTATACCTGACATGCGTCATGAATTACAGCTAGCTACAGATGCTAGCAACACAGGAATTGGCGGTGTACTTTATCAAATTATTGACGATAAAACTCGCTATATTGGATTCGCAGCAAGAGCACTGTCGAAGTCAGAAATGAACTACTCGACAACTAAACGAGAGCTGTTAGCCATCTGTTATCTTTTTGAAAGATTTCACAAGTGGTTGTATGGATCTCAATTCACGCTGTATACTGATCATAAAAGTTTGGTCTATCTTGGCACACAAAACATTCCTAATCCCATGATGCTGAATTGGTTCGAAACTATTTTCAACTATACATTCAAAGTAATCCATCGTCCAGGAATTGAAAATGTGTTGCCGGATTCACTTTCTCGTCTTTTTTCAGACGATACGGAAAAAAGACTGGGGGGAGATAATAATCCTCAGCAACTTTCCATAAAAAATAAAAATACAAAGTCACAGAGTAAACGTACTACAGACAACAGTACAAACATAAAACAAAGAGCTGTACAGCTAGTAGACTACATGACACCACCAGAAGAGGAACGTCATAACCTATTATTAAAGGCACATCTACTTGGACACTTTGGGGCTGATGCTATTGTAAAGACAATTCACAATGATAATTTGCACTGGATTAATATTAAAAAAGATGCATTGCAGCTAGTATCCAATTGTCCTGAATGTCAACAATTTAATATTGGCAAACACGGGTATCACCCTCCCCGTAGTATTCTACCAGATGGTCCTTTTGATCACGTCTGTATTGACCTCGGTACCCTGAACATTACATCAACAGAAGGACATAATTTCATTTTAGTCCTAGTTGATCTCTTCACAAGATTTACAATTCTAAGACCATTAATGGATAAAACTGCAGTATCCATAGCTAATGAACTTAGAGATATCTTTTGCACTTTTGGTTGGCCCAAAAAGCTTAGTTCAGATAACGGTACAGAATTCACTAATGAAATATTTAATTCATTAATGGAAACCTGTGGTATTGACCATAGACTTTCACTGCCTTATAACCCATTGGGTAATTCGACTAACGAATCGTTTGTTGGAATAGCCAAACGAGCTCTTGTTAAAAGATTACAAGGCAAGAAAGACGAGTGGAATCTTTTCCTTCCTAGTATTCAATATGCTATGAATTGCAAATATTCTAGATTACATCATTCCAGACCATTTGTGCTTATGTATAATAGACAACCAAATGAATTTCAGGATTATTCCAATGCACAATCCTCAATACCTAACTCTAGTCAGCAGTATGCTAAAGCACTAGAAAATAAATTAGACAATATGAACAACATAGTAATCCCTGCTATACGTAACCGTATTATGACTACTCAAAGAACTGACAACGAGTATTTTACAAAGAAGCACCGCATTGTAAATCAACAATTTCCTACTAATAGCGAAGTTATGATAAAAAATGTGAATAGAAATAGTAAAACTGACCCAAGGTACGAGGGCCCCTTTGTCGTACATGGAGTCACAAAAAATGGTAGCTACATTTTGACGGATAAAACAGGTACACTATTATCGCGCGACGTACCTACCTCACACATCAAACTCATCTCTACAGACAACGTTGTTAATAATCGCGCTGACCAACAACAGTACGATGTGCAGGCAATTATCCAACATAAAGGAAATAACACTAGTAATTATAAATACCTAGTAAGATGGAAAGGTTATCCTCCAGAATATGATACCTGGGAACCTGCCTCAAGTTTTGATGACATGAGTATGATAGAACAGTACTGGGCAAGACGTAACGTCAATAATAACATTGGCAAACGTAAACGCTCATCTCATACCAATGTTCCAACCAAGACTAATAATTTTAACAAACGAAACAAGACAAAGTAACGAACTGAATATGATCTTTTCCCATTACTTTTTTCCTCAACAGGTTTTTTGGGTTTTTATCGATTATATACCAGAAGAGCATACTCTCTCTTTCCTCTACACTTACGTCTTTAATATAAACAGCCTACGCAATCATATTGGATATGATCTCTGTACTCTTCGTTATTCATGATGCTCATCGGTTGTTCCAACCTGGAAGGGGGCAATGATGTATCCATCATTCATAACTCGATATGAAAACAGTATTAATAAGCTACAGTAGCGGACAAAACTGGTGCACAAAACTTTTTTTCAGCTTTTAACTACCATTACCTGCTCATGGTAGTTGCAATAGTCATGAAACTGTACTAGAAGGAGGATATACTAGTCATTGTAATTTATGTATGTTCTAAGCATGACAGTGTTAAAACTGAGCGATGAGCGTGTTTTAAATTTATAAAATTTTATATTTTCTAAAAACCGCAAAAGTGGCTAAGACCTTAGAATTTATATAATCATCTCATCTCTTGATATCATCGGATGTTCTTCTTTGCATATGCTAATAATATGCGTGTATATCATTTTCAGTAAAAGAACCCGGCTCTTTAACTATTCTTTTCCAAAGATCATCGACCCTTTTTGATCTAGTGTCGTATCATCATACCTTTGCCATCAATTGCCACCTGGCATGCTTAAGCGGACTTAGGCCGGGATTAGTGGCGGCTAAACTTGTAGCACAGAAGCGCTGTTATCAAATATTGAGTTTGTGACATGCGTTGACTTGTGCCTTGTGTCATTGTCATACTGAAACGAGAGATTACGACGTTTTAGACTACTATACGCTAGGCTTTTGTGGTATGAAGTAAGCGAAATATATGTGTATATTTATGAGTTCATTATACCATCGTATACCTGACACACATATTCTGGTCCTCAATATCTAATACAGCCTTAAAACATAACAGAGCAGCCAGCATGCTTCATTGTTTGATCACCGTGAAAAAATCGCTAAGGTTGCTCGACTTGCTTTCAATATTAGTGTATACTGTCTGCATCCATAATGTTCATATTTGTTTCATTGCTAAAGATAGCAGACTTCCAGCCCTCTATAGTATACAATGGCTTGTCGTGATACCACATTCATCGCTTTTTCCGACTTGTACAGCTGATGAAATTCTTCGATTCCTTACTTCCAGACTCAAAATCTAGCTTCCTACTGTGCCTTTAGACTGACAGTCTGCTAACACTGTATCTTAAGGTCCTCAAAATGTGCTGAGCATCAGGAACTGTGTGTAGCGGACCTTGTCCAAGCTCTAGGTTGATGACTGAACTAATAGCTTTTCAGGCTAATAGCGGAATACCTTCATGATCACAAGACATTAAGTTTCTTTCTTCCCTCTTTCTCCTGTTGATTGTCCATTTAGAGATTCTTGTTACTCTAGGAATATCTGTTGTCGTACGAACTAAGTGTATTCGAGATCTCAGAGTTTTGTTTTTACAGTTGCTTATTTTCTTAAATATATAAGGCTAGTACTTTGTTATAGTGAATAGGGTAAAAACAAAAGGGGGGGCTCAATGGGAAATACAAAATAAGTACAGTTTTATATATTTTTAAGAGCTACTAGAATTTACTAATCTGCTGTGAAATCTGAAAGCAAACGGGAGAGATTTGGGGAAAATTGAAAGAAGGCTAGACAAGCACTACATTTTTGGCGAAAATTGAAATATGCAAAAAATCACTAAAATGACCTTATGCCTGAGGGATGTCCGGCACAGTTCCGGTTTACATAACGTAATGTATATTTTAGACTGTCTTTCAGATGGTATATACCACAAAAGTCGCAGACATATGGCGGAGATACAATGTTAATTTTAAGTTTTGTGCACCAGTTTTGTCCGCTACTGTACATGTAAAATATATCCAATAGATAGGCTACAGGTTAATTCGGATAATCTTCATTAAGGATAAGATGCTGCGTAATTGCACGGTTAAATTATATTAAATCCAGGAACTAAATCACAGTCAATCGCAGTCAATCATATACGAGTATTCTATGGATAAATGCTTATGGTGACAAAGATAACAATGGAAGAACACGTAACCATTATCTATTTGTCATCAGTTATATCATACTCATTAATTATTAATCCATGACATGAAATATTATCCGTGTATGAAAAGTATAAATAGAGTATCATTTTCTTATTAAATAAAACAATCTCTTTATCGAGTCTCGTCCTCTCTTGTTCCTTTCTATTCTTGGATAAATCACCATGTGTATTGTTGTAATAGTAATTACTACTAGGTTGAGCATTGTTATAATGTATTTGATTATACGCTAGTGCTGGCATGGCATGTTCATTTGTATCAATTAAGTCAATATTATGATTGCTTGATAGATGGTGATGGTTATGATTTTCATTATGATATATCAAAGCTTGATTGGCATTCCTTGGTATGAAAGGATTATCAACCATTGCAATCTTTCGAGGTCGATTGGCGTTCCACCATCCTTCGGCGTGATTGATCCAGTCTTGTAAGTTTTTAGAACTACTCTGTATACAGAACTGTTTGATTTCTCGTAAGAGACCTGCACGAAATCGGCTTTCGATGACTGCATCATTAGTTATGTTAGCAAGGTCTGCGGCTTCTTTTAGTCTGGCCAAGAATATTTGTGGGTGTTCCTGTTCGCCTTGATACATTTCGTTAAATTCTAATTCGTAACTCTGTATCAATTCTGGAGTTATGTAATAATTTTTCAATAGGTCTACGGCTTGTTCGTAGTTGATTCCAGGTATTCTTTTGAGTATTTCTTTTTCGTAATACACTTTGGCGGCTCCTCTTAGTTGTGCCTTGAGAATAATAAGCTTGCGTGGTTCTTGAGTAATATTGTTAATAGCAAAGTAAGATTCCAAACTTTCTACAAAATGACGGAAGTCTTCTCCTTCGTAGCCATGGAAATCAATTAAAGTAGGTCGATAACTTGCGTTCATGTTAGCATTTGCCAACGCGATGTGTCCGTTTATATAAGCCATTTTAGTTCCAGGTAAATTTGATAATATTTTTTTGTTTAAGGTTGTTTCTTGGTTGTTGAATTTCTTGATTTGATGTTTTATTTCGATTTGATTTCTTGATTTGTTGTTTTATTTCCCTCGTAGTGACCACCAAATGTTATTTTATAGGTTGGCTTGTTGTAAGTGAGTTAATTTGAGTAAAGTTTGCTTGTAAAGCTTGATTGTAAGGTTAAGATTGCCTTGTAAGTTGTTGTTTTATATAGAATTTTAGCGAATGCTTGTTAAGTAGTGACCACCAGATCTTATATGTAAGATCAATACGATGTTTCTTGATAAAATAATATAAAAAGTAAAGTAAAATAAGAGATCAGGAACTTTTATGAGTAAGTTAGCCTGCTTTATTGAGTTAAGTATATAAAAATATAAAAGAACTTGACTAATTTTCTTCCTTGACTGAATGGTTGGGGATATATATATATAATAATAATTTTTTTTTTTTTTTTTTTTTTTTTTTTGACTTTTTTCATTTTTTGACTTTTTTCACTTTTCGACTTTTTTCACTTTTCGACTTTTTTCACTTTTTGACTTCTTTCACATTTGCTTCGTGTAACCTCTTTACTGGCTACTATGGTCACACTGGATTTGAATTAGTTGGAGAGAGAAAAGTCAAATGCTGCAAAAGTTTGCTGCATTGTGTTACAATAGACAAGGAAAAATAAAGTTTGATTTCGATATAAGGTTTGATTTTGATATAAAGTTTGATTTTGAAATAAAGTTCAAAAAGGAATAAGGTTCAAAATTAAAAAATCACAAGCCGCAGCCATTGCTGGTGTTAATGTTGTAATCTTTGTTACAACAATATTAAAAATATCATTTTCAAATATGAAGTACAGATGCCTTCTGCCAGAATCGAACTGGCGACCTTCTGCTTACTAGGCAGACGCTCTGCCATCTGAGCCAAGAAGGCACTTTTCTTTGACAAAGTCGGATTTTGGTCGATGATCGCCTTTGATTCCTTTTTGATTTTTAAAGCTTATTTTGTATTCAAAAGATACTCCTTTTCATGGCGATTCGAATGGTATGCTTTTCGGTGTGGTTGGATAACTCTAACAGACGTTATTGAAGAAAATGTAAAAGAAAATAAGGGGAAAGGAAAATAATCAGCTTCACCGCATCGGGAATTGAAAAGACACACGTCACAATTGGCCGACATTATTTTTCTTACCTATTATTTTCTATCCCTCATAGGATACATCAAGAAGACGATCTCTGGACGCATTATTCACCCAATGTGCCAGCACACTAAACAGAAAAGAACACCATTAAAATCAACATGAAGACGAATACTCAATTGATACATCATATACTTTATTTATCAAAAATCACCATAATCCTCTTTACAATTGTATATTTTCCCCAATTACCTTTTATATTAATATGTATTCCAAAGTATCTATTGTTGTAAAGTAATAAACGAAAGGCTTTCTTCCCGCTAAAATTAATTTTGGGTGCCGAGTAAATTCTTTTTGCACGTTCAAGCAATTGAAGTCAAGAACTAGTTTATATTGTTAACTTTGTTGTTATTGTACATTAATAGTCTTTACAGTCTTCTATTAATTGGTTTCTGTTATCACTTCACCGTATAGCGAAACTAGACATAACATACATATTAGCAACTGTCATTTTTGGTCCGGCCTACCAGATTCGTGTCAAGATAATCACTCGATCAAGTCTCTAGGTGTAGGTGTAATATTAGATTTGTGTAATTTTTTTTTTTTTCCTGTGTCTCTAGTATTGTATTTTTGTTAATTTTTTTTTTTTCCTTTCTTTACTTGTGATTACCTTTCTTCACCGTTTGTTAATCCAAGGGCCCCTTGTTTCTCTTTTTTTTATTGTATTGGCCAGGAAAACTTTTCATTGCTTCTATTTTTATATTTTTTTTTTTTTTTTTTGTACCTGTTGTAAAATTTTTTTTTTGACAGCAGTGATCTTTCTGTTTAATTTTAATTTTAATTTTTTTTTTTTGTAACCTATTACACAAAATCGATAATCACCCTTTTGATAATATGGCTTACAATTCTAATAATGATGATGGTCTTTTGGAGACTACAAGAAGTCCTTTCGCTCCTGGTCAACAGACGCATGGTGGCAAGAAGATATTGCGTTTCCTTAACGATCCAAGGAATTTCTCTGGTGAAATAGAGAATAATGGCGGTCGTTTAGAAGGTTTGTCTGCTGCTGCTCTAACCTGGTGGAAAAGGATGGACAGGATCCGTGTGTCTGCGGACCTGTCAGATGAAGAAATTCTGCTGGTGGCTGGTGATCACCTTACCGGCAAGGCAGAATTGTGGTGGAACGTTCTGGGGTTCCAATACCAAACATGGGCAGAGTTTTCTGCTGCTTTCAAGAAGCAGTATGCTGCTGATCAAGAAGATGTTTGGTGGCAGGAACTCTACAGCTTGAAACAGCGTGCTGGTGAAAGCATCGATGACCTCTCGTTGAGAATGAGGGAGCTGTTGGTGTTGTTGAACAATCGAGTGGATAGTTTCCATGTTCGTGTCTTTTTGGGGGCCATCAACCCTGTCATCGCTTGTGAGATCGAGAAGAGGGATCTCCCTAGAACGTTGGATATGGCCATTGTTGAAGCTAAAAAGATCGAAAGATCTTTAAACAAATATGGTGCTGGATCCATGGATGGTGTTTCGTTTAGGTCTCTGCCGGTTACAGGTGGTAATCAAGGAGTGGGTGAGGACAATGTCTCTGTGTCCACCATGACAGCCTTAATGAAGGAGCTTGAGCAAATGCGTATCAACATTGTTCAACTCCAGAATGAAAGGCAACGAGGTCCTTACCCTAGACCTTTTAATACTGGTGCTGTATCAGGATGTTTCTACTGTAAAGAAGAAGGACACCGTAAGGTTGACTGTCCCAAGCTTCGTGGTATGGGAGGTGTTCCTGTATCAGGAAGTAATGCGGTTCCTCTTGGTGGTGGGTCGAAACCAGAGAAGGGTGAAGTTTCCTTTTCGGGAAAAGACTCGGAGCGTCTGTAAAGGAGGCAACAGGCGCTCTAGAAATGAATAAGTCCTCTAGTTATAATAATCAAGTTCGGATGGTGGATGTGGTGGATGTGAAGGCACAGGAAGTATTTGCTGCCGAAAAGCGAAGAAACGAGGTCCCTCCTGTGAACCCCTATCCAAGTTCAAGACCAAGAACGAATGGTATACCAGTTGCTGTTCCCACCAGTTCAGCTTCTGCCTATGGTCATTCGATTCCAGTAGCAGGTCAGTCGATGGGAGAGGCTGCGGGTTTTCCAACTCATCCATCAAGGGTTATCCCTGTGCCAGTGGTGGATGCACCAAAGAAAAGAGCCCGTGCTAAACCCAGGAAATTAGCAGTACAGACCAGCAAGGTCAACGTTTGGGATGTACTGAGCAGAACCAATGCTGGTGCTTCGGTGGCTGATCTGTTGGCAGTGGATCGTACGGCTTGCAAGGACCTGGTAGATGGTGTACGTTACCTACGCCAAGGTAAACGAACGGCTGCTATGGGATCTACTGGTCCACATCGAAATGGTTCGTCAAGCGTGCCAATGGTAGTCGATACGGTGCAACCCACCGATGCTGATTGGAGTTCTGTTGGTACCGGTGGTAATGAAGAAGGTTCGTGGTCTGAAGGGTCTTCAGTGGATTTCTCTGTCTCGGATATGGATAGCCAGGTATCATCTGTTTATAGATATCCATACAGCCTCGACAACATGAAAGGTAGTTCTCCTTTTAAAGGCTTGGTGTCTATAAATGGACGTACCGTGGAATGTGTCTTCGATTCTGGTGCCAGTGTCAGTGTGATCAGTGGTGGTCTAGCTAGTAAGTTGGGGCTAGTGCCAAGCAATGATGAGTTGTGGCTGTCTGGTTTTGATAGTAGAACTGCTGGTAAACCATCGAAGGTGGTTGTCGATGTGCCTGTTGTCATCTCTGGGTGTTTAAGACCTGAACATATGTGTATCCTGGAGAGAACAGACCAGTACCGTGAAAGGGAATTGTGTTTGCTCGGTGTGACCTGGTTCAAGGCTTATGGTATCCAACCTCGGATTGGTGCTGCCGAGATCCATATACCAACCAGTCGTGGTATAGTAGTCCACAAGGGCTATACTGAAGCTAGACAAGTAGGTACTAGCAAGCAAGACATGTTGGGAAAGAAGGAAAGGAAGGTCCACTTCATGGAACGACGAGTTGAATCAAGACCTGAGAGACTGTCGATGGTGGAGTCCGGTCTTCCTTTTGAAAATAAAGATGTGAAGGTCGAGGAGAGCACAGAGGTGTATGCTGTCAGCATATCTGTGGTCAGTAATGGTGCTCCCGGATCCTCAAATAGTTTGGATGTAGTCGATCAGACTAGGATTCAACAAGGGCGCGATTTGGTTGAATCGTACGAGGAAGGCATCTTTGACAAGTTGTCTGATGACGAAGATGATGACGAAGCAATGGTTCCCGAAGAAATGAAAGAAATGGTGGAGTCAAGGTTTGCGGACTGCTTTGTAGAAAATTCGGGCCTGGGTAAGGTGAAGGGCTTCGAACACAAGATCGTCCTAAAGCCTGACGCTACCCCAGTGCGCTCTGTACCGTTTCGATTGACGTGGGAAGAGAACGAGTTCTTGGAGAAGGAACTGAACAGTATGCTGGAACTGGGGATAATTAGACCGTCCAAGTCAGGCGCATACTCTTCTCCCTGTTTCTTTGTCAAGAAAAAGGATGGCAGCCGTAGGATGGTACTAGATTACCGAAAGCTTAATCAAATGACTGTATCAAATGCGTATCCCTTACCTTTGATTTCAGAATTGTTGGATTCGTTGGGTGGTGCCAAGTTTTTCACTACGATGGATATGGCTTTCGGTTATTGGCAAGTTCCCATGGCTGAGGATTCGATAGAGAAAACTGGTTTTGTGACAAAGAAAGGAATTTATGAATTCTTGGTTATGCCGTTTGGATTGACATCTGCACCCTCTACCTTCCAAGCCATGATGAACTCTATTCTGGGTGAGTATATTGGTAAGTTCTGTTTGGTGTTCATTGATGATGTGTTGATCTTTGGTGGTGATTCCCTGACGGAGCATAGTGCCTTGGTTGAAAAGGTGTTGATCAAGTGCAAAGAGGCTGGTTTAAAGCTGAAGAAGAAGAAATGTTCGTGGGGTCAGTCCTCGGTGTCTTATTTGGGTCACGAAGTTACATCGGATGGTTTAAAGCCTAGTGATCACAATGTTAATAAGATCGTTAAGTTTGACACGCCCAAGAATGTTGGAGAAGTAAGGTCTTACCTTGGCTTGTGTAGCTATTACCGTGCGTTCTGTCCAAATTTTGCAAGTGTGGCAGCTCCGTTACAGAAGTTGGTAAAGAAGAATGTGGCTTTTGTTTGGGGCGAAGAGCAAGAAACAAGTTTTAGGAGGTTTCAAGAAATGTTGACGTCGCCTCCTTTGCTTTCGTACCCGGATAGAAGAAAGTACCAAGTGTTGTCCGTAGATGCATCGAAGTCTGGTTTAGGTGCAGTGCTTTCACAAGTTACAGATCTGTATTCATTGGCGAATGAACAAGTTATATCGTATGCTTCAAGGTCATTACGTGGTGCTGAAACCAATTACGCGATCACACATTTAGAAGCTCTTGCAGTTGTATGGGGTGTTCAGCATTATCGTCATTTCTTGTTAGGTCGCAAATTCGTCTTGATCACAGATCATTCTGCTTTGAGATATGTTTTTCAACCTGTCAAGTCTACCCCAAAATTGTCAAGATGGGCTGCCTGTTTGATGGAGTATGACTATATTTTGAGATATAGACCTGGTAATGCTAACCCAGCAGATGCGTTGTCAAGACTTCCAGTTGTAGAAAACGAACGAAATAGTGGGACTGACGAGCAAGATGAAACTCCTGAAGCGAATTGAGGAAGTTTATTGGTGTTCATTAGATATATTTATAGATGTTAAAATTTTTTTTTTTGGAAAGAGACACCGGAGGTTCTTTCGCACTCTTATCACTTTTTTTTTGGGCTTGCCTAATTTTACCTTCATTATTTTTTACTTCATTCTTCCCCTTTTTATTTTGTTACAACCCTTCACTCTTGTTTATCTTTAATTGATCAAGGTTTCTTTGAATAAAAGTTTTTGTCCAGATCAACTATAGTGGTAGTGATTAGTCCTTAGCTCATCCTTGGGATAATCATATAAATATACAAGACTTCCCTTTCTTTTTATAATTCTACGGTTGGTATTTACTTCAAGATGCCTATGTCTTTTGCATGGTTTGTGGCTATCTATCGTCACCTAGTTGATGGCACTTATCCTTCTGGTTGTACTGATGCTAATGAAAAAAGAAGAATTAAATATCAAGCCAAAAAGTACTTTGTCGATGGTGATCGCTTACTTGAGATGGGTACGGGAAGAGAAGTGGTTCATGAAGGGAATGCAGTGGAAGTAATTCGAATGGTACATGGTGAAGGTCATTTGGGTGTTGTCAACACTGTCAAGAAATTGTTGTTAGGGTATGTGTGCACAGAAGCAAGAGAAATTGTGGCTGAGGTGGTCAAAACTTGTGAAACATGCCAATTTCATGCAAGAGTAGATCGTTCGCGGCACAATCCAGGTTACATTGTCAAGACGCCCCGACACCCCTTCTTCATGGTTGGTTGTGATGCGGTGGGTCCTCTTACTCAAACTGCTAGGGGTAACAAGTACATCCTAGTAGCCACTGATTACTTGACAAGATGGCCCATGGCTTTGGCTGTTCCTGAGATAAATGCGGTCACTACCCAAAAATTTTTATACGGTGAAATTGTAGCTCAGTACGGTGTCCCAAATTACCTGTTGACCGATCGGGGAAGTAATTTTGTGGCAACGCTGGTCCATGAGTTTTTGGCGAAGATTGGTTGCAAGCACATTACTACCACTAGTTGGAGACCAAACTGTAATGGTGCTTGTGAAAGATTGAATCAGACGCTGTGTAGAACGATTGCTAAATTAGCGCGTGATGAAGACAAGATCCATCAATGGGATAATTACATTGCGTCCGCTCTTTTAGCAGTTAGAACGATGAAGAATTCGGCTACTGGCTTTACTCCTGCTTTTCTCTTGTATGGATATGAATTTATGACGCCAGTGATATGGATGGCTCCCAGAGAAGATTTCGTGGAAGACGATTGGGAGGAAACCGTCAAGGAAAGGGCGATTATGATCCAAGAGAAACTGAAGGAAGCCAGGGAGCATGCGCGCATGAAGTCTGATGAAAAGAAGAAAAAGGAAAAAGCTGCGTACGATAGAACAGTTGGTTTTCGTAAGCAGTTTGAAGTAGGAGAAGAAGTGCTGATGAAGGACATGTTGCCTGCAAGCAAGTTTGCTGATAAGTGGATTGGTCCTTTCCGTGTGTTGAAAGTCAACAAGAATGGTACGTACCATTTAGTGGGCTCAAACAGTCGGAAGCTCGACGGTGCTGTGAATGGTGACAAGTTGACTGCATTTCATAATGCAAAGTTGATGGTTCCTGATGTCACGGTGACAAGAGCTCAACAGCAGTTCAAGTCTTGGGTGGCAAGGTTTAGCACTGTGCCCAGTTAGAAGAAAATCAAAGAAGATAAGCAAAGGCTAGGGGGGAGGTACATGACGAAGTCGGATTTTGGTCGATGATCGCCTTTGATTCCTTTTTGATTTTTAAAGCTTATTTTGTATTCAAAAGATACTCTTTTTCATGGCGATTCGAATGGTATGCTTTTCGGTGTGGTTGGATAACTCTAACAGACGTTATTGAAGAAAATGTAAAAGAAAATAAGGGGAAAGGAAAATAATCAGCTTCACCGCATCGGGAATTGAAAAGACACACGTCACAATTGGCCGACATTATTTTTCTTACCTATTATTTTCTATCCCTCATAGGATACATCAAGAAGACGATCTCTGGACGCATTATTCACCCAATGTGCCAGCACACTAAACAGAAAAGAACACCATTAAAATCAACATGAAGACGAATACTCAATTGATACATCATATACTTTATTTATCAAAAATCACCATAATCCTCTTTACAATTGTATATTTTCCCCAATTACCTTTTATATTAATATGTATTCCAAAGTATCTATTGTTGTAAAGTAATAAACGAAAGGCTTTCTTCCCGCTAAAATTAATTTTGGGTGCCGAGTAAATTCTTTTTGCACGTTCAAGCAATTGAAGTCAAGAACTAGTTTATATTGTTAACTTTGTTGTTATTGTACATTAATAGTCTTTACAGTCTTCTATTAATTGGTTTCTGTTATCACTTCACCGTATAGCGAAACTAGACATAACATACATATTAGCAACTGTCATTCTCTCGCTTTTCGATCACTATTTATCCTTTGTACAACCGGATAAAAATACCACTGCAAATAATCGTTCCAATTAGGTACCGGATTGCGCAAGATTGCTCTTCTTTTGGGTAACGGATTGTTATTTTTTTTCCTGAAAAAAATTAAATCTTGCTGTATTGATCATTTTCGAATTTTGAAAAAAGATTTAGTTACGAAAAAAATAAAGAAATTTAACGATGTTATTATTTTATTTGTAGGGTAAATATTCATGGAGTTATTCACATTTTTAAAAAAATGTCTTTTTTTACAAATGATCTTTTTTTGGAAAGCGTATTTCTCTCCATTGTTTAAAGGCCGATATTTTCTTTTTTTGTTTTTGAGGACAAAATGCGGAAAACAAAAGCACAATGTGATTATTTTGATCAAAAGAATACATATTTGGAAGGCAGTCTGTGATCTTTAGCTTAGTTCATTTGAAGCGTGTAACAGAACGTAACAAAATAGTTGCGTTTGGGAAAAAAAAAAAAAAGAAGCTGAAAAATTAAAAGTAAAAAAAAAAAGACAAAGTTAAAGAAAAAGACTGAGTAAAAAAAAAAAGAATATAGCAATAAAAGATTCCTTATTCAAATGAAAACAATAATTTAACAGAAAATATACTTTATAGAAATGCAAATGTTCTTGCATTATAACAAAAGGATACATGTATATTCTAAAAAGAATAAAAAAATAAAGAAGCTCTGCTCAAATTTTATTACAAGGCAGTTATAATTAACAAATACAAGCAAAAGTTTTTGTGTTTCAAGTAAATAGATTGCTTTATTATTTTTTATGACAAATAATACAAGAGAATATATATTTTTAAGCTATATTGGTTCATTACTTACTTTATGTTTGCACATGGGTGTAATTTGCAATTAGCCATTAGCCATTAGAGATGTTAACATTGCCAACTTCCTTTATCAAAAAGGGCTTTTCAACAACAAGCAACAATATAAGTTTGATATTCTTATATTTTTATCGTGTTGGAAAGAATAACTTTGCTCATGAGGCTCATGTTCATCATCCGAATGTGTCCCATTAGGAATTCCTAATTTAAAAAAAAAAGACCGACATTAGACTTGGTTGCTATTATTTTTTTTTATAAACTTACATATGATCAATACTTGAGCATTCTTTTTTATCCTTTGTACCTTTGTCATCTAGTGTATTCCATGAAACAAAACAAGGGAGAAAAAAAAAAAGATATTGTTTTACTGCTATAATTTGTTAAGATACCGACTTTTTTTTTTATTTCAAATAAAAATAAAATAAAATAAAATAACAACCTTCCTCCTAAACATATTGCATTCAAGTAATAGAACTTACTCAAGCAATGTATTAGTTATCTTTTGGGATACCATTAAATGTAAACTATATGAAAAGCAACAGTTTTTGATTTCTAATATGGATAGACATTGAATAAGTGTAACATTGGTAAAATAAGGCTACAAAAAAACACCTCTTTTTTTTTTTCTTTCGTTTTTTTTTTTCTTCTTCTCTTTTTTTGTAAAAGGTAAGTTCTTAATATTATATATTCTATTCCAGCTCTAATGATGCTTTTACTGTAGTAAAGATGTATCGGCTGCTTTCTTTATGGTTTGAATGGTCTTTATAAAGTCTTTTTCCCAGGATTATCATTGCTTCTTCTTTTCCTTGTTGATATAAGCTTGAGTAGTTTCTTTTTTTCTTTTCTTTTTTTTTTTTCATGGTCCATCTAAAGCAAGGTACTATTACTTTTACTACGTACACTCAATAGCTAATAATTATTATAGATGCCTGCTGCTATTTTAGTCGTTTGTATACGCTTAGCTAGTTTTCTTCCCATGGTCTATCTAAAGAAAGGTACTATTGCTTTTACTACATATACACGATAGCTAATAATCATTATAAATGAATGATGCTTTGCTTTGGCCTCTTCTATCTCTTTTCTGTCTTTGCTTTGGTTCTTAAGTACTGATGTATTTCCTTCTTTTGCTTTGAGTGTCCAAGTCCTTGAATCCTTGAATCTTTGTGTCTTTGAGTCCTTGAGCTTGGCTTTTTTTTTCTTTTTTTCTTTTTTCTTTTGAGAACTTTTTGAGTTCCACGAGATTAATCGATGTATTTTTAGATTAGATGCTGCTGTTCTGGTGACATTAGGTAAGTCAAGTACACTTTTAAAACGCTACAAGCAAAGAAATACTATGTATTGTTATTATTTTATTTAAATAAAAAAAAGCTATTTTTTATAAACAAAATCCCTATTTTTTTGTATATATAAAGCAATATTTATTGCAATATGAATGGTCAATAAAGAAGTATATAAGGCAATATGAGTGGTTTATAAAAGAGCGAAAAGACAAATAAAGTAATGATTTACAAAGCGTAATTGGTTACCAAGCACCATTAGATGTCAAATTGATGGATGGTTGTAACTTTGCTGCCGTCGGACTTTAAAATTTTCAATTTCCTTATTAGGAAATCCCCATTTTTAGGTATTTAGCTGTAATAACCCGTAAAATATAATTCTATTATGCAAATTATTGTCCAGATTGGTTAGGGCGTCAGCTTCCTAAGCAAGAGGTCACCGGTTCGAAACGTGCGGTGCATCCTTTTTTTTTTTTTTTTTTTTTTTAGGAAGTTGCAATTGCAGTTTTATAGCTGTGATTCGTTTTTTTAAATTAACGCTTTTATGTATCGTTCTATTTTGTATTTATATTGTAGACACACAAAAACGAATACCATTACAATTTTTTTTTTTTTAAATTGATTATCTTAACACTTTGGCTATTTTTTTACATAAAGTATTAATAATACTTGCTTCAAATAATATTAACATTTTAACAAAGATTTTTACTTTTATTTTCTATTATTATTATTATTCTGCAGCAAGTTCTGTTAGCCAGGCTGGATTACGTTGAGCTCGATCAAAGCTAACATTCTTAAGGCAATTTATTATACCGTTAAATATATCGTTATGATGCTTTCTTCGCCAAATAAATTCAATAAGCAACCAAGGCATCATTTTCTTCGTTCTGAGAGCAGGAGTTACATTCATTTTTATTCCATTCCATGTTCCTAAAGAAATTTTAGAATAATTTTGAATTATAAACCTTTGTATATAGTAATCTTATTCTTACCCTCAATAGTGTTAGTATGAACATCGCCATCGCGAAATGTTACACTATGGTTGACAGTTCGATGTATTAAATTCATTCCAAGGTTTATCATATTTTCGTAGGCTCGCCAACAGTCTGTATGTACTATCGATCCATCTGCAACATAATTTTGGATAATTGTATCCATCGTTTCCGTGTTTCTGTTATTAACTACAACTAGAAAACACTTTCGTTCAGGTGTCTTTTCCACACCACCAACCACCCAAACACCCTCCACACGGTGTCCACGATGATATTTTCTTTTTCCAAACTTTGATTCATCAATTTCTACCACGATTGGATTTCCATCCACATCATAGCCTCCAATTTTACAGTCGTTTTGCTGCAAATCTTCTTGTAAGACTTGGTACCAATCTGTTAATGTTTTACGTACTGTATTAGGAGAGCATCCAACCATGGTAGAAATTGTCATGCGGCGTATTTTTAAACTCCAAAAGTAAAGAATCGAAAGTGTGTCATAGGTTGGTAAGTTGCGATGACTAAAAAAGGAAGCATTTCGTACGGCTATTTGACGTCCATTACAGCACTTTTCACCGGTTTCTTGGTTTATTATTATGCCATTACATCTCCAACGTGGAATACTTCCTGTTTGTTCCAAGTACATAATACTTCCTTCAGCACCATTGCAACGATAAACGGTATTGCTTCCATAATAGATTCCATTATTAATAAAAATCTAATTTATAAAAAAAAAAATAGAGTTACTAATATTGCATAAAAGAATATTTCGTTATACTTTTATACTTACTGCATACACGCTTCTTCTGTTCCAAAAGTTAAAAAAAAACGTTCTGGTGGACATAATAGGAACATTTTGCTCTATGCTCCAATTGTCTGGCAAAATATTACTGTCATGTAACTCTTCATCAACTTCAAAATCTTCTATTTCCAATAATTCCTCATTATCGTCGTTATTGATAGAAATAAATGCTTCATCCAAATCTGAAGTTTGTTCAGTTTCTAAACGCATTTCTTCTACTTCTTCATCAGAATCAACAATAATAATAGGGTTGCTTGGTGAAGTAACAGGTCTTTGACGACGAATACCAGCAGGATTGGTGCAGTTTGCAGTTGAAATGTTGATAAAAGACATAATATACTAACTTTAATTTGAAAAATGTAAAAAGGGAAGAAAAAAAAGAGGAAAAACGCGAAATGGAAAAAAAATTTATTGCAAAAAAATTTAAGTCACAAAAAGAAAAAACTCAGACTTAAAAAATAACTACCAAAATTTCAAAAAAAGGTATATGTAAGGGTCGAACTAGTGATCTCTTGCTTAGGAAGCTGACGCCCTAACCAATCTGGACAATAATTTGCATAATAGAATTATATTTTACGGGTTATTACAGCTAAATACCTAAAAATGGGGATTTCCTAATAAGGAAATTGAAAATTTTAAATTCCGACGGCAGCAAAGTTACAATTAACCCAAATTGATAATAAACAAGAGCCACAACGTAACTGATGAAAGATCCATCTTGCAAGATCAGTTAACGAAAAAGTCTCCCAACAGTCTCCTGTGTTGGCCACAAATCTTGTACCATCACATAACCAAAGGGCGAACAATAACTTACACGATTTGTGGCAGAGACAGGAGGCTGTGCGTGGATAAATCTCTTACCTGATTGTACACGATTGTAAATTATTTCGCAAGATTGATAAACGATTTGTTACCCAATTTACACTATTATTTGCAGTGTGAATCACCGAAAGGTCCGGGTGACGTAGACCGAAATAGGCTTATGTATGGGTCGGACAGTTATTTGACCCTGAGTGCTGGTCGTGCTGAGACTGAAATGATGGTGGAAGTTAAGGGTTCTCAAAAGGGTTCTTATCCTAATGCTTGATCAATCGATATTCAAGATGTTAATGGTGGCCTTATGTATTTTTTGAAGAATAATGGTGGTCCCATTTAAATTGTAGAAGTATAACGGAGTGTCTAGCAGCCAATGAAAAGTATAAAAGGATTACAAGTTTTTATTGAATAAACAATATACAGTCTTCTCTTTATTTTTTTACTTTATTCTTTTTACACTTACTTTACGCCTTTAAAGTCAATACTAGTTCTCTTTTTCCTGGTTACTGTTTTAAATTTCAAGCTATTCAAGGTAAAGCATAATCAGGGGAAAAGCATATATCACATTGATACTATGGTAAATTTTAGTAAACTCAATTTGAAAAGAATATTTTCACTGCACCCAATCACCGTTATCCAAGTTGATAAAGTTGATCTTTTTTGATAGTGGTAATTCTATTAAATGAGTGAGAACTCGGATTTAAATGTTAGAAAGCTGATTTTTATATCAGAAGAAAGCTTGAAAAAAATAGATTGTAAATCTATGAAAATAATCAAAAGTATATAATATGTTTGTTGAATAAAAAGACATTGTATTTTTTAAAAAAATAAATAATTTTCTGTTGTGCTACATGATGCCATACAAGATTACAAATTGGGAAGACTATGCTTTTTCAACTTCAGTGCAATACAGTAAGGGACAAAATCAGTCCGTTTTTTGGTTTTTTCGCAATGCCTCGCCGGGAATTAAGCTTAGAGCTCTGCTTTGCTGACGAAAAATTTGTCTCTTCCTTCAACAAAGTTGACAATATTTGTCGGAAATGGTATTTTTTATTTTCCGCCATGTTATAAGAAGATATATTGAAAATAATGTATTTTTATTTTTTTGAATTTCGATTAGTACTTGGTATCGCGGCCCTTACGCTGGATTACGTCCCGAACTCGACGGGGCATAGAGTGAATAAGGTTTCTACAGTACTCTGGAGTTGCTAGGTCATACCAAAGCTTCGAAACCCGGTCAAAAAATGCTTGGTCAGTCTCAACCACAGAAGAAGGTGGTCTTGTCATCTGTTCCTTCTTTTTAAGCATGGCCCATGCATTTTCAATTGGGTTAAGGTCAGGGGAGTATGCTGGCCAACTCAGGAGCTTAATCTTGTTCTTTTGGAACCATTTTGAAGGAGCTGAAGCACAATGGATGCTTGCATTATCTTGTTGAAAGATCATGTCCTTACTTTGCAGGCTATAATACTTCAATGTCTCCTTGTATTCCTCCTCAAGTACTGACGTGTATAGCTCACCATTTACATTACTTTGTAGCCAGGACATGTAGCCCCCTCCATGTATAATTATGCAACTCCAAAGCATGATCCCGCCTCCTCCATAAGCATGTTTCTTTTTGTAGTGATGGTCTCGATAAGGTGCATTATCCTCTTTCCAAGCGTATTCTAGGCCATTAGACCCTCTTTTTTGTATCTTTGTCTCATCAGAAAAGACAACGCGTTCCCAATCAGTCTCGGACCAGTCTTTATGAGCCTTTGCCCAATCATATCGTGCCTTTTGCTTGTCATTATTAAGTGGAAGTACCGTCTTTTTCTTAGTCGATTTTAGACCTTTGCGTTTCAAAGTACGAGCAATTGTTTTTGGATTGACCATTTGATCTGATTTTTTAACGCCAAAGGAAGCATCGGTTGCGCTTTTAGATAAGCCAAGTCTTATGTCTCTAGCTGCTTTGGTTTCCTCCCTAGGTGTGAGTAAACGATGTCTACCCGCGCTATTTTTTGACTGCAACTTGGTTTTCCTTGAAATTCTTCGAATCATGGACTTTCCACAGCCTACTTTTTTTTAATTACATCCCATGGAATGGAGTGGTTCAACATGTTTTCAATTTGGGCATGTTTGTCGGCATTCTTTGCTGTCATGGCGTGTTTGGCTAATCTGAGATGAGGTAAATGAGGAAAAAGAAAAAATGTAAAAAAATAAAAGAAGCTAAAATATGAGAACACGTTAGCGTTCACTGACGTCATAAGACGTACCAAACTAAATCTCAAGTCAGTCCAGTGACTGTTTCTGGAGATATGGTGTCTAATGCAAAATCGGGCGTTAGCAACAATCACGGAAAATCACTTTTTCCGCCATAACTACAGAGAAAATGGTGGTAGAAGCAATTAGGTTACACCAATAATTTTATCTAGCTTGCGTGCAAATGTTTCGTCAGCAAAGCGAAGCCCTAAGTTTAGTTCCCGGCGAGGCATTGCGAAAAAACCAAAAAACGGACTGATTTTGTCCCTTACTGTACATAGCATCAGTTAGAATGGGTCAAGGAGCATCAAGGTTAGGCAATGAGTGACCGACAACAAACAGTGCACTTTAATGAGACCAAGCTCAGCGTATAGGGCTTTGATGATGCTGATCACTATTGGAAACGGCCAAGTGACCTTCTTCAACATCATGACCTGGATTTTGCAATCAATCACGGAGCTAGCAAAATGATGCCCTGGGGTTGTATAATCTCTGAAGGACCAGGATATACTTGCTAAATTTACGATGGAAACTTGAACTTGGGTGTTTACCAGCATATTTTGAACACTACGCTTCGTGATACTATGAAGTACTACAATTTCGACTGGCCCAACATTTAGTTTTAGCATGATAATAACACAAAGCACAAGGCATAATCTACAATAGCCTAGTTATGTAGTCACCAAGAGAGCTATGTTAACTATTGGTCAGCTTAGATCCCCGACTTAAATTCAATCGAGCACGTAGGACATCAATTGAAGTTGAAACACAACTATTACGAACATAGAGCAAAGAACACGGATGTGTTTTGGGAACGAGTTGATGAAATATGAAATGACTTCCATAAAGATCTTTGCCAAGGATATATAGATAACATTCCGGAAAGAACTCAAGAGATTATTAATAGAAAAGTAGGACCAACTAAATATTAATAAATAAGTTCATTCCGTTCAAATTTTCATTTTTTCAAATTTTCAAATTGCGCGCCTCATACTTCCTTCAATACTTATCCAATAGGGCATAAACTCTTTCGGATTTTTCAAGACATGTAGAAGATTTACTATGTGGGAACAGAGGCAGTTTGTGCCATTGTAACAGGATGTGCGCTACAAAAACCAAGAAAAATGGATTCCTTGCAGCAGTTTTGTGACCTACTGTAAAGTCGACATTGATAGATATAAGGTTTAATGCAAGATTGTAATTAAAATAAAACAAGATAAAAGTTAAGTTAAATAAGACGATGTATGTCGTATTTTCGTTATTACACTTAAATATCGAGTGAGATTGATCAAGATCTCCATGTTATATAATTTAAAACTATCTTTATCCAACACTACTGATATATAGCATTCAGTATATATAGTCAACTTTAGTAGCTCATATTTTGTAGCTGTGGTTCCTTCATTACTAATTTTATAAAGACGTCATCTGTATTTAATGGGCTCTCTTCTCTGTCTTCACTCAATAAAAAAGCTCAAATAACTCATCGATTAACAAATTTCAATTTTTACTTTATTTTGAACTGTAATCCAGAATACACCATCCCAAACATCACAACAATGATTAATTTCAGGTTAATGTATCCTTTTAGAATATGCTTTGTATTAATGATGGTTCTTTGTGCTGCTGTCGTAAGGTTAAAAAAAATATAAAAAAAACAAAAACAGAACAAAAGTAAAAGCAAAAGAAAAAAAAAACAACAACAACAAAAACAATAACAGTAGAACAGTAACTGGTTGTAGTCAACATTGGTAAATATAAGTCTTGATACAAGATCATAATTAAAATAAAATAAAATATAAACATATTTAAATAAGACCATGCAATCAATTCCAATTAAACATACTCTAAAAGAATATGTATTGTATCCATGAGAGTTCTTTGATAAGAAGAAGTATCAACTAAAATAAGCAAGTCCAATCCCATGTCAGGAATATTGCTAATCTTTCACATAATTGAAACAACGCGTAAAATAACGTTATTCAAATCAGTGAGGAATTCCCAGAATAAAAGATAATCTATGACAGACATACAAAAGAACAAATGAAAAGTTTTCATAGTAATAATTAGAGATGACACTTGCTAAAGTACCTGAAGATTAGAAGAACGATCACAATACAACATATCAAGCCACTCACTCAATAAGATATAAATACCTGACTTCAATTAGAATAATTTATAGTTTAAGTTAAACTGAAATATAAACCAGTCTCATGCAGGACTTACACTCTTTCCTTATTATTGTTTAATAATTTTTTTCATTATATGACAATTGGATATATGTTACCATTGTTATGTAAGATATTATGAAGGGTAACCTTTAATAGAATTAGCAGTCAATGCAGAAATATCATCTGAGGCTGTAAGAATATCTTAAGTATAACTAGAAGCAATATTCAGATTGCAGTCTACCTGCACAATTTCTTGTCCATCAGCAAAAGCACTTTTTTCACGCCTTAAGACGGATATCAAGCTGAGTTTCGATGTGATCACTTTGTAAATATCATGATTAAATGCGGAAGCACTGTTTCTACCTATGGGTAAGCTTGTCATATAGGTAGAACAGGAATTCGGCTTGTAATCCTTCCTAGTAGCATAATGTCCGTCCGACCAGGGGGTTTTTTCGTCTTTAAAGGCCTGTATCTCCCTGTGTGTTACAGTGAGAGGTCTATAAATACCACCATTGGATTGGAAGAAATTATTCGCGTTCATTGCGGTGCCGGATGCTGATGTTGTACAAATATTGGTAGAGTAATCCCTCCGCATCGTTTTTGTGAGATTAGCTCAAAAGAGGTTTTTTCGTGTTGCAAGCGCCATATCTACCTGAGTTTAAACGTGACTGCCTCGAAAGTGACACCATTCGATGCGGAAAAATTATTTGCGTCGATTTCTATAATTGGTATCTATGTAGGACGAATACCCGGCCCGGAATCTCCTTGCATCGTATCTTTTCCTTCAGCCGCAGGGAATTTATGGGAATAATGAAACATCACCTTTAAACGGTAGACACAAAAATTTTTTTTTTCAAAATTGCACTTACCTTGACCTCAGAAGCATCAAACAATACGATATAGCAGACAAATCAGGCAAAGCAAACAAATACAATGAAGCAGCCTCAAAAGAGATCAAAAGCAATACAAAGATGAAGACAGTAGACTAAGCAGGAGGAAAATAGAGTCAAAGCTAGATAAAATGAAAGATTAATTACAGTAAAACATGATGTACCCGATTTTCTTACATTAAACCTCTTTCAAAACCAGAAGACGATGCCAAACTATTCAAACAGCTTCAGAATCAAGCCTAAAAAACTAAATTTGATTGTTAATAAAGATAATGAAGGTTTAAAAGCATACTTACCACATAAACAGATACAGAAAAGACCCAAGAACTTATGATAGCCATGAGCATATCTATAAATCTTTAATAAAGAACATTAGAAAAAAAAAATTAAAAAAAGAGAGACTTACCTGGGATAACAAATCAAAAAAAGAAAGAAAGAAGGAAAAGAAAAGATTCATCTGAGACATCAATCCTTTTATAGGTTTTTTGACTTGAATAGAACTGAGTTTACAGTTGAACGCAATAGTATTTAAGGTGTGTCTAGCTTCAATGTTAAGTTTCTTTACTTTTCCTTTAAAGTACCTTATATCAATATGTCTGAGCGTATTATCGAATTCAACCCTGCACCTGTCGATGCTCGTGATCCTAGCTCTACCGATATGAACAATACATCAAAGGTAATTATTGCAGAGGACTCATATTTATCTATAGAGATATGGTTTTACTGTAATTCAGTAGTATTAAATTCATCTATGAGTATGTACTTTTTGTATAATTACAACAAAAATTTTTATACAATTGATATGTCGCTTTATGAACTCCTTGTATACAAACAATAAGAGCCTTTAATACTCAGTTTGAAGTTCCAGAGGAAGAACAAGCTTCAATTGATGTTGTTACATTACCGACATTATACAAGTGCCGCTAAACAAGATTAAATTTTTCATCAAGTAAAATCAATTCAACTTCTGTGTTAAGAGATTTGAATCTTTTCCCATCATATTCAGTATTATATTGATTAGTTTACATAAGTGCACTACTTTACAAAAAAGAAATGATGGAGTTTAGTTAAGTGTACTGCGGTAATCCAAAAAAAAAGAAAAAAAAAAGGCAAATTAATGATATTCTTAATCAAAGATAGGACAAAAAGCTCATAAGTAAAAGCATAGATATTGAATAATAAATTGTAATTAGCACACAAAGGTAAATGAAGTAAAGCATTTTTAGTTGACGTCTCAGCTAGATTTTTTTTTTCAAAGTACTTAATCAAAAAAAAAAAATTACAATTTCAGTGTAATTTCTAAAACCGCTTTTTATAGCCCAAAGTAAATCTCTGTATGCTCTATAAATAAAACGAAGGTCCTGTAAGTAGGTTTGTTCAACTTAAGACAATTTGTAAAAGTAAGTATTCTTTTGCAATGTCACTTTAACATTCTTTTTTTTTAACATGCACGTAATTCCAACATTGCTTTTTTCACATGCAAGTAATTCCGACATTGTAATTGTCTAATTTCAACATTACTTTTTCTTTTTTTCTAAATCTATCAAATGTTCTATTTTATTTCATTAACAATAACTCTTTCTTATAGTCTCTGTTATAAGGAATCTCAAGACATGTAAATTCACTTGATGTTAATATTGTTGTTTCTTTTTGCAATTAAAAATAAAAATGATTACCAAACCCATACCCTTCTATTTTCTGCTTAGATTTAGTCCTTTAAACATTGCACTATCATCTTTGATAGATGCTATTTTCCTTACGGTCAAAAAAAGAAATACCATTTTCTTTTTTCTTTTTTTTTTTTTCCTTTTTTCTTGTTCATTTTTGTTTCTAGCTTTTATCTTTTATTTAACGTTTATATTTATTACTTCCCTGTAGATCATTCTTTTATTTCAATTGTAAATAATTAATTTTACTCTTCGTTGGATAAAAGCATTGAACTCATGTTCCCTTTCACAATTTAAGTAATGTTGCTCTCTATCTTTTCATTATAAACGTACAAAATTATTTTTTTTGGGTAGATGTACTATGTACTTTCTTTTTTTTTTGCAGTATAGCAAATCGAGTATGCTTGGCAAGAGGAGGTCGCAACTCAAGCAGTTAAATTTCCGAGCTTACAGTCCAATGGATTTACTTCATTGACCTTTGTTGAAATTAAAAAATCATACACTGAATTTGAAACCTTTTCATTTTCCCAGTTTATAAGTTTGCATGGATTCATGTAGTACAAAAGAGACAAAATTTTTTTTTACAAGAAATACAATTTCTTTTTATTCAATATACAGATTATAAACATATACATATCGTTATAGATATAACATATATTTTTTTCTAGGTTTTTTTTGGTACAAATATTATATCGCTATCCTGCAAATTCAAATTTGTATTATTTTATTCGAAGTTCCACTGTTAAAACACACGAAGTATAATAATTTAGAATATAGGGTTTGGGTGCAGTGATCCACTGCAAATAATAGTGTAAATTGGGTAACAAATCGTTTACCAATCTTGTGAAATAATTTACAATCGTGTACAATCAGGTAAGAGATTTATCCACGCACAGCCTCCTGTCTCTGCCACAAATCGTGTAAGTTATTGTTCGCCCTTTGGTTATGTAATGGTGCAAGATTTGTGGCCAACACAGGAGACTGTTGGGAGACTTTTTCGTTAACTGATCTTGCAAGATGGATCTTTCATCAGTTACGTTGTGGCTCTTGTTTATTATCAATTTGACATCTAATGGTGCTTGGTAACCAATCACGCTTTGTAAATCATTACTTTATTTGTCTTTTCGCTCTTTTATAAACCACTCATATTGCCTTATATACTTCTTTATTGACCACTCATATTGCCTTATATACTTCTTTATAGACCACTCATATAGCTTATATACTTCTTTATTGACCATTCATATTGCAATAAATATTGCTTTATATATACAAAAAATAGGGATTTTGTTTATAAAAAATAGCTTTTTTTTTTTATTTAAATAAAATAATAATAACAATACATAGTATTTCTTTGCTTGTAGCATTTTAACAGTGTGCTTGACTTACCTAATGTCACCAGAATAGCAGCATCTAATCTAAAAATACATCAATTAATCTCGTGGAACTTTAAAATTTTTCAAAGAAAAAAAAAAGAAAAAAAAAGCCAAGCTCGAGGATTCAAAGACACAAGGATTAAAAGACTTGGGTACTCAAAGCAAAAGAAAAGACATCAGTACTTAAGAACCAAAGCAAAGGCAGAAAAGAGATAGAAAAGGCCAAAGCAAAGCAGCATTCATCTATAATAGTTATTAGCTATCGTGTATATATAATAAAAGTAATAGTACCTTTCTTTAGATAGACCATGGGAAGAAAACTAGCTAAGTGTATACTCACAAGTAAAAAAAGCAGCACGCATCTATAATAATTATTAGCTATTGAGTATATGTAGCAAAAATAATAGCACCTTGCTTTAGATGGGCTAAGAGAAAAACCTTGCTAAGCTTTACCAACAAGTAAAAAAAAAAAAAAGGAAGCAGTACGCATCTATAATAATTATTAGTTATTGAGTATATAGTAAAAGTAATAGTACCTTGCTTTAGATGGATCATGAGATAAAAAAAAAAAAGAAAAAAAAGCATCAGCCAAGCTTATACTAACAAGTAAAAGAAGCAATGATAATCATGGGAGAGACTTTATAAAGACGATTTAAAACATCAAGAAAGGAACAAACACAACTTTACTAAAAAAAAATACCATAAGAATAGAAATAGAATATATATAATGTTAAGAACTTACCTTTTAGAAAGAATGTTTTGTTTAAAAAAAAAAAGAAAAAAAAAAAAGGAAAAAAAAAAAGTACTTTTTTTATAGCCTCATTTTACCAGTGTTACAGTTACCCACTATCGATTAAAAATAAGTCTTCTTTAATACTGTTTAACTATTGAAACATTCAGAGAGACTATTCATAAACAGTTTAAACTTTTTCTTCTTTTTTTTTTTATTTAAATGTAATATCTTTAACACCAAAGGCTTTTTTTTTCTTTGCTTTTTTGTAAAATAAATGAGTATCACCTTGTTTTGTATTCATCTTCAATTTATTTTGTACTCCTGTTTTTTTTTTTCTTCCTTTTTATATAATTTGTTTTAAAAAATGTCTCGTCGTGCTGCCACTCCCATCAACGTTCCCAGCAATGCTCCCAAGAGAGCAAGAATTTCCGTGAGCATTGCTGGATCATCATCCACCGTTGTTCCTGTTTCTGCTCCTGCTCCTGCTCCTGCTCCTACTCTTGCTCCTGCTCCTGTTTTCGCTTCTGTTCCTGTTGCAGGCTTCAGTAGCTTTACAGCTCCTCGCTTGGAGAGCCCTGTTGGTACTGAAGATATCAGAGCAGCCTCTGGTGCCGCACCAGAGATAATAGCTGCTCAGATACAGCAATTCCAACAATTGCTGCAGCAACAGCAACAGCAGCAGCAACACCGAGCTTCAGAAGCTGAGGTCGACGCGGCCAAAAAAGAATGCAGTGTAAGTTTAGGACATATTTATTAAATTAGTAATTGTAATTTAATAACTATATTTTATACCTTTCTGTGTCATATAGAGTTATTTAGCAGAATACTACCGTGATTACGTTGTTGGTCGCAGAAGCGAATTTGACTTGGACGTTACCTTCGCCCATAAAAATAACAGAAAAGTCAAGGCATTGTTGTATGAGCAAGCCAGAAAGCACCATCGTTTTGATTTGCTCACCACCTCACAAATAAATGCTATAATTAGGAGCAAGTATTCCTACATGATGAGCAAGGCCAAGGGGAAGACAGTTGTTTCACCAAAAACTACCTGTCGTAGCCGTATAAATACGGTGAGTATTTAATATTTTGAAGATTATACTATAAAATATAGGAAATACTTACATTGATACCTTACAATAGAAACTCTCTAACAGGAGATCTGTTTATATGGCTAACCCTTCCGCGTTCGACGCCCGTTTCCCGTTCGCTGGTAAAATTCTGACTGTTGACTGGACGTCAGATGAAGAAGATGGGCCAGAGGACGAGAACGGCCGTACGTTCGTGGTCAAAAGGCCATCATTTAGAAGCAACGAAGTAAGCAAAATGTTGTTGACAAGTTTCATCTTCTAATATACCTTAATTAATCTATAGGTGGTGCAATTCCACGAAGAGTTGCAAAAACGATACAAGGAGTCGATGAAGAAAAAGGGGGCTCCACCAACTATTAGAAGAATAATAGAAAACGTTGAGGTGGAGTTCCCCGACAAACTTGATGATGCCGATTTTCCTTCCTGGGCTTTTTCTTCTTCTGCTCTTGGTTTTCCAACCTCTGTTTCTGCTTCTTCCTCTTTTGCGACTTCCAGTTCAATGCAGTAGGCATTCTTCCCCTTTTTTTTTTCTTGGTTTGTTGTTTCTTCACAAATTGAATAAAAATTTTTAAAAAAAAGTCTATTGAATGATTCTTTAGTAAAATATATAATAAAACAATAATAATAATAATAATAATAAATGAATGAATGAACGCTTCGACATAGTTTTTACATATAGATCCGTCTTGGGAGAGAAAGTGTAAGAATATGATTATCTAAATATGACTTCACTGCTACTGGATTGTGAATTTTGTGAACAGGAAGTATATTTTGTTGTGAGACTGGGTCAAACTGGTTTTTCCACACTTGAATGCCAGTATCATCAAAGGAGGGAAAGTGATGGGTCGCATGGCTGTACCAATTGACAAATGCAAAGTAATGAGTGTAGTTGTTAAATGAATGTGTAAAGAGATAAGAAATTTGACCAATGCGTATTTCGTTGTTGATAATAGCTTGGATAATGCAGGAGGATGAAGAAGTTGAAGTATTTTTTGATGATGTATATTTTTGTCCAAGCAAGTTTATATTTTTAAATGAATGAATAATATTGCTGATAAACGTGCCAGGGATGAGTGCATAGGTATAGGTGTAGTAATTAATTAATGATTCATAGTGTTCTGGGCATATAAGTTGAGTTCGATTGTCGAAATTTAAAGGAAAGGATGTGGGTGGCAGAGGCTCACTACCAGTTATTGTTGAATTGAATAAGCTAGGTCCGTCTATGAAACGAGAGTAATCAAATGGCGTTAAACCACTCTCGTCATTCGTAACCTCACCTATCTCTTCTATAAATTTAATTAGTAGGAGTATGTCTTCGTTTGTTGAATTTATAAAGGAATGTAAAGAATATACTAGATCTTGTGTGTGAACATTTTGAATAAACATAGTAGCATAAGTGGTTTCAAATCCAGTCTTAAAATTGATGTTGATATGTTTCATATCGCCATTGAGACGTTCAAAGCCATAAAGCCAAAAAGAGTATGAGGGACCAAAGTCCAGGAAGCTTTCTTTTAAATGAAGATGCATATGCATATTTGGGGTGGGCATAGATTCACCATACAGCTCGACACAGGTCTTGCCAAAGTTTTTCATCAATAGATGTGCGGTATCTACAGTAGGTCAAAAAATTGCTGCAAGGAATCCATTTTTCTCAGTTTTTGTAGCGTACATCCTGTCACAATGGTACAAACTGCTTCTGTTTCTACATAGTAGATTTCCTACATGTCTTGAAAAATCCGAAAGAGTTTAAGCCCCATTGGATAAGTATTGAAGGAAGTATGAGGCGCGCAATTTGAAAATTTGAAAAAACGAAAATTTGAACGAAATGGGTTTATTTATTAATATTTAGTTGGTCCTCCTTTTTTATTAATAACCTCTTGAATTCTTGCCGGCATGCTATCGATATACCTTTGGCAAAGTTCTTTATCAAATTCATTCCATGCTTTTTCTACTCGTTCCCAAAGCTCATCCGTATTCTTTGCCCTACGTTCGTAACAGCTGAGCTTTAACTTCAGTTGATGCCATACATGTTATATTGGATTTAAGTCCGGACTCTGAGCCTGCCAATCGTTAATATAGCGCACTAGATGATTATCTAACCAGGTTATTGTGGATTTTGCCTTGTGCTTTGGATCATTATCATGCTGAAAGTAAATGTTGGACCAGTTGAAATTGTAGTACTCCATAGTATCACGAAGTGTAGTGTCTAATATATGCTGATAAACATCCGCGTTCATGTTCCCATCGTAAATTTGACAAGCATATCCTGGTCCTTCAGATGTTATGCAGCCCCACATCATCAATTTGCCGGCTCCATGCTTGACTGTAAACTCTAGATGATGCGGTTGAAGAGGATCACTTGGTCTTTTCCAATAGTACTTGCAACCATCAGAGCCCCATACGTTGATCTTGGTTTCATCAGAAAAGACGACTTTTCGCCATTCTTCCACTGTCCAATCCTGGTGCTTCTTGGCCCATTCTAATCGATGCTGCATATGAGCTTTTGTCAGAAACGGCTTCTTTTTTTTTATTGAAGAATGGAACTCCATTGATTTCAGGACGTTAATTGCTGACTGGTATGAGATATCATAGCCAAGTTGAACCAGCTCCCGGTGTACCTCTTTGGCAGTCTTTAGAACCCCTTCAATGACTTTTCTTTTGATTAGCCGTTTCGTCACTTTGGAGACTAATGTAGGTCTACCAGCTGAGCCCATTGTCCTATTTGAAAACAACCGCCTAGAGTATCTACTAACAGTTGATTCATGTACTCCAACCTCCTTAGCAATATCGTACGTTGATGTGGATCCAGTTAATGCTTGCTTGAGATCGTTTACTTTTTCTTCTGGCAGTCGTTTAGGCATGCGATTGGTAATAAGGTAAAAAAGAGAAATAATTTAGATAAGAAAATTTAAAATTTAGAATAAAGGAATTGTAAGCGCTTTTATATACTGGCAACATTCTAATCATGTCAAGAATGTGAAAAATTATGATAGCAACCGGTTGGGTCGTATTAAAATTTGTTATTCCAAACATATGTAAACAAGTAAAAAATGCCGGATGTTTATAAAATTCCCTTTAACAATATCAAATTCCACCAATAACTATTGCCCATATCAGATAATCGACGAATAAATGCCCCTTCTAGTGAGGTACAAACAATCAATGTTTGAGATAGTTTCATGCAGTATCCATAGACAACCAGCTGTAAAACCGGTATTTTGCAATTCCTTGCAGCAATTTTTTGACCTACTGTATGTCTTCTACTGTGATGGAAGGGCCAGTGACCAGCTTCACAGCATCGACATACCGCAACCAGTTTGTAAAATGTTCACCTGCCAGTTTTTGTTTGAGCAGGAAAGGTGACAGCACAACAACCCAGGTTCTCCACTCATCTGATTTCATATTAGCAAAAGCACCAGAGATTTTTCCTATTTTTTTTTTAAAAAAAAAGAAAAAAAATAAGTATTTTGTTCCACCATGAAATAAAGCTTTATTCCATGTATATATAAACACGATCAAGCAGTATTACATACCTTCAGATAGCTTAGCGTATTGCTGAGGAATGCTGATAGTAGTCGACTCTGTTGCCATTGCTGGAAAATCAGTAGAAACAAGCAAGCCAAAATCCTGCCAGACTTCAATCATTTTTTTAGGCGTTCCAAGAAACAAGTTATGCATTGGATCGACAGTTACATATCTCACCACATCAAAGTAAGGAAGTCGATGTACTTCACTCCACTTTGTACCAGAACTTGCCTGTTTTTCTTCTTGTTGTGCCTTGTGCGTAGCAGTCAACCAGTCATACGCATCAAATCTTTGCTGTTCCCACGTTCTTTGCACCCAGTTTTCATCGTTGAAATCAGAAAAGTTTGGCTTTGAAGACCTGGTACCAGTTGATAGACGGCCAAAAGCAGTTGAGCACTTGTTACATGCTTTAGTAGCCATGGCGCCCATGTATCCAGCTACTTTTCTTGCTGCAGGCATATCACAATTGATGGACATCAATGCCACACGAACTAGTTCTCCGTTAGGATTTTCGTAAGTGGGCATTATAACACCATTGTACAGTACAAGCAATTCATCTACCAATGGCTTCAAGAAATTTTGTATTTGATCATCGTTGGGCTCATGCGGTCCAGGAATAACACCTGCCAAAACGATGTTGGAAAACTTCATACGTGTATTTCTTGGCAGATTGTTGATTGCAAGGTAAATGGCACCACTAGAATGCTTCATGTTGTCACTTGGCTGGAACCAATCCACATTCAAGGATACCATCAATGATCTTGGTTGACTGGTAAAAATTTGCCCGTTTGAATCCACAAGCTGATTCCAAACTCTGCCATCGTATATGTCGAACATAACATCTTCATCAACTGATCTTCTTCTCCATTGCTCAATTTGTTGTTCAAAACTGGGTCGCATAAAGAACTTTTTTAAAGTCTCAGTAATTGAGTTGTAGGGATACTCAAGCACTGGCTTTAAACTGCTGCCTGCAAAAAGAGCATTTCCACATGGTTGTGCTTGTCGATAAGGGTTGTGAGGGAAGCGTACATAGCCACAGGAGCGAGAATGCAAGCTTCCAGAAGTGTAAACGCTTCGACAAGCAGAGCAAACAAGAAAACGGGACAAACCATTGCTGGCAGTGGAATAATTGACCATAGTACGGGCAGTAGAGATCTTTGTAGGAATCTCCATACCATGGCCAAGAGAACGGACAAAGAAGGAAAGAAAGGCCAACAAGTCTTCACCGGCTTTCACCGAGAGGTGCTTTGCTTGAAAAAGCACAATGAACAACAGCAAGAGGTGACGAAGCTGTTCTTCATTACTCATTCCTTCCTCTTCGTCAATATTCATTCCGTCTAACAAGTTGCAAAATACATTTCAATAAATAAAACCTTTCTTATATTAAATACTTTGCTGATTAAAAATATACCTTCAGTTACTGGTTCAGGAATGGCTGATGAGTATTCGACAGTTTCCTCCCCGTTGTCGTTAGCTTCAGATACTCTTCTCGATTCTATTTTGTTTTTTTTTTTTTTTTTTTTTTTTTGAAAATTAGCACGTTTGGATTTCTATTGAAAAATAAAACAAAAAAACCTCTATTTCTAACTCTGTCGATAAGTTCATGACCTCTTACAGTTCTCTTTGCAAGCATTCTGAATCCATTGGGATGGTTGCTGCATTCAGAACAGGTACAAATAATTTTGGTGGTGTTGAAGTTGTTCATGTTTATATTTTTTAAATTTGGAAATAGCAAAGAAAATTGGTAGAAAGAGAAAATATGCCTGATAAAAAAAAACATGTTAAATTTAAAAAACAAAGTCGGTGCTTAAAGTAACCTTTTTTTTTTTCCCTCGTTTTGTTTCATGGAATACTCTAGATGCCAAAGGCATAAGAAAAAAGGAAAGCTCAAGCACTGGTCAAATGTAAGTTTATTAAAAAAAATAACAACCAAGTCTAATGTCGATTTCTTTTTTTTTTTTTTTTTTTTTACAGTAGGAATTCCTAATGGGACACATTCGGATGATGAACATTAACCTCATGAGAGAAGCTGTTCTTTCCAACATGACAAAGCTATAAGAATATCAAACTTTTATTACTGCTTGCTGCTGAAAATTCCTCTTTGGTAACGGAAGTTGGCAATGTTAACATCTCTAATGGCTAATGGCTGATGGCTAATGGCTGATGGCTAATGGCTAATGGCTAATGGCCTAATGGCAAATTACACCCATGTGTAAACATGATGTAAGTAATGAACCAGTGTAAGCTTAAAAACATATATTCTCTTGTATTATTTGTCATAAAAAATAATAAAGCCATCTATTTACTTGAAAAACAAAAACGCTATACTTGTATGCGTTAATTATAACAAAATGTGAGCAAAGCTTCTTTATTTTTTTATTCTTTTTAGAATGTACAAGTATTCTTTTGTTATAACATAAAAGCATTTGCATTTCTATAAAGTATATTTGCTCTAGATTATTGTTTTCATTTGAATAAGGAACCTTTTATTGCTATATTCTTTTTTTTTTTCGCTGTCTTTTTTTTTTAACTGTGTCTTTTTTTTTAACTTTGTCTTTTTTTTTTACTTTTAATCTTTCAGCTTCTTTTTTTTTTTTTACTAAACGCAACTATTTTGTTACGTTCTGTTACACATTTCCAATGAGCTTAGCTAAAGATCACAGATTGCCTTCCTAATATGTATTCTTCTGTACAAAATAATCGCACGGTGCTTTTGATTTCCGCATTTTGCCCTCAAAAATAAAAAAAATAAAATATCGGTCTTTAAACAATGGAGAGAAATACGCTTTCCAAAAAAAGATCGTTTGTAAAAAAAGACATTTCTTTAAAAACATGAATAACTCCATGAATATTTACCCTACAAATAAAATAATAACATCGTTAAATTTCTTTATTTTTTTCGCATCTAAATCTTTTTTCAAAATTCGAAAATGATCAATACAGCAAGATTTAATTTTTTTCACGAAAAAAAGTAACAATTTGTTACCCAAACGAAGAGCAATCTTGCGCAATCCGGTACCTAATTGGAACGATTATTTGCAGTGATTATTTGCAGTGAACCTCCCGAATGATAGGCAGACGCTCTAACCATTTGCACTATCTCCACATACCTGGGGATGTAGCTCAGGTTAAAGATTTTATATTTTTATTGGATAATATGCAGGCGACAAATATGTCATTATTGCTATCCACAGTGATAAACTGGAAAGCATACAAACTATTATGGGGGAGGAGGGAAAGGAAGAAAGAAGGAACGGATTATTATTGGGGGGAGCTGGAACCAGAGACGAAGACTTGAGGCAGGAACAGAACGCGCTTCATTAAGCCCGGGCTGGGCATCCCGGCACCGCGGACCAACAACGCTCGACAAACAAACAACGCAGACCAACCGACCAGAACAGCAGTGGCGTTAAAACCAGTAATATCGTCAAGAGCGCACACCAAAGTCCCCCGAAAGGGAAGGAAAGTAGGCAGATGCTCAGCTGCTACGCAACGCAACACACAGGCGGAGAAACAAAAGTGCTTGATGCACTCGGCAAACAGAACATGTAGAGGGGCAGGGAAGGGATAGACCCGAAGATCCTATCAGGGGGGGATGTACAGTAGCGGACAAAACTGGTGCACAAAAATTAAAATCAACATTGTATCTCCGCCATATGTCTGCGACTTTTGTGGCATATACCATCTGAAAGACAGTCTAAAATATACATTATGTTATGTAAACCGGAACTGTGCCGGACATCCCCCAGGCATAAGGTCATTTTTAGTGATTTTTTGCATATTTCAATTTTCGCCAAAAATGTAGTGCTTGTCTAGCCTTCTTTCAATTTTCCCCATATCTCTCCCGTTTGCTTTCAGATTTCACAGCATATTAGTAAATCTTAGTAGCTCTTAAAAAATATATAAAATCGTAGTTATTTTGTATTTCCCATTGAATCCCCCCTTTTGTTTTTACCCTATTCACTATAACAAAGTACTAGCCTTATATGTTTAAGAAAATAAGCAACTGTAAAAACGAAACTCTGAGATCTCGAATACACTTAGTTCGTACGACAACAGATATTTCTAGAATAACAAGAATCTCTAAATGGACAATCAACAGGAGAAAGAGGGAAGAAAGAAACTTAATGTCTTGTGATCATGAAGGTCTCCCGCTTTTAGTCTGAAAAGTTACTAGTTCAGTCATCAACCTAAAGCTTGGACAAGGTCCGTTACACACAGTTCCTGATGCTCAGCACATTTTGAGGATCTTAAGATACAGTGTTAGCAGACTGTCAGTCTAAAGGCACAGTAGGAAGCTAGATTTTGAGTCTGGAAGTAAGGAATCGAAGAATTTCATCAGCTGTATAAGTCGGAAAAAGCGATGAATGTGGTATCACGACAAGCCATTGTATACAATAGAGGGCTGGAAGTCTGCTATCTTTAGCAATGAAACAAATATGAACATTATGGATGCAGACAGTATACACTAATATTGAAAGCAAGTCGAGCAACCTTAGCGATTTTTTCACGGTGATCAAACAATGAAGCATGCTGGCTGCTCTGTTATGTTTTAAGGCTGTATTAGATATTGAGGACCAGAATATGTGTGTCAGGTATACGATGGTATAATGAACTCATAAATATACACATATATTTCGCTTACTTCATACCACAAAAGCCTAGCGTATAGTAGTCTAAAACGTCGTAATCTCTCGTTTCAGTATGACAATGACACAAGGCACAAGTCAACGCATGTCACAAACTCAATATTTGATAACAGCGCTTCTGTGCTACAAGTTTAGCCGCCACTAATCCCGGCCTAAGTCCGCTTAAGCATGCCAGGTGGCAATTGATGGCAAAGGTATGATGATACGACACTAGATGAAAAAGGGTCGATGATCTTTGGAAAAGAATAGTTAAAGAGCCGGGTTCTTTTACTGAAAATGATATACACGCATATTATTAGCATATGCAAAGAAGAATATCCGATAATATCAAGAGATGAGATGATTATATAAAGTCTAAGATTTTAGCCACTTTTGCGGTTTTTAGAAAATATAAGATTTTATAAATTCAAAGCACGCTTATCGCTCAGTTTTAACAATGTCATGCTTAGAACATACATAGATTACAATGACTAGTATATCCTCCTTCTAGTACAGTTTCATGACTATTGCAATTACCATGAGCAGGTAATGGTAGTTAAAAGCTAAAAAAAAGTTTTGTGCACCAGTTTTGTCCGCTACTGTAGCTCAGGTTAAAGATTTTATATTTTATTGGATAATTGCAGGCGACAAATATGTCATTATTGCTATCCACAGTGATAAACTGGAAAGCATACAAACTATTATGGGGGAGGAGGGAAAGGAAGAAAGAAGGAACGGATTATTATTGGGGGGAGCTGGAACCAGAGACGAAGACTTGAGGCAGGAACAGAACGCGCTTCATTAAGCCCGGGCTGGGCATCCCGGCACCGCGGACCAACAACGCTCGACAAGCAACCGACGCAGACCAACCGACCAGAACAGCAGTGGCGTTAAAACCAGTATTATCGTCAAGAGCGCACACCAAAGTCCCCCGAAAGGGAAGGAAAGTAGACAGATGCTCAGCTGCTACGCAACGCAACACACAGGCGGAGAAACAACACTGCAAATAATAGTGTAAATTGGGTAACAAATCGTTTACCAATCTTGCGAAATAATTTACAATCGTGTACAATCAGGTAAGAGATTTATCCACGCACAGCCTCCTGTCTCTGCCACAAATCGTGTAAGTTATTGTTCGCCCTTTGGTTATGTGATGGTGCAAGATTTGTGGCCAACACAGGAGACTGTTGGGAGACTTTTTCGTTAACTGATCTTGCAAGGTGGACCTTTCATCAGTTACGTTGTGGCTCTTGTTTATTATCAATTTGACATCTAATGGTGCTTGGCAACCAATCACGCTTTGTAAAACACTACTTTATTTGTCTTTTTGCTCTTTTATAAACCACTCATATTGCTTTATATACTTCTTTATGAACCACTTATATTGCTTTATATACTTCTTTATCGACCATTCATATTGCAATAAATATTGCTTTATATATACAAAAAATAGGGATTTTGTTTATAAAAAATAGCTTTTTTTTTTTATTTAAATAAAATAATAATAACAATACATAGTATTTCTTTGCTTGTAGCATTTTAACAGTGTGCTTGACTTACCTAATGTCACCAGAATAGCAGCATCTAATCTAAAAATACATCAATTAATCTCGTGGAACTTTAAAAGTTCTCAAAAGAAAAGAAAAAAAAAGCAAGCTCAAGGATTCTAGGATTCAAAGACACAAGGACCAGGGCACTTAAAGCAAAAGATGGAAGTACATCAGTACTTAAGAACCAAAGTAAAAACCAGGAAAGAAACAGAAAGAGGCCAAAGCAGAGCAGCATTTATCTATAATAATTATTAGCTATCGTATATATATCGTAAAAGCAATAGTACCTTTCTTTAGATAGACAAGGGGAAGAAAACTTGCTAAGCTTTTACCAATAAGTAAAAAAAAGGAAGCAGCAGGCATCTATAATAATTATTAGCTATTGAGTATATGTAGCAAAAGTAATAGTACCTTGCTTTGGATGGACCATGAAAAAAAAAAGAAAAAAAAAGATACCAGTCAAGCTTATACCAACAAATAAAAGAAGAAGCAACTACAATTCTGGGAAAGAGACTTTATAAAGACTATTTAAACCATAAAAAAAGCAATCGATACATCTTTACTAAAGTACAAGTACCATTAGAATAGGAATAGAATACATATGTAATATTAAGAACTTACCTTTTATAAAAAAGAGAAGAAAAAAAAAAGAAAAAAAAAAGAGAAGTGCTTTTTTGTAGCCTTATTTTACCAATGTTACACTTATTCACTGTCTATCTATATTAGAAAACAAAAACAATTGCTTTTCATGTAGTTTACATTTAATGGTATCCCAAAAGATAACTTATACATTGCTTGAACAAGTTTTATTACTTGAATGCAATATGTTTAGGAGGAAGGTTATTATTTTATTTTATTTTATTTTTTTTTACTTGAAATAAAAAAAAAAAGTCGGTATCTTAACAAATTATAGCAGTAAAACAACATCTTTTTTTTTCTCCCTAGTTTTGTTTCATGGAATACACTAGATGCCAAAGGCATAAAACAAAAAAAAAGGAAAGCTCAAGCACTGGTCAAATGTAAGCTTATAAAAAAGTAATAACAACCAAGTCTAATGTCGGTTTCTTTTTTTTTACATTAGGAATTCCTAATGGGACACATTCGGATGACGAACATGAACCTCATGAGCAAAGTTTTTCGCTTTAACACGATAAAACTATAAGAATATCAAACTTATATTACTGCTTGTTGTTAAAAAGCCCTTTTTGATAAAGAAAGTTGACAATGTTAACATCTCTAATGGCTGATGGCTAATGGCTATGAAGTGTTTTAAGTATTCAAAAATAAGATAAAGAAGAATTAACGAGACCGAACAATAGTTCTAAAGTCGAATACTTTTATTAAAGAAAGATTTCAAGGCTATTTATATTAGTTGAGCAAGACCTGAGATTAGATGACAAAAATAGTTACGACCGATATGATTTGACATGTATAAGAAAAATTTTATAGACTGATGTTAATAATCAACTGTTGAGATGAAAGTGAAACTTGGCTGTTTAGGGCAGTGATAATTATCAGGTTCTATTCTTATTCAAACTCATTTGTAAAGATTTAGTCCAGAATGATAAGACTGTATCTTATTGACATGTCAAAACATGACATTGCCCCCTTCCAGGTTGTAACTATCTTTTCTGGAATTAATGTGGCAAGTGAAAATATGTTTGTTTAGGTGAATGTCGAAAATGAGGTTTGAGATGTCAAGATGAGCTCTATTTGTTGTAATAAATAGGTGCTTGGTAGGGTTAGGTCATATAACGTATAGTGGCTCTTTATATAAACATATAAAGTATAGTGTTCAAGAATGGAACAAAGCATTTAGGCGATAATAAACCCTGAACAGGAATTTATTGCTAAAGTGATGTTTGTCTGTAAATGTGACTGCGTACAAATGTGCATATTGAAAAATATTAAGGCATGAGAAAAAATACATTTTTTACTATCCTTGTAAATATTTTATAATTGCGTAATTTGCTGGTAACGTATATGTATAGTTAATGAAAGTTGGTGGAAGAAGGTCAATGTATTAACGTCTGTTTCTTTTAGAGTTATTTACACTGCGATGCACGTTTTTTCTTTTCTTAGTCGTATCTTTTTTAGGAACAAGTTGAACCTCGCGCGCTGGTTCTTGTTCACTTAGACGTGACCAATATTTTTGGATCGGTCTGTAATCATGGAAATGACTAGCCGGTTCCCAAGTGTCATCTTCTTCTCCATAACCTTTCCATCGAACTTTATATAAGTAATTACCCGGTGATCCCTTATGGTGTAGAACTGCCTCAACATCGTATGATTCAGATTGATCAGTATTGGATAAGGATACTTCCTGGGAAATAACCTTTATTTGCGATGGAGGTACATCTCTTGGTAAGAGTGCTCCAGTTGCATCAACCAACACATATGAACCACCTTGAGTTTTTCTTTTGACAGTATAATTACCAACGTAGAGGGGATCACTTTTTGCAACACGGTTTACATTCTTGAGCGTGACTTGACTACCAGTGGGGATATCGGTTAGAATTCTGTGAGTTTGGTTGAACTTGTCTCGAGAAGCAGCTTGTGAAGTTTTTATTTTTTCACGAATAGCCGGTAAGACAGTGTCATTAAACTCGTTAATTCTAGTTTCTAACTGTTTCATCGTTTCAGGCGATTTAGTTTTGTCCAGCACGTTATTATAATCCTTGTTTTCATTGGGACGTCTTGCAAACATCAATGAGAAAGGTCTAGTGCCGTGTAAAGCTGTATGCGTATTGTTGAGGGCTTCTTGGGTACTGTCAACGTACAAGTCCCAATCCTCAGTTCTGCCTTGTAATCTTTTGTGCAAAATATTTTTTGCTTTGCCAACCCATCGTTCAACTATACCGTTAGCTCGAGGATGATAAGCTGATATGAGACGATGATCAATACCGGATGATTCAACATACAGTCTGACGAGTTCATTGACATACTCCGTACCATTATCACTTTGGATAATTTTTGGTCGACCAAAGAGCGATAAGATACTCCTTAATGCAAGTGCAATAGTGAGAGAAGATTTATCGGGCAAGGCTTTGAGTACACAATATCGTGTAAAGACGTCTACTACCAGAAGGATGTATTGATTACCTTGTACTGAAGTAGGGAAAGGTCCGGCTGTGTCGATACAGATGTGATCCCAAGGTGCATCAGCATAGATTGAGGTCAAGGGATTGTATCCGTGCTTTGCGATATTGAATTTTTGGCAATCAGGACAACTACGTATTATTTCAAGTGCATCTTCCTTGAGCTTTGTCCAGTGAATACCATCACTATGTAAAGCTGTTACGATTGCTTGAGCTCCACGGTGTCCCTCTAAATGTGTATCCATGAGTAGCTTTTGTCTGTCTTCTGGTGCTGGGGTCATCAAGTCAGCAGGCATCATCATTCTGGATGTAAGAATTGATCCGTTAGAATTGATAATTTGGGAAGTGACAATTGTTTTGATGGTTTTATTATCCCCCTCCAGCGTTTTTTCAGGTTCGAAAAGACGCGACAAAGCATCTGGTAGAATATTTTGAATACCAGGTCGATGGATGATTTTGAAGTTATAATCCAGTATAGTGTCCAGCCAATTGATCATCATAGCGTTAGCTACAGGCTGGGTGTGGAGATAAGTCAAGGCCTTGTGATCAGTGTATAAGGTGAATGGATTACCCCACAAAAATGGATGAAACTTCTTTAGTGCAAATATCACTGCTAATAGCTCACGTTTAGTGGTAGAATAATTCTTTTCAGATGTAGAAAGTGAGCGTGCCATGAAACCGATATATCGAGTCTCATTTTTGATAACTTGGTAAAGAACAGCACCAATTGAATAGTTACTAGCATCAGTAGCAACATAAAAAGGTTGTTCTAGATCTGGATGATGAAGAAGTGGCGCAGAAGACAATAATGCCTTGATCTTTTCAAAAGCTCTTTCTTGTTCAGATGTCCAAAGTTTATCAAGTTTACCTTCGAAACGTAATTTGTCCAAAGGTGCAGTGACTTCAGAAATATTTGGCAAGTATTTTCTAAAATAATTTACCAGTCCTAAAAAGCGTTGAATCTCTTTTCCAGATGCAGGTCTAGGCCAAGTCAAAGCGTTTGTAACTTTACGAGGATCGAGTCGAGACCCTTTGGCATCAACACAGAAACCAAGCAAGTAAACAGTAGACTGCGCAAAATGACACTTGTCTGGGTTAAGGATCAAATTCACTTTAGTTAATCTCTGAATTATGTTTTGCACATGTGTGATGTGTTCCTCATAAGACTTGGAAAATATGATGATATCATCAACAAAAGCCTGTGCATAAGGTAAATCACGTAACACTATATTAATCACTCGTTGATAACGGGAAGCAATATGTTTCAAACCAAATGGACAACCTCTAAATTGGTATTGTTGACCTTCAAAAGTGAATGTGGTCTTAATACGATCAGGCTCATAGATTTGGAATCGATGAAATGCTTGTCGAAGATCAAGAGTGGTAAAAATAGTTGATCCTTGTAATCGATCGAAAATCTCTTCAATCTTTGGAATAGGATGTCTATCATTTGACACAAGAATAGAATTTAGCAAGCGAGGATCAAGACAGGGTCGATGTCCTGTGAGATTACCAAGCAAGTCTTTCTTAGGTGCCAATGTTAAAGGAGAATTCCAATCTGAATTAGGTGATGCACGTTCAATAACTTCATCCTTTAACCAAGTGTCAATACATTCACGCATGATTGGTAGTAATTTAAAAGGAGTACGATATGGTGCACGGTAAGCAGTTTTTCCTTTAACAGTATCTAAACGTATAACTGACTCGGGTACAGTACAAAATGAATTCTTTGGTATTAAGGCATTTTGATCAACAAATGGTTTAACAGCATTATGGAAATGAGCTTGTTGCTCAGGTGTACCGAAAGGAGCTTTGTTAGGTTCAGGTGTATCATCCGTAATCTCTTTGTCAATAACTGGTGCAAGATTAGGATGTCTGATAGCTAAGTTGGTAACAAGAATGTTTAACTTGTGCATCAGATCTAATCCTATTACAACTTCAGTATCCAAGGAAAGAGGAAGGACTTCAAAAGAGTGGGATGTATGAATAAGATTTTTATCATTATCACCATAAATAACACTTAATGGAAATTTGGTTGTACCGAAACGTTTACTAACATTATCACTTGTAGCAAGTATAACGGAACCAGATACATTTCTATCAACTGCAATATTATATTTATTAACAAATTTTGTGTCTATCGAGCTAAAAGAAGAACCACTATCAACTAGGGCCATAGTGTTCACATTTTCTATAGTGATAGGTACAATTAAAGAATGGTTAGTACTTTTAAATACTTCATTCTGTTTTGTTAATTTCTTACAATCATAATTAATAGGATAGCCCTCGTCATCTACGTCCATCAAGTTGCTATCACCACTAGACACCTTGGAAGATGCCTGTTGTGGTCTAGCTTGAGGAGTGATGGTGAGGTTAGACTTGCTACCATTGGGCCTTGAAGTATCCAAGCGAACAGAACGGATGGCCCTAGTTGGACCTTGATAAGGCTTGTCACGAGGACAGTGAGCAGCATGTTCTTTTGACCAGGGGACATTACCCAAGCAACGATAGCAGTTTTTGGCAACCGAAACAAAAGACAAGGAAGGACTAGATGTATCAAGAGACGAATTTACCAAAGAAGGATTTTTGTTCAGTAGATCCTTGTATTTGTTGCATTTTTCAGTTGTGTGATTTGCAAGACCATGGATTGCGCAACGGAATTTATTTTTCAAATTTCCAACTGAAGAATGTTTCTTCATAGTACCCAGTGAGTTGCTTGATGAGCTGAAGTTCTTTGGGTTGTACTTTGATGCCTCTGTTCCACTTGCTAGGAGAGATGAAGATGAGGGCTTGGAAGGGGCAGGTTCTTGACGACTTGGGTTACCCACCTCAGAACACAAGTTGGATGACAAGACCATTCTAGCTTTTGCTGCAACTTTTGTCACGGAATCTTGTTGATCTCTTCCAAGGTTTAACAAGGAGCGAGAGACCTCCTGACGTAAAAAGTTTGGCAACGCACGCTTGTAAATGGATGCTGTCTTGATGTCATCATCCCACTTGGCAGCTCTGCGGATCCTTTGAAAACGATCTGTGAATGCTTCGATAGATTCCGTCGATCCCATTTTAAGCGATAAGAGCTGGTCCATGTGCTCCAGTTCCTGGGCTACGTCTTGTGCCGCATAGGTCTTGATTATTATTTTACGGACCTCAGACCAAGTCAAGCTACGCCCTTTTAATACTTCGTTGAACCATGATCGTTGATCCCTGTTCATTTTGATGGGAACCAGGCGAGACCAACTAGCATCAACTGACAAGCCATTAGATTCAATTATTAATGAGAAAGTATCAAGCAGGTCTTCCACTGAATCATGGATATCAGCATCTTTTCTCCAAACATTACCACGCCACTGCCATATTGGGAGATCCGATGGGATAAGGTGGTCCAAGCGAGGATTAGGATTTCTGCTTGAGAGATCAGCGCTAAAGGAAGTATCGCTAATAGGAGGAGGAGGAGGGACACAAAACGCTTGAGCTTCATCAAGAAATTTGATGCAGTTTTGGATATTCACTGCTCGCTCCTGTAACTTCAACAAATCTTCTTGTGTAGCACCAGCCACAACAGCACGAGCTATTTGCTGTCTAAGGTTTTCCAAAGTAATCCTTAGACCCATGACAGCGTCCACAGAAGGGTCTTCTATTTGTGAACTTTCTACAGTAGTAGGTGCCTTTCCCGTATTGGCCATTTCTATGTCTTCATATACTTCAACGTTTTCTTGTACGTTCTTGTTAGATATAGCATTTTCATTAAGCATAGATAATTCATAGGTTTGTTCTTTTTCTGTCATGTCTTGATTATAACCAGTAGTTCAGAATTCGTTAAAAAAAATGAAGTGTTTTAAGTATTCAAAAATAAGATAAAGAAGAATTAACGAGACCGAACAATAGTTCTAAAGTCGAATACTTTTATTAAAGAAAGATTTCAAGGCTATTTATATTAGTTGAGCAAGACCTGAGATTAGATGACAAAAATAGTTACGACCGATATGATTTGACATGTATAAGAAAAATTTTATAGACTGATGTTAATAATCAACTGTTGAGATGAAAGTGAAACTTGGCTGTTTAGGGCAGTGATAATTATCAGGTTCTATTCTTATTCAAACTCATTTGTAAAGATTTAGTCCAGAATGATAAGACTGTATCTTATTGACATGTCAAAACATGACAGGCTAATTGCAAATTACACCCATCTGCAAATACAAAGTAAGTAATGAACTAATATAAGCTTAAAAACATATATTCTTTTGTATTATTTGTCATAAAAAATAATAAAGTAATCTCTTTACTTGAAACCAAAAAAATTGTGCTTGTATTTGTTAATTATAACTGCCTTGCAACAAAATGTGAGCAGAGCTTCTTTACTTTTTATTCTTTTGAGAATATACACGTATTCTTTTGTTATAATGTAAAAGCATTTGTATTTTTATAAAACATATTTGTTCTTAGATTATTGTTTTCATTTGAATAAGGAATCTTTTATTGCTATGCTCTTTTTTTTTTTTTCACTAGGTCTTTTTTTTAACTTTGTCTTTTTTTTTTACTTTTAATCTTTCAGCTTCTTTTTTTTTTTTTTTACTAAACGCAACTATTTTGTTACGCCCTGTTACACATTGCTAATGAGCTACGCTAAAGATCACAGATTGCCTTCCTAATATGTATTCTTCTGTACAAAATAATCGCACGGTGCTTTTGATTTCCGCATTTTGCCCTCAAAAATAAAAAAAAGAAAATATCGGTCTTTAAACAATGGAGAGAAATACGCTTTCCAAAAAAAGATCGTTTGTAAAAAAAAACATTTCTTTAAAAATGTGAATAACTCCATGAATATTTACCCTACAAATAAAATAATAACATCGTTAAATTTCTTTATTTTTTTCGTATCTAAATCTTTTTTCAAAATTCGAAAATGATCAATACAGCAAGATTTAATTTTTTTCACGAAAAAAAGTAGCAATTTGTTACCCAAACGAAGAGCAATCTTGCGCAATCCGGTACCTAATTGGAACGATTATTTGCAGTGCAAAAGTGCTTGATGCACTCGGCAAACAGAACATGTAGAGGGGCAGGGAAGGGATAGGGGATGTAGCTCAGGTTAAAGATTTTATATTTTATTGGATAATTGCAGGCGACAAATATGTCATTATTGCTATCCACAGTGATAAACTGGAAAGCATACAAACTATTATGGGGGAGGAGGGAAAGGAAGAAAGAAGGAACGGATTATTATTGGGGGGAGCTGGAACCAGAGACGAAGACTTGAGGCAGGAACAGAACGCGCTTCATTAAGCCCGGGCTGGGCATCCCGGCACCGCGGACCAACAACGCTCGACAAGCAACCGACGCAGACCAACCGACCAGAACAGCAGTGGCGTTAAAACCAGTATTATCGTCAAGAGCGCACACCAAAGTCCCCCGAAAGGGAAGGAAAGTAGACAGATGCTCAGCTGCTACGCAACGCAACACACAGGCGGAGAAACAAAAGTGCTTGATGCACTCGGCAAACAGAACATGTAGAGGGGCAGGGAAGGGATAGATCCGAAGATCCTATCAGGGGTCGAACTTGCGACCACACCAATAATAGTCAGACGCTCTACCGACTGAGCTACATCCACATCCCGGGGATGTAGCTCAGGTTAAAGATTTTGTTTTTATTAAATAACGAAGATATATTGCAGGCGACTAAAAAGTCATTATTGCATCTTCATGTACAAAAAAAGAGAATAAGATACAAAAAAAGGAGCCTGAGAAACAGAAAAACTCCAAAAAAAAGATAGAGAAAAAAGATGAGATTGACTGCCTACTTCCACAACTTAGCTGACCTACTGTCACAGCCCAACGGTAAGGAACTTTGATGGCTTTACTTCCGTGGGGGATCAGCAGGAGACAGGCAAAGAAGGGTTTCAGTCAGAGTTATGAGAAGAGCGAGAATACCAAGAGGCACCAGGAGAAGAGTCAATAGCATAGAAGCTATCAGGACGGCACAGACGTTGTATATGCCAGAGCATCAACAAGAGAGATGACCACCAAGGAGGACAGCGAGCTGAGCGACCAAGAGGCAACGAGGAAAGAGCAAAGTCTATAGGGTAAGACCCAGGAGGACAGCGAGGAAGGTCAGACCAAAGGAAAGACGGGATCAGATCACACTCGAGGAAGTGACGACGAGAGCGACGATCACGGCCACACGGACAATCTTCAGGCTTACCTGGCAGCCAGCCAAGACGCCAACGAACCAAGAGAGAGCGTTCTGCACGAGTAGCAGGAACGTATAAGATGGGATCAACCACCAGAGCAGGGCGACATGCGCGTAGGAGAACCTGAGTAGTGGAGGTGGCGAGAGAGATGACTTGACGCTCACGATACTGGCGGAAGAAGGTCTTGAGCCGAGCATCGGAGGACGGAGGAGGAGAAGGCAAAGCCAAGAAAAGCGGATTCTTTTGAAGATGAACCTTGATGCGAGATACTGGAAGCGTTGACGAAAGTAGAGACAGCAGGCAAGAACCAGGAAGAGAACGAACACGTAGACAGTAGCGAGTGATAAGCACATCTATGCGGTGGCGCATAGATGGCAGTGTTGTAATGTGCTTGATAATCGTAGTAGAAGAGGTACGATGGCCACCAACCAAGAGACGGAGACAGCGATCTTGTAAGCTTTCAATAGACTTGAGATCAGTTGCCGTCAGCCGAGATATGGCTAGGCCATACTCAAACTTCGGGCGAACAAAGGTGGCATAGATGCGTGAGCAGAGCAAAAGAGAGAAACCTTGACGATTGACACCAATCTTGTTCAGGATAGCCATAACCTTGATGACACCAGGAGACCGGAGAGAAACCAAAGAGGGAGCAGAGAGACCAGACTTGACGAAGGGCACTCCAAGATATACGAAGTCATCCACCAAAGGCAGAGGAGTATCATATAACTGGAGGCGATCGGACGAGGAAGAAGATGATGGTGGGTGGTTGAGCACCGCACATTTTGTAGGGTTCCATCGATAACCCAGAGACAGCGAATGTTGTTCACATAGCTTGAGCATCTCTTTGACTGACTTTGCCGAGCCAATGACTGCGACATCGTCAGCAAAGAGGAGAGAGTTCACTGGGACCATACCAGCATCGGAGCGACCAGAGGAGGGAACCAAATGGGTGGCAGGAGCAGCGACTTGACGAAGTAAGGAGGGTAGAGTGTTGATGTACACCGAGTACAAGTGAGGACTGAGAACAGAACCTTGCAAGACACCGGTGACAGGAGAGAAAGGAGCGGACGAGTGATTGGACACCAAGACAGACACCGAGACATCATCAAACAGATGGACCAAGAGAGACAGGAACGGACTTGACGCACCAGAGCGAGAGAGAGCATCCCAGATAACTCGCCGGTCGACGGTATCGTAGGCCGACTTGATATCCAGGAATGCCACCACAGGAAACCGATGGGAGCGACGGTAGTACGATTGTATCAGTTCATGTAGGCATAGAGCCTGATCCAGAGCAGACCGACGAGGACGGAAACCACCTTGAGCAAGGTCAAGAGGAGGAGAGACAGAGGACAACCATGGAGACAGCGACAGCTCAAGTAGCTTGCGGAATATTGATGTGAGTGAGATCGGACGGTAGTTTGAGGGAAGTGATGAATCACCTTTCTTGAAGATAGGGTATACTTGAGCATGTCGCCAGAGAGAAGGAACATAGGACCATTGCCAGCATAGAGTGAAGAACCAGGAAAGAATGAACGACAGGTCAGTACTGATCGGCTTGAGCATCTCGGCCTTGATGTGATCAGCACCAGGAGCTTTGCGCGTAGGCAGTTGACCGATAAGTGAAGCCAATGTTGCAGGCGAGAATATTGAAGTGTTGAAATGAGCGGAATGAGCAGTAGATGTAAGAATTTGAGCAGCAGCACCAGAAGAGACAACCAAAGGAGACGAACCAGGAGGACCAAAGGGCAAACCAAGAGAAGACGGATCAGGAGGAGCAGGCGGACGGACAGATGGAAGCAAGTGACCATCATAGACAGAAGCCAAGTGACGAGCCATTATTTCCACTGCCGTAGCCGGACCATCAGGATGAGAGAATGAGGATGATGTGAGGTGGCGATGTTTGAGCTGCTTTACTTTGGATATGGCTTTAGTAAAGTCAGACTCAAGGGACTTGCAGAACGCTTGCCAAGAGAGACGTTTGGCATTAGCCACAGCTTGACGAAAGGAGGTATTCGCTTGTTGATGTTGATGCCACCAATAGACTTTGTCAATACCAAAGGCACGACGCCATCTACGGTAACATCTGTTGCGGAAATCAGCAGCATCTTGAAGTTGTTGTGTCCAGTACTTTTTCCAATGGGATGGACGAGGAGGACGATCACCGACAGAAGAGTCAAGAGAGCGGTAGATAATGTTGTTGAGCGACGCGTTGAGGTCGTCAATAGGCGGACGTGAAGAAGGAGGGTGTTGAACCAACCTTTTCAGTTGAGAAAGCAATGGAGCAGAGGACGTACGAAAGGTATCTTGATAGAGTTGACATGGATCAGGTTCACCAAGGCGAGACAAGTTCCATAGTCGACGAGGATGAATAGTAGCATCAGGTGTATCAGATAATGACTCAGAGGCACTTGACGGAGCAAAAGAAAATGACAGCGTAAGTAGACGATGGTCAGAACCAAGAGACAAGTCAGACGCGATGTCAAGGCGAGGAGACATCAATGACGCGTTTGTTAAAAACATGTCAATGATGCTACTCATCTCTCGATCATCACGAAACCCGACCCAGGTAGGAATACCATGAGCCAGTGGGCCGTTCAGAACGGTCAAAGAGCGATCAGCAAGCCAGCGAGCCATAGCAGCACCACGAGGAGAGACCAATGCATCACCAGTGAGGTCACCAAGACGAGCATTAAAGTCGCCACAGATAAAAGAATTGGGAAGAGAAGGGATGGAGGAAAGTACATCAATGAATTCAGAGTTGGAAAGAGGAGGAGGAACATACAAACAATGAATGCGAAAGGGTCCAACCTTCAACGAAAGGGTATACCGATTCGGTGAAGGAAGTTGAGAGACAGGAAAGGGACAAGAAGGAGAGACCAGAGCAGTAACACCCATCGAACCACGGTTGGCCGAAGGTACAGGCACACCATACACATGATACTGCATCCAGTCAGTAGGAAGAAGAGAAGGGGAAAGAAGCCAAGTCTCGGTGATGAAAAGGAGAGTAGAGGAGAGACAATGAGACAAGACCTCATGAACGGTCGTGGTCCGAAGACCATTCGCGTTCCAAAGGCTTATAGAAAGGTGTTGGACCTCACTCATAATGAGTGTGATCCAGCACTAGCGGAATCAGAGACCAAAGCATCTGACATGACCGTGTCACCACGGAAAGCAGCGCCTGGATCTCGACCACGAGAAGCAAAAGAGGAAGGGGGAGGGGAAGACAGAATCTGACTCAAAGAGTCGTCATCAAGCCAACCCTTGGAACAAAAGTACTTACCTACGGGACCCACTAGATGAGCACGGCCAGCACCAAGACGAGAGAGAGCACGGGAGCAGCGAGTGAACTGAAGCTCAGCACATTCATTAGCCTTGTCAGCCGATGAAAGATGCTGGAGCTCAGGATCCGCCAAGTTGATAGGATCCAGAGGATCAAAACCGTCAACCAACGGAACCTTGGCAGCAGCGAGAAGAGAGATCACCTCTTCTTTGTAGAGAACATGCACCAAAAGGCCAATGACCTTAGGGCCAGGGAAGCAGATGTCCAAGACACGAGAGAGATCAAAACCAAGTAAACGCAGATTGCGTCTGACTTCAGCACGGGTGAGTTTACGTTTACGATTCAAGTACAAGTACTCGAACCCACGAGGAGCAGAGGGGTCAACAGGCATGAAAGTACGGCCAGCAGCAAGTTTTCTTTTTTTGGTTACCGGTTTTGAAACAGAACGGGCAGCAACAGCACTGTAGGTAGGCACAGAGACATTGGAAGCTTGGTTAGCAGGATTATCAACTATGGTAGAGGAGGAGGCAACATTGGAAGCAGTGGCAGTTGACAATTTGGCGGAAGCTGATTTCAATTGGGCATGGAGATTAGCAATCTCGGCCTTTAATGTTGCATTTTCATTACGCAATGTTGACAATTCGTTTAAAATGTCGTCGTGAGTCGTAACACGTTCTTGAAGCGTGTTAACAGTATTCAGAAGGTATTTGAAAACATTTGAAATGTCATTTGGGTTCGACATGTCGACATTTGCAACGGCATTTGGCGACATCTGCAAATTAGCAGGGGTGAAATGTTGGGACATGGGTGATGTCTAAAATATTTAAAATAAGAGCTTTCGGACTGAAAAAAATATATATTGTAGAGAAAAATAAGGCGCGTTTTTTGGTGTTAAAATGGTGGATGAATGTATCGTATTGGTGTTGAAAATCGAGTTCAAAGATGAGCAAAAATAAATACCTTGTGTAACGGTCGGAAGAGCGAAAGAAAGGTGGTCGGGGGATGTAGCTCAAATGGTAGAGCGCTCGCTTAGCATGCGAGAGGCACTGGGATCGACGCCCAGCTTCTCCACGTTGAACCTAAAGTTCAATAGGTTACTGCTTCCATTGTGTTTTTGTTTCACCTATTGTGACGCATTTTTATTTTACTTTTGGTGTTGAAAGAAGACAAACAGTAATGTAGCTTTGTTGCCATCAACGTCCGGTTATCCTTACACTACTTCCAAAAGAGGTTTAGCCAGAAATTAGTGTAACCAAGAAGAAAGTAACAATGTAACACCCGATCAAGCCGAAAATTTTCAAAATAGCGACTTTAGTCGCTAGATCGAAAATTGTCGGTCAAATGAAAACTTTCATTTTTGTGAAAAAGGTCAAAAGCACAAACAAAGAAACAATATAAATACCTTCTCTTGTTGAAGTCAATTCAATTCAGTTTTTTTGAATAAAGAACTCAAGTTCAATTCTTTTTATCTTTTCATTTACACAAACAGGCAATCTTTAGTTATAAAAGTCCCTGTTCCCTTTATTTTTATCTTTATCTTTTATCTTATATTTGATCTTACTTAAAAGATCTGGTGGTCACATCAAGCAACTAAACTTGTAAAAACTCAAGAAAACTCTCTTTATTAATAACAACCTTTACTACTTCAAGAAAATAACATTAGCTTTTATTGATTTACTTTTACAACAGCAAATGTTAACAAAAAAAAATAGAAAACGTGAGAAAAACCAAAAACATGAAAAGATATAAAATACTCCCCTTTTTCAACTTTACTTTTGACTTACTTAACTTCCCTCATATATTTTATCAAATAAATATCAAGTTCCCTTTTTATAAAAACCTCTGAATTATTCATATCGAGCACGAACAAGTCCCTTGAAGCCAATATATCTTCATTGTAATCCCTTTTTATTTTATTCTTTTACTTTTAATTTTTACTCTATCAAACTCAAGTCTGATCTGCTTAACAAGATCTGGTGGTCACTCTTACAAGAACCGAAATCAATTCTACTTAGTCAAGAATTACCTTTATTCCAAGCAAACGCGCTTATATTTTATCTATCTCAATTACTCAAACTCCGTGAACGCGAACTTTTACAGTAAATTTTTTTTTGTACTGTTGTGACGCAGTTGGTGTAACTTTTGCGGAAGAAGGGACTCAGTCGTAGTGTAGCACAAATGATGAAATTTTGGATCTGGAGAACAATGATGATCACAATGTTGTTGTATAATGGTAATAGTTATTAAGAAAAAGGTAGAAACAAAGATCAAGAAACAGTTTGAGTACTTTTTGAGACTGATCTTTATTTCAGTTTAAGTTAAAGTAAAAATTATTCTAATTGAAGGTAGGTATTTATATCTTATTGAGTGAGTGGCTTGATATCTTCTATTGTAAGCGTTCTTCTAATATTCAGGTACTTTAGCAAGTGTCATCTATAATTATGATTATGAAAACTTTTCATTTGTTCTTTTGTATGTCTGTCATAGATTATCTTTTATTCGGGGAATTCCTCACTGATTTGAATAACGTTATTTTACGCGTTATTTCAATTATATGAAAGATTAGCAATATTCCTGATATTGGATTGGATCTTGTTATTTTAGTTGATACTTCTTCTTATAAAAGAACTCTCATTAATACAAAACATATTCTAAAAGAATATGTTTAATTGGAATTGATTGTATAATCTTATTTAAATAAACTTATATTTTATTTTTATTTAATTATGATCTTGTATTAAGACTTATATTTATCAATGTCTACTACAATCAGTTACTGTTCTACAACAAATGTAACAAAGATTACAACATTAACACCAGCAATGGCTGCGGTTTGTGATTTTTTAATTTTGAACCTTATTCTTTTTTGAACTTTATATTGTAGCACAAATGATGAAGTTTTGGATCCGGAGAACAATGATGAACACAAGAACAAATTTTGATGTCCAGCGACATTGATGTCGTTCGACATAGATTGTAACCAACAATAAGCCACGCCTTTTTTTATATAAATAAGATGAATAATTTTAACCAAATAACAGACAGAAAATAAATAAAATCTTCTCGCGCTTAAAAAGCAATCTTTTCTTACTGGGTCGCAAGTACCTGTTGTAAACATAGTTATTTTCTATATGATATCAGTTGTATTAAAATAAATAACGATACACAAAAAGGTTAAACTATGATTGAACAATTCCACACTTTTCCAAATTTAGAACAATAAGATCAATATCTGTCATCCTAGAGAGTCTAATCAATTGTCAACCCCAAAAGTAATTACAGTGGGTGGAAAAAAGGTTCCAATGTTTTCGTCTCGCAACTTTAACGCTTTATAACTTTTGAAATACAAATGGTAACGACTCACAAAAACATGCATTTTGTAGCGCTTTTGCAGCTTATATTAGTGAAAAAAAATTTTGTTTGAACTGTTACACAATCGCGAATAAACTAACATTAAGTACAAAAACCAACATTGGAACCATTTTTCCACTACAACTCTAGATAACTTTATTTGTTATTTAATGGAATATTCACTAGAGCTTTTTAGCTGATTATGAGTCATACCATTCTGGCTATCGCCGAAAAAGACTATGTGACTTATAAAATTAATTTATCCCGGGTCAAAACTTTTTTTTTCCTTTTCTTTCTTTACATAACAAAGATTTGGGGTATCACTACACATATGGTTCGCTCTCTCCCTAAAAACAAGCAAAAAAGCATCAAATCATTGGTTTTACAAGACAAGCCGTACTCAGTGATAATGGAACGTATTCCTAACTTAAAAAAATGTACTTCAAGTAGATATGCCAACAAGTTTTCTCCTAGTAGAGTAACAGCAAACCCTGGTAGAAAAGCTGTTCTATGCGTTACCACCAAGTCTTATATACGTAAGCAGACTGTTAATGGTACCCTCAAGACTGCGGAGGCTGTCCATAAGTACCTAGTATGCACTGGCCATAATATTAGCTACTCAGGTACCATTAAGGTTATGAAAAGCATGAACTTCCATTCTAAGATAAAGGTAAAAAAGCCTTTATTGACTAAGGTTCAGCAAACAAGACGACTAGCATGGGCGGAAGAGCATAAAAACTGGACAAGCGATGACTGGAGACGTATGGTATTAAGTGACGAAACAAAAGTCAACGTTTATGGGTCAGATGGTTGCAAATACGTTTGGAGTCGACCAGATGATAAACTTCAACCCCATCATCTCGACTTGACAGTTAAAGGAGGGGGTGTTAGCATTATGGTATGGGGTTGTATTACCTACGACGGGCCTGGTTATGCTTGCTGGATTAGTGAAGGCACAATGAAGGCTTCTGATTATGTCGGGATTCTTAGTACAACTCTTATGGATAGCCTTGAACACTATGATTACAATCCTCAGGACATCTATTTTCAGCAGGATAACGATCCTAAACACACGTCAAAGCTAGCTAGGCAATGGTTCAAGGATAATAACTTCAACTGTGACCATAACTTCAACTGGCCTTCATAAAGTCCAGGTCTAAACCCAATAGAGCACATCTAGCAGCACCTTAAGCTCAAGTTAAGTGCGTATGATATTAGGGCAAAAGGTGTGCATGAATTATGGGATTGTGTTGAAAAAGAATGGTCTACTTTTACAGCAGAAGACTGTAGGAGATACATAGACAGTATGCCCGATCGTTGTAGAGCTGTAATTGCTGCGAAGGGCGGTCATACGAGATATTAATAAAATAAAGCATGTAGTGGAAAAATGGTTCCAATGTTGGTTTTTGTACTTAATGTTAGTTTATTCCCGATTGTGTAACGATGCAAGCAAAATTTATTTTTCACTGATATAAGCTGCAAAAGCGCTACAAAATGCATGTTTTTATGGGTCGTTACCATTTGTATTTCAAAAGTTATAAAGCGTTAACGTTGCGAGACGAAAACATTGGAACCATTTTTCCACCCACTGTAGATCAAAGTTAATTGACTGGTTATTATTTCTATTGTTCAATTTCAGATGCATATATTAGAACATCGACAAGCTTTAGCTTAATCATTGGTTCTTCAGCACGACATCGTGACCGAGTCTATATCTTTTATATCTACGCTCACAAAGAATATAAATAGATGCCAACTTTTTATCCATAAAGCGAGACCTTTTCGCAATATAAAGAAATCTGCAATAAAGAAGGATTTTAATTTTATATTGCTGCTATTGTTTTTTTGTTTAATTTTTTTATTTAATCTTGCGATTAAAACACGCAGAATTGCAGCAATGTTAGAATGTCAATCCTTTTTCAAGAAACTTGACATGCATCAAAACTCCACTGGAGGTAGCAATGCGGTTTCTGCTGGGCTTTCCTTGTCTCATAGGGATTTGCCTAAATTTCAGTTGGCTACCAGTGTCCTTAGACCCTTTCCAAATGAAGAGGTTTTTGAATCTGTGGAGCACTTCTTGACAAAATTTGAAAACATCATTGAGGGATCCTCATATCAGAGTGTTGAGCATGTTTGGAAAAAGTTTTTACCACTTTGCTTACCTTACAGTGACAATGCCTGGGTAGAGACCGAGCTTAAAAGATGTCGTAACTGGTCCGAAGCAAGACAAGCATTCGTAGATCATCATGGATCAAGCATGTCAAGTAGCTATTACAATGACTTGGTTTTTACAATGACGATGAGCAGCAAGGAATCTATTAGTGATTATTCTAAGAAATTTCTGCAAGCTGTTTTTTATGCGGGACTTCCTAAGGATGATCCACGTATCGCTGATCGTTTTTTGGCATCGTTGACGCTACCTGTCCAAACAATCATCCGTATGACTGTGACAAGAGTAGAAGGAAAACGGAGCAGACCTCACAATTGGACGGTCGAGTACTTATCGCAAGTGGGACGTGATGTCCTTGGTGACGATAACAGTCTGTATGCTGAAGCCACTGCTATGATTCCTGGTGCAAATCGGGTAAAGAAGCAAGAAGGTGTAGGTCATGGGCTTGTAAGCAAGCATCGCATTAGCAAGCCTATCAAGGCAAACAAGTTGGCCAAATCTTTCTTTTGTTCCCATCATGGAAAAAATAACACTCATAATTCCAATGATTGTTACAGCCTGAAGAATAGAGCTGAGAAGAGCACGGAGAAAAAAGAAAATAATTGTTACAAGTGCCATCAACCATGGTTTAAAGGCCATGTATGCAAAAAAGATGAGCCTAGAAGAGTTCTTGCTGTTTCCAAGATAGAGAAACAAGAAGACAGTCAAATTGACAAGGCCACTGCCGAAGTTGAGGCGATGATGGAAGACTTGAGTTACGATTGTAAGTATCCAAGTAAAAACAAGGATAAAGCATGTAGTGATAACAGTGCATTTAACTTATTGACTCCCATCTTTATAGAGAACGTAAAGCTTATTGGTTTGATTGATACTGGAAGCGATGCAAGTTTCATTGATATCATTTCTTTGAATAAAAAGTTAAAAATCAATAAAGTTAATAAAATTACTGGTTCCTATAATTTTTTGTCTCATAATAATGAAATTTCTCGTATTGGGATTACTGATCCGTTGCAATTTAAATATGCAAATGGTATTCAGTTTAAACATTCATTAGAAGTAATGAAGTTTAACAAAGAATTCGAATTGGATATTCTTCTTGGAACTGATATCTTGCCTAAAATGAATATTGGGTTAACTGGTGTAGCATTTAGATTGGATGGTGAACATTCACACTCTGATACTACAGCCAACGATAATCTAATTTTAGAAAATATCAATATTGATCGTGAAAATAAATATGAGCCTGATAATTCGCCAGCTGGTACTCCCAGTCAAAGGGCAGAATTTTTCAAAATAATTAAAGAGGCCATTGATGAGAACCAGAGCATTCCTATTGAATCTTCATGTCCAATGCCTGAGTCCATTATCCACCTTCCCACTAAAGAAGGCGCTACGGCTTATAGACGGCAATATCCAATTCCGCACGCTTTAAGACCAGTATTAGACAAGCAAATAAAAGAATGGTTGGAGACTGGTACCATTATCAAGTCCAAAATCAACACATCTTTTAATAGTCCACTCCTTCTCGTTCCTAAGAGAAACAAAGCTGGTGAAATTGTTAATCATCGGGTGTGTTTGGATGTGAGACTGTTAAATAAAATATTACCTCCCACTTTCAATTATCCTGTTCCATTGATCAGAGATACAGTAGCGGACAAAACTGGTGCACAAAACTTTTTTTCAGCTTTTAACTACCATTACCTGCTCATGGTAATTGCAATAGTCATGAAACTGTACTAGAAGGAGGATATACTAGTCATTGTAATCTATGTATGTTCTAAGCATGACATTGTTAAAACTGAGCGATAAGCGTGCTTTGAATTTATAAAACCTTATATTTTCTAAAAACCGCAAAAGTGGCTAAAATCTTAGACTTTATATAATCATCTCATCTCTTGATATTATCGGATATTCTTCTTTGCATATGCTAATAATATGCGTGTATATCATTTTCAGTAAAAGAACCCGGCTCTTTAACTATTCTTTTCCAAAGATCATCGACCCTTTTTGATCTAGTGTCGTATCATCATACCTTTGCCATCAATTGCCACCTGGCATGCTTATGCGGACTTAGGCCGGGATTAGTGGCGGCTAAACTTGTAGCACAGAAGCGCTGTTATCAAATATTGAGTTTGTGACATGCGTCGACTTGTGCCTTGTGTCATTGTCATACTGAAACGAGAGATTACGACGTTTTAGACCACTATACGCTAGGCTTTTGTGGTATGAAGTAAGCGAAATATATGTGTATATTTATGAGTTCATTATACCATCGTATACCTGACACACATATTCTGGTCCACAATGTTGTATCCACACAACTAGTAAAGTGAACATTCATGGATAAACGAGAGATCTCCGCAATAGCCAACTTTGCCCTGTTGTCTCTATCGGTGTTCCCACGACTATATCGGAACCTGATTATAACAACGGCAGTTCAATCCAACTTTATTCGATAATTATCGTTAGATCAATAATTTATCTACTTCATTGTCCCTTGATTCGTCAAGAAGACAGCGGCTATTGATTATCTACTATCTTTCCTTTATCTTCCCATCCTTCCCACATTATTCTTTTAACCGATCAATTGAAATAGCGGTAAAGATCCAGACATCCAAAAAGTATAAATAGCCTCAAATGTTTTTATTAATAAAGCAATATATAATCTTTAGTTTCACAACTATTGTCTTTTTTTAGTTTTTGTCTCTTATTTTAATACTTGGCAAAACATTTTTTTTTGTGAATTCTTTATTGACTTTATTTTTAAAAACAACCCTTTTTTATTATTACTACCTACCTTACCAATATGTCAAACACAAATGACTTTAACTCTGCTGCTGCTGGTTCTTCCAGTAGTAATGCCAAAACTTATCCTGATAACGCTCGTCGTATGTCAGATGTTTCTACTTTATCTTCAGAGGCAGAGTCCTCTGGAATGACCACTTCCGCAGTTTCTTCTGGTTCTCTTGAGCCTAGAATCGCAGCCCCATCCATCCACTCTTCCATTGAGGAGTTGGATTCCACCATCATCGGTGCCACCCAAGTTATTCTTAACTTGTCTGTTCGTCTCCTTTCTACGACTCCTGAGTCAGAGGAAGACAACATGGTGCGCGCTAAGTACGAAGCCTGTTCCAAGGATCTGGAGAGACTAGTTCATACTAGGGATCTCCTCCAGCGAGCCATGAACCATGCTGTTCCCACCGCTTGGACTGGTTCACCTAAGGTTGCTCCTGCAGCCTTGAATGTTGTACCTCCAAACCTACCCCTCATGCAGTGGAAGGGTGCGGTCTTTGACCCATCTGCCCCTGTCTCTGTGGATGTCAAGCACTGCTTGAAAAAATTTCAGGACGTAATGTTCGCACATGGTCTTGATCTTGATCAGCACTGGCTTCGTCTTCTCCCTCCTTGCTTGTCATCGAGTCAACGTACTTGGCTTGATGAGTACCAAGAAAAAGAGGATGTCCATACGTGGAGTCAGTTCAAAAAGGCTTTTACTAGCCATTATGGTGTTGGATCGGCTGAAGAAAAAGCCACGTCTACAACGGAGTTGTTACGCATCTCCATGACTGCTGCTGAAACTGTTGACCAGTACGTTGAACGTTTCAACAACCTCCGTCGCTTGGCACAGATCCAAGATCGCTGTGTCCTGACTCGTTGCTTTCTGATCGGTCTTCAGGCCGATATCTACAAGAAGGTGATCGTGTCCTTAGCCAACTGTACGGATGCACAAAAAGAATCGGTCGACTACGTTGTCAAGTTGGCCAAGACTTTGTACCATTCGCTGTACAAAGTTCGTAAAGTGGCTAACGCTGCTCACACTCCTGCTGGCCCTTCGATGGTCAATGACTCTTCTTCTTCTGGTCGGAAGAGATCTTCTGCTTTTGTCTCTGGTTCTGCTGTTCGTTCTGCACCTTATCCACAAGCTTCTAGGAAGTATTGCAGATTCCACAAGACCACCAACCATAGCAATGATGAATGTCGTGCTATGAAGAAAGCTTCCTCTTCTTCTCCTTCTTCGGGTTCAACCCAAGATGATGTCTCCTCTGGTTCTGCTGCCTCTCAGTGGAATCCAAGAAACCAACCTTCCGGTTTGGGACGTCCGTGCCGCTCTTGTGGTGCTGACAACTGGCGTCCTGGTCACCGATGCAAAGGAAAGGGCCGTTCAACCGGTTCCTTCGCTGATGACTCTGCCGGATCTTCTCACATGTTTCGAGCAATGAGTCGATCCCCTGCTTCTTCCTTGTCTTCCGTTGCCTCTTCTGGTAACGATGTTTCTGTTTCTGTTGGTTCTTCTGCCACTGCTGCTTCGGGTAGTAGTGATGCTTCTCCCGGTCGTAAGACTGATGCTGCTGGTCCCGTTGTTCCTGTTCCCGATTCGTCGGATGATATGGACATTGATGTTGCGGAAGCCCTTACTGTGGCTGAAGCTGCTCAGGCCTGTAAGTACATTACACATCACATCTTTTCTAAAGCGCCTTCAAACACTAATACGCTTTATGTTCCTATTATTATAGAGCACATCAAAACATGGGCCATGATTGATACCGGTTCGTCTTTTTCGTGTGTGTCTCCTTCGTTCTGTTCGGCACTTGGTTTAGTTCCAACACCTAATCCAGGATCGATCAAGTTAGGACATAATAGTTCAAGTACTGTAAGCCGGTTAGGCATAATAAATCTTACTGTTTATTATAACCAAATCCGTTTGTCATATGAATTTGAAGTGTTTGATTTTAGCAGTGATGTTCCCATTTGTTTAGGACTTGACATTTTGCCTAAACTAAGAATAGGTTTAACAGGATTAGCCACTTCTTGGTTAAATTCTAATATTCCTAAAATACCTGATCCAGTTAACCCTGATGATTATAAGCCAAATGAAACTCCTGTTGGCACTATGCAGGAAAGACAACGTTTGATGAGCACTATTCAACCTTTGTTAGATGCTAATACGAGTATCCCCATGTCTTCTCATTGTAATTTACCTGGTGCTATCATCACTCTTGATACTGAACCCAATGCCTTTGCTTATCGAAGACAACCCGATATTGCTATTGCTAATAGAAAGATCATGGAAGACCAAATTCAAACTTGGTTGGATGATTGTGTCATTGAACCTGCTCCTTCCAATACTCGCTTCAATAACCCTATTTTTCTTGTTGGAAAAAAGGATGTCAACGGATTATACACTAAGAAAAGAGCAGTTATTGATCCACGTCTGCTTAACCAACTTGTAAAGAATGTTGATAGAATGCCTTTACCTCTAATCAGCGATCTTCATCAACGTATGGGTTCTGCTACTATATTCACTACCTTCGACATACGAGCATGCTTTCATCGTTTTCTTATCCAAGAATCTGATAGACCCAAAACCGCATTTACTCATCCATTTACTGGTATGCAGTATCAATTTCGTCATTGTCCTTTTGGCTTGACAAGTACCGGTAACATTGTACAGCGTGTTCTTACAAATTTGTTCGCAGATCTTCCTTACACTGCACTCTATATTGATGATCTATGTGTCTTCAGCTCTGGTGACATGAATCAACATATTGAGTATGTCCGTGAGGTGTTGAAACGTCTTACTGCTGCAAATTTAATTATTAATGTTGAAAAGACGCATTTTGCACAAAGTTGTGTAAATATTCTCGGATGGACTATTGGTAACAATGGTTCTCTAATCCCTGATCAACGTAAACTGACAAATATACATTCTTGGCCCACACCTAAAACTGGTAGACAAGTCATGAGTTTTCTTGGGTTTGCAAACTATTTCCGTAATAGTTTACCAATGTTTTCTCGCTTGACTGCTCCACTTGACCGGTTGCGATCTCTTAATTCTTTAAAAGGAATTTGGAATGAAACCCATGAATGCAGTTTTCGTAACATTAAGGATGCCTTAGTGAATGCCCCAGTCATTCACATTCCTGACCTTAAGTACCCATTCTACGTTGCAACAGATGCTAGTGCTTATGGTATCGGCGGTGTCGTTTATCAAGTCATCGACCAAGACATTAAATATAACGCCTTTGCTGCAAGATCTCTTTCCCCTACCGAACGTCGTTATCATACAAACAAACGAGAGTTGTTAGCGATTGTATTCATGTTTGAGAGATATAATAAATGGTTATACAACCGTCATTTTACCTTGACAACTGATCATAAAGCCTTGATTTATATCAAGAAGCAAGTTGTTCCAAATGCTGCCATGCTTGTTTGGTTTGAAACAATTTTCGAATATTCATTTGATATTGTTCATTGTCCTGGCATTAAGAATATTATCCCAGACGCACTTAGTCGTTTATTCCCAGATGACAATAAACTGGAGGGGGGTAACAATGTCAACAATGTTGCCATCTACAATATCCGTGGTAAAGAAAAAGAAAAAAGAAAACCAACTTTTAAAGAAAAATCTAAAAGTTATGAAACACAAACATATGCAGTCACTTCTGCAACATCATCATCATCATCAAAACCCTTATTGCATCGCGCTTTGCAATATGAAGATTATATCACACCTCCTCCTGAGGAAAGAAAAGATATAATATTGAAGGCTCACTTATTAGGTCATTACGGAATTAAAGCCATAGAACAAACCATTCATGGTGATAATCTCCATTGGACTAATTTACGTCAAGATATTCAGGATGTCATATCCAAGTGTCATGAGTGCAAAATGTTTAACATTGCCAAAACAGGTTATCATCCCCCTAGAAGTATCCTACCTGACGGACCTCTAGATCATTGGGTTATGGACCTCGGCACTTTTAATATAACATCTACGAGCGGAAATAATTTCCTTCTTGTCATGGTTGATTTATTTTCTCGCTTTACTATCTTGAAAGCCATTCCTGATAAACAAGCTCTTACTATTGCCAAACAGCTTGTTGATATCTTCTGTACTTTCGGCTGGCCTAAGGTCATCGCTAGTGATAACGGAAAAGAGTTTACTGCTACCATCGTTACTGAACTTATTAATAACAGTGGTATCGATAAGAGAGTGTCTAACCCTTTTAATCCCCTTGGTAACTCAGTCAATGAAGCATTTGTAGGAATTGCTAAAAAGACTATCGTTAAACAGTTACAAGGAAGAAAAGAAGATTGGGATCTATATGTACCTGCAACCCAATATGCTATGAATCTGAAATACTCCAGACTTCATAAGAGTAGACCATATACAGTAATCTTCAATAAAGTACCAAATGATATGAAAGATTATTCTCATATTAAACCCACTCTTAGAAGTGACGCTGTAGATTCTAAAGCAATAGAAAACAGACTTAAATATGCTACCGAAGTTGTTATCCCTGCTCTAGCTAAGCGCATTAAAGAAACCCAGGATGTAGACAATGCATATTTTATGAAAACAAACAAAATCGTTCATACACCGTTTCCACTCCATAGTGAAGTCATGATTAAAAATGTGAACAAGGAAAACAAAACTGATCCGCATTATGAAGGACCTTTTTACATAAGTGGAATGACAACTAATGGCAGTTACATATTAGTTGATAAACAAAATAACCTCTTATCAAGAGATGTACCCACTTCACACTTAAAACTTATTGCATTACCCAGTAATAAAAGTGCAGAATCAATCGATGGCCAACATTATGAAATTCAAGCAATTATACAACACAAAGGAACTCCAGGTAATTACCAGTATCTTGTTCATTGGAAAGGATACGATGATCCTACAGATTACACTTGGGAACCTACTTCTAGCTTCGATGATCGATCTTCAATTGAAACATATTGGGCTCGTCGTCAAGCAGGTAACAATACTGCTGTCTCAAAGAAAGCAAGACTACCTAAACGTACCGTTCTTACTCGTGAACATCACAGTAGAAGCAAGAGATCAAGACGTTAAATTGTCTAAGTAGTTGACCGTCTTTTTCCCTAAGACAATTTTTCCTAAAGAAGGTTTTTTTACTATCAGGTTTTTATGACAACTTACTACTACGATCTATCCTCAATTATACTATGTCTATTTATCTACTCTATGATCATTACCGCACTTATTGTGTATGACCTTTGCTCATTTCTGAATCTTCACTTTTCCTTTTTACCGTTTGCTTCAAACTAGAAGGGGGCAATGTTGTATCCACACAACTAGTAAAGTGAACATTCATGGATAAACGAGAGATCTCCGCAATAGCCAACTTTGCCCTGTTGTCTCTATCGGTGTTCCCACGACTATATCGGAACCTGATTATAACAACGGCAGTTCAATCCAACTTTATTCGATAATTATCGTTAGATCAATAATTTATCTACTTCATTGTCCCTTGATTCGTCAAGAAGACAGCGGCTATTGATTATCTACTATCTTTCCTTTATCTTCCCATCCTTCCCACATTATTCTTTTAACCGATCAATTGAAATAGCGGTAAAGATCCAGACATCCAAAAAGTATAAATAGCCTCAAATGTTTTTATTAATAAAGCAATATATAATCTTTAGTTTCACAACTATTGTCTTTTTTTAGTTTTTGTCTCTTATTTTAATACTTGGCAAAACACACAATATCTAATACAGCCTTAAAACATAACAGAGAAGCCAGCATGCTTCATTGTTTGATCACCGTGAAAAAATCGCTAAGGTTGCTCGACTTGCTTTCAATATTAGTGTATACTGTCTGCATCCATAATGTTCATATTTGTTTCATTGCTAAAGATAGCAGACTTCCAGCCCTCTATTGTATACAATGGCTTGTCGTGATACCACATTCATCGCTTTTTCCGAGTTATACAGCTGATGAAATTCTTCGATTCCTTACTTCCAGACTCAAAATCTAGCTTCCTACTGTGCCTTTAGACTGACAGTCTGCTAACACTGTATCTTAAGGTCCTCAAAATGTGCTGAGCATCAGAAACTGTGTGTAGCGGACCTTGTCCAAGCTCTAGGTTGATGACTGAACTAATAACTTTTCAGGCTAATAGCGGAATACCTTCATGATCACAAGACATTAAGTTTCTTTCTTCCCTCTTTCTCCTGTTGATTGTCCATTTAGGGATTCTTGTTATTCTAGAAATATCTGTTGTCGTACGAACTAGGCGTATTCGAGATCTCAGAGTTTCGTTTTTACAGTTGCTTATTTTCTTAAACATATAAGGCTAGTACTTTGTTATAGTGAGTAGGGTAAAAACAAAAGGGGTGGCTCAATGGGAAATACAAAATAAGTACAGTTTTATATATTTTTTAAGAGCTACTAAAATTTACTAATATGCTGTGAAATCTGAAAGCAAACGGGAGAGATTTGGGGGAAATTGAAAGAAGGCTAGACAAGCACTACATTTTTGGCGAAAATTGAAATATGCAAAAAATCACTAAAAATGACCTTTTGTCTGAGGGATGTCCGGCACAGTTCCGGTTTACATAACATAATGTATATTTTAGACTGTCTTTCCGATGGTATATGCCACAAAGGTCGCAGACATATGGCGGAGATACAATGTTCATTTTAATTTTTGTGCACCAGTTTTGTCCGCTACTGTATCTTTGATAACCTGGCTGGTAAAAAGGTGTTTACAACACTTGATTTGTCTAATGCATACCATCGATTCAAAGTTGCACCTGAAGATGTACATAAATTAACCTTCACACATAACAATGCCCAATATTCTTTCATTAAAGGATGTTTTGGAGTAAAATGCTAACTTCCCAATTCCAAAAGTGCTTAGCAACCCTATTTGATGGGATTGACTGTGTACAAAACTTTGTTGATGACTGTATTATTGCTAGTGATAGTTATGAACAGCATGCAAAAGATGTGAAATTGGTGATTGATAAGCTGACCTCTGTGAATTTAATAATAAATCCAGAAAAATGTGTATGGTTTCAACAATCAGTTCGACTGTTAGGCTTTGTTGTAAACACGACAGGCACTAAAGTAGATCGTAAAAAGCTAACAAATGTTGAAAATTGGCCACTTCCTAACAAAAGTAATAAGCAAATCCAACAATTTATGGGTTTGATCAACTACTTTAGAGAATACATCCCAATGATTTCCAGAGTAGCTGAACCAATCACAGGATTGAGTAATGCTGCCAATGTGGAAGAGTTGTGGACTGATGAGCAAACAAACAGTTTTTATGCTTTAAAAAGATCTTGCAGTCAGACATGATTTTGCATTATCCCAATTTAAATAAAAAGTTCTATGTGGCTACAGATGCATCGTTATATGGTGTTGCGGCAGTTCTTTATCAAAAAGACGAACATGATCGTGACAAGTATATCAGTTTTATCTCCTCTTCGTTGACACCTTCGCAAAGACGTTGGAGTACAACCAAAAGAGAGCTGTATGCAATCGTATTAGCACTCAACAAATTCAGGAAATTTTTATGGGGCAGACACTTTACCGTTTATAGTGATCATAAAGCCTTAGTTTATCTGCATACTCAGAAAATTGCTAATCCTATGATGATCGGCTGGATTGAGACACTTCTTGACTTTGATTTTGATGTAGTCCATATCCCTGGTATATTGAATAAGCTTCCTGACATGTTAAGCCGTTTGTATCCATCTTTACAGGATAGCTACAAACTGGTGGAGGATAATGTGCCAAGCAAATTAGATAACCGTAACAAGAAAAGAGTTATTGCTAAAAGAAAGAAATATAGCAGAGACAAAATTATTAATGTTCTTGCTACAAAATTGGTAGAAACTAAAAATGAACGTACCGATTACATGACTCCTCCTGAAGAAGAGAGAGATGCTATACTTAGAGAAACACATTCCTTTGGACATTATGGATACCAAGCAATAGTCAGAGACATTCATAGTCGAGGCATGCATTGGACTAATATTTATGATGAAGCAAAGAGTATTGTGAGTTCCTGTACCGAATGTCAGAAACATAACATTAGCAAGAGAGGCTATCACCCTTTGACTAACGTTATGGCTAATAGGCCGTTTGATCATATAGCTATTGATCTTGCAGGACCACTTCCAGTGACGGATGAGGGTTACTTGTTCTTATTAGTAGTCACTGACATTTGTACAAAATACATTGTAATCAGGGCACTAAAAAACAAACAATCAGATACCATTGCAAAAGAGCTAATTAATATCTTTGGAGATTATGGATTTCCACGAATCATTCAAAGTGACAATGGAACTGAATTCAGAAATGCTTTAATGACAAGTATATCAAAAAACCTTGGAATAGATCGTTGATACTCTACTGCGTATCATCCACAAGGTAATGGAAGTGCTGAAGCTAGTGTAAAAATTGCATTGAATACATTGAGAAAGATGGTACAATCCAATAGTAGAGATTGGGATCATTATCTTCCAATTGTACAACTCTGTATGAACAGATACATAAAAAATAAATCACTAAGCTCTCCATTCTCACTCATGTATGCTCGCAGAGTAAACTTACCTGACGATTATACAAATAAAGAAAAGTATCCACTCCCAAAAGATGTAATGACCATCAAAGAACTTGAAGAACGAGTCAATTACATGGAAAATGTTATATTTCCTGCCATAAATGTAAGAACCCAAAACATTAATGAGGAGTATAGTAAGAGATACAATGATAAAAACATACTTGTAAATATCCCCAATGGAACACATGTAATGGTTAGACTGAATAGTAGAAGTGGGAAACTTGCACCACTATACGAAGGACCTTATACAGTGGTTCGAAGGAACAAAGGAGGATCATATGAGTTAAAAGATGAGCAGAATGAATTAATGCATCGTAACTATACGCCATCTGAATTAAAAATAGTGCATATAGATGAGTCTAATATTGAAGATGAATACTATGAGCTTGAAGACATTAGAGATCATCGTGGACCTTCTGGCAATAGAGAGTATTTGGTAAAATGGGCTGGTTATGGTGAACGTGCCAACACATGGCAAAAGGCCGGTGATTTCACAGACCCAACTATCATACAAAAATATTGGGATAAACAAGACGAACTGAAAAAGTTGGAACATGAGAGAGCTGAACAAATTGTGAAAAAAGCATCATCCAATTCCATATATAATAAGTCCAATAGAAATTCCACACCTAAAGTGAGTGATGAGAAGAAAGTAAATTCTGTTGAGACAAAGAAAAGAACTCTTCCTACAAATCTTAGCAGAGAAGAAAGATTGTTAAAGAGAAGACTTAACAAGGAGAAAAAATAATAATAAAAAAAAAGAAAAACGGACAAAGATAGTCACGGTAAATTACCCCGCAATTTAGCACACACCCGTCGAGATTTTTGGCAAAATTTAGTAAAAACATGATTTAGACAAATGTGATTGGCTGATGGCCGATTTTTTTTTTATTTTTCAATTTTTTTTCACAAAGTACTAAAAAATGCAGTCAAATAAAGTTTCTGCTCAAAAAAATAAAAAATTACAGTGCAAATTAATTTATTTTTGACAGTTTTGAGAAAGGGCGTTGCAAATGTTGAGATTTTTTAAAAGTAAAATGCTTCCAAATTTGTTGGTATTGATGAAGCGAGAGGAATCTGAAGCTACTTGGTGCATATCCAGTGTACCGACAGGAATCAGATCATTCATATTTAGATTTTCTTGAGTTTCATTGCATAGAACTCTACCATAATCATACTTCTCTGCATCAATTTCATATTTTTTTACTGTTCCATTTTTTGCAATTATTCCAACAACATATGTATTTTCAGAAATGTTTTTAAATACTCCAGAGAATCCAGCTTTAGGTGTTCCTTTTACGTTTTCATAATTATTTTCTGCGAATTCGCGAGCCCTAAAAAAAAAGGAACGAAAGGATTCATTAGCTTCGACAAATTGTTTTATTTCGCTTCCATATCGCACTCGTTTGGAATTTTTGTTGGTCCAAGATCCACCATCTATGATAAACTTTAGGATTTCTTGGCTTCCAAACCTAATTGCGACATCTCTAGAAGGTGACAATCGGTTGGTATGAAATAGCTGTTCTCGGATGAACTTGTTGAACATCTCGCCTTTCTCTGTTTCAAACTGCAATGCACATCCAAAGCGTCGTATATCCTGATGAATATGATGAAGATAATGAACTTTTGGTTTAGTTGAGTAGGCGTTTTTGTTATGCGTGACAGTATCAAATTCATATAAAGACGCTGTAAGCTCTTTAACTGATACTTCAATTGAGTTCACATAATCTTCAAACCCTGCTTCAATTTGGCGAACAAACAGTAAAGAGCACAGCTTACCCAACGCTTGCAGGGGCCGGTTTAGTTGAATAACTTTAATGTCATTGACTGGATCAGTGAACTCGGAAGCTATGATACCAGACAATACTTGTATTAACTGCTTGAAGTCGCGACCCACAAAAGACCCGACATGCCTGAGTTGTCTCCTAAAGTTTTTAGTGTAGGAGGGGTTACACTCATTTTCTTTAAGTCTGCTTATCAAGCGATTCATTTTGTCTTCATTTGCTCTGCCGCCTAAGGTAATCTTTACCAAATGTTCTATTAAATATTTGGCCACACCGAGAGGCAAACAGTGTAACGCTTCAACAGGAGTATCTTGTGAAGGGTCAAAAGAATTTAGTAGGAGTGTGATATTTAGGGTTTATAATATAAAAAAGTACTAAGTCAATCAACAAATATAAAAATAAGTGAGACTCAAAGTAGATTGTCCTTTATTCAAGTTAAAAATATGAGGGTATTTATACTTTTCTATCCACGGCTAAATAATAGTATTCACAGTATATGATTATTGATTATTAATCGATATTAGACGATGCGTTAATTATATGATTGGTATTGTTTAACATCGTTTTATCAAGAAGTAATTATTAATCCTGATCCAGGAACTTGTTAGAATATTCTGGAGTGGATCGGGATATAATTTTATTTGACGTGGCATAATACAATGTCCGATATTCCTAATTTGGATGATCATTGTTCGTAGTAATTCACATTATTACTTTATTACATGTGTAAATACCACAAGGAGCAAATCTTGAGAACCAGTGTTTTTAAAACTCAAATCGCACGCATTCAGTGATGTATCCATCATTCATAACTCGATATGAAAACAGTATTAATAAGCTACATGTAAAATATATCGAATAGATAGACTACAGGTTAATTCGGATAATCTTCATTAAGGATAAGATGCTGCGTAATTGCAGGGTTAAATTATATTAAATCCAGGGACTAAATCACAGTCAATCGCAGTCAATCATATACGAGTACTCTATGGATAAATGCTTATGATGACAAAGATAACAATGGAGGAACACGTAACCATTATCTATTTGTCATCAGTTATATCATACTCATTAATTATTAATCCATGACATGAAATATTATCCGTGTATGAAAAGTATAAATAGAGTATCATTTTCTTATTAAATAAAGCAATCTCTTTATCGAGTCTCGTCCTCTCTTGTTCCTTTCTATTCTTGGATAAATCATTCAGAGCTCCAGCTTCCAAAGCATCTACTATTTGAACGTTTTTACGACTGCAGTCTGAGGCAGCTAAGACGTAATGATTTCTTGATCTATTATTGTATACGCTGTTTAAACTATCTACAGTAATACCACTCTCAAGAAGGCTGCGGTTTTTTTTCTTGGATGATTTGCGAACATAACACTTTCGACAAAAGTACAAAGTAGTTTGTTGTTGAATACCACATATATCAGAGTGGGCTGGGTTATCAGCAGAAATAAACATCACAGGGGCTTTGACCAGAACAGTTTCATTGTGCTCACCAGAGAACATTGCTACACCCTTTTCAAGAGCTTTCATGTCGGCAACCAGAGCAGGAATAAAATGCATAGCATTAATACCATCACTTTTCGGAGCGCAGCCTATGAACATTGTATTTTCTCTGCGGCCACGTTCCTCAAGAGGAAGGGCGGCGTACGTCATTGACCAACTTTCATATGGAATGTGCTGTTTCGAAGAGCCTCCAGAAGTGTCATCAGTAAAAAAAATGATGGGGACAATTACAACCTTCAAATATTTGTTATCAATCTTGTTGGATTTTTTAACTTTCGAATCATTGACTTGAAATAAAAGATTTTGCAAGTGGTTTGGAAGAGGACAAGGGGAGCTATTGAACATTGAAAAGCAGTTATTAGAAGCAATCAATTGTTTATCCAGTACAGCACTCATTTTATCTTGCGGGATCATACTAAGCTCTGGTAATATCATATACAGTAGGTCAAAAAATTGCTGCAAGGAATTGCAAAATACCGGTTTTACAGCTGGTTGTCTATGGATACTGCACCAAACTATCTCAAACTTTGATTGTTTGTACCTCACTAGAAGGGGCATTTATTCGTCGATTATCTGATATGGACAATGGTTATTGGCGGAATTTGATATAGTTAAAGGGAATGTTATAAACATCTGGCATTTTTTACTTGTTTACATATGTTTGGAATAACGAATTTTAATACGACCCAGCCGATTGTTATCGTATGAATTCACATCCTTGACATCGTAAGAATGTTAGCAGTATATAAAGACGCTTGCAATTCCTTTATTTTAAATTTTAAATTGTCTTGCTTGCACTATTTATCTTTTTTACCCTATCATCAACCACATGCCTAAACGACTATCAAACGAGAAAGTAAACAATCTCAAACAAGCATTAACTGAGCCCACATCAGCGTACGCTATTGCTAAGGAGACTGGAGTACATAAATCAACTGTTAGTAGTTACTTTAGAAGGTTGTTTTTAAACAGGACAATAAATACAGGTGGTAGACCTACAATAAACTCCAAAGTGACGAAGCGGTTAAGCAAAAGAAAATTCGTTAAAGGGGTTCCAAATACTGCCAAAGAGGTATGCCGGGAGCTGGCTGAACTTGGCTATGATATCTCATACCAGTCAGCAATTAAGGTACTGAAATCAATGGAGTTCCATTTTTCAATAGAAAAAAAGAAGCTATTTCCGACAAAAGCACATATGTAGCATCAGTTAGAATGTGTCAACGATCATCAGGATTAGACAGTAGACGACTGACAATAAACGGTATTCTTTAATGAATCTGAGATCAATGTATGGGGATCTGATGGTGGTAACTACTATTGGAAAAGGCCAAGTGGTCTTTTTCAACATCGTGACCTGAAATTTACAGTCAAGCATAGAGCTAGCAAGTTGATGACGTGAGGCTGTATAACATGCGGAAGTCCAGGATATGACTGCCAAATTTACGATGGAAGCATTTATTCGGATGTTTACCAGCATAATTTGAACACCACGCTTCGTGATACTATGGAGCACTATAATTCCGACTGGTCCTACATTTACTTTCAGCATGATAATGACCCAAAGCACAAGATAAAATCTACAGTAGCCTGGTTGAATAGTCACCAATAGAGTTATATTAACGATTGGCCAGCTCAGAGTCCGGACTTAAATCCAATAGAACATGTATGGCATCAACTGAAGTTAAAGCTCAGCTGTTACGAACGTAGAGCAAAGAATACGGATGAGCTTTGGGAACGAGTACAAAAAGCATGGAATGGATTTGATAAAGAACTTTGCCAAAGGTACATCGATAGCATGCCGGTAAGAATTCAAGAGGTTATTAATAGAAAAGGAGGATCAACTAAATATTAATAAATAAATTCATTGCGTTCAAATTTTCGTTTTTTCAAATTTTCAAATTGCGCGCCTCATACTTCCTTCAATACTTATCCAATAGGGCTTAAACTCTTTCGGACTTTTCAAGACATGTAGGAAATCTACTATGTGGAAACAGAGGCAGTTTGTACCATTGTGGCAGGATGTACGCTACAAAAATTGAGAAAAATGGATTCCTTGCAGCAATTTTTTGACCTACTGTACATGTCATCCTTTTTCACAACAAAATATCCATCTACTTGATTAATACCATCTTTACAAAAAAAAGATTGGATCAAAAAATAGTAAAGCGAATCATCTAACTCAACAACATCACCAATCCAGAAGTCTATATTACGAATAGTAATTTGGGGTGGCTGGAACAGAGGATGGCTTTTCCATTTTTCACCTGTTGTCAAATTTTTCGATACTCCCTCAGTACGGTCTGGTAAAGCACTGAGGTATTTACTGATCCGAGGATTGGTCAATGACAGCTTTAAGTGCTCAGAGGGCATGTTGGCACTGCACTTGCTTACTTTTTCTTTATTTTTAACTATCACCGTATGTTCCATAGTGGTAGTAGTGATTGATGGCCCATCATACTTTTTGCCTGTCTCAGACTTCATAATTGTATTTGCTGAAGGCATGGTGAAGGGTTTGTTGGCCTTGGTGCTTTCCACAGCCAAATCAACAATTTTGTTAACGCCATACAGCAAAGTTTTTAACTGGCTTCTTGATAAAAGACTTGAGTACCCATTAAAAAGGCACTTCATGATCATAGTCTGGGTGTTTCCAAAAGGATTTCCATCGCTGATGTTTTGCTCCCAGTCATTGTCATTTAAATCAAGAATATTTTGACGATTGGCCATAATATTGTCGATGATTTCCCTTTCTTCATTTTCCTCATCCTCACTTTCATCTTCATCCTCACTGTACTCCAATACATTACCTTGTTCACTTTTTTCATCTTCTGATTCATACTCGGATATTGCGTCCCATGAAGCGCTGTAGTCCATATCATCAGGAGAGCTGACATGATTGTCTGCAATAGATGCTGCATATACCTGAATATCATCAGTATTAACTCTGTGTTTATGTCGAATATGAGCTTTGAGTGCCGAGCGACTCATATACGATTTAGTACAGCCTGCATGATTACAACGATGTACTAATTGAAGGTTTATTTTTACTTCCTTGTAAGGTCTTGGATTTGTTTTTCCCATTGTAAAATTGCAGTAAAAAAAAGGACTTAGAATATTTTTTAAAAAAATATATTTTATCTCTTTTCTTTTAAATTTAAATTTTTGTGCACACCACCTCCTTATTTAAATCTTTATTAGCTAGTATGTCTCATGTAAATGTTAGTAAATAGTTTCTTTGGACATCTAATTTTAATAGCGTCTTTAGCTTAGGTTTGTTTTCTAGTGTGTAGCTAAACTTATGATGACCATATAGTTTTTTTTTTTTTCTTTTGAGAAGGTACATTTTAATACTTTTGTTTATACGTTGCTACATCACTAAACTTTTCTTTCTTATCAAGCACAAAGCAGTAATCAAACTGGGTCGTTTACAACGTAAGTGTTTAAATATAGCAAATATTATTAATAATACTAAGTCTCTTATTGTATAGTGGTCTCTTGTGGCTACACCGTGCTTTATATATCTGTCAAGAGCCATACAGAGAAAATCAAAAGGTATTAAGTTCAAGCCAGAGTCATCAGAATATCGTATTGGTGAAGGAATTCCGGTATAGCTTTTACCAGAAGCAGGAAATCCTACCTGGAGCAGCAAACCTGGGGTAGTATGCCTGGTGTAAGCATGCCTGGGATAGTATGCCTGGGATAGTATGCCTGGTATAAGCATGCCTGGGGCAGTATGCCTGGTCTAGCCTTCCTGGAACAGCCAGTATACTGGGATTCCTGCAAGGGGGGGGGGCAAACTCAGATAAAAACAGTTACCAAATATAGTATAAATATGAATAAATCAAGGGTGTGAGTTTGAAGTGAATTTTTTTTTTAAATTTTTTTTTTTTTTTTTTTCAAAAATTTGAGAAAAATCTCGACGGGTGTGCATGAAAATGATCTACCAAATTGATTAGACATTTCATAACGCATACTTATTCACTTTTATGCCGAATCAACAAGGTGTTGTTGAATCTGGTGGAGGATAATGTTAAGGATACATAAGATTATAGTCACTTTATTTTAGTAAAAGGAATCAGATATGATCCTGAATAATATGTTGACATAACTTGGAATCATTTATAACATTATTCCCGACACAGATCAATAAAATACTTTGATTAGATTTTTATATTAAGCTTTATTCATATTAACTTCACATAGTCAAATAAGATGACATGGTGGTAATATAGTTTAGTGATAGTATGAGCATGTTGAATAAGGAATGACGATTACTTACCGGATCATCATTAGTCATGAAAACATTTATCCTGACTGAGATATTATTGTTAGCAATGATATCCAATCACGGAACTAAAAGTCTTTATATTCACCCGTACCGTCTCCTTAAATAGTTATATCTGAAACCATCCCAATAGCATAATTGACAATACAGGCTAGGAACAGGCTAAACTAATAATTAGAAATAGTAATCATCTATTCTGTCAAATTGATTATAAATCTGTCCTAATTCTTTATCCGTATCATGTCTATAAATACTCTTACTTTTTACATGTAGAATTCATATTTAATCTTAATCATAGTTATCTTAATAAAGAGATACCAAGTTCTAACGGTATTTCTGTTTAGGAAAGGGGAGTTTTAGGTAAATATAATATAGCAATCAAAGATAAAGAAATACTGTTAGAACTTGGTATCTCTTTATTAAGATAACTATTTTATGATCAAAATAAATTCTACATGTAAAAAGTAAGAGTATTTATAGACATGATACGGATAAAGAATTAGGACAGATTTATAATCAATTTGACAGAATAGATGATTACTATTTCTAATTATTAGTTTAGCCTGTTCCTAGCCTGTATTGTCAATTATGCTATTGGGATGGTTTCAGATATAACTATTTAAGGAGACGGTACGGGTGAATATAAAGACTTTTAGTTCCGTGATTGGATATCATTGCTAACAATAATATCTCAGTCAGGATAAATGTTTTCATGACTAATGATGATCCGGTAAGTAATCGTCATTCCTTATTCAACATGCTCATACTATCACTAAACTATATTACCACCATGTCATCTTATTTGACTATGTGAAGTTAATATGAATAAAGCTTAATATAAAAATCTAATCAAAGTATTTTATTGATCTGTGTCGGGAATAATGTTATAAATGATTCCAAGTTATGTCAACATATTATTCAGGATCATATCTGATTCCTTTTACTAAAATAAAGTGACTATACTCTTATGTATCCTTAACAATTTCTTTATCTTTGTTGTTATATTATATTTTATCTAAAACACTCCTTCCCTAAACAAAGCTATTTAAATAAAATAATCTTTGATCAGTACTTCTTCAGGACTTAACTCAACGTAGCCCAACGATTCATTTTCTAATTGGTTTATGTCAGCCAGGGACGTCTCCACAACATAATTATTGTATAGCAATTAAGCGTTATTAAGTACTAATGGTATTAGTATATAGAAATGTAGACTTATTAATATGTATGTATATCTGCCAAAATAGACCGGTAAATGAGGAGCAAGTACTTATATTAAATTATGAAAATATATGCATAATACGCTGTAGCATTTAGCCATTTTAATCATGCTTAGGGTATTTTACCATCCGCATAGTACATATATTAATATTTACACTGTGAAAAGTAAATAAACTCTGGACATATATTATTAAGTAAAATCATATATGTATAATTTTGGGTTATATTAAAATTTCTATTTTTATTATTTTTTTGTTTGATATTTTACTTTGAGTGTCCCTTTTTTTCTCTTTTCTTTCAAGTCACACATACTAACCGATAATGTCGGATTCTTACACTAAACCTATGCCCCCCAATCTTCAAAAGTTGAAGGGCTGCTACATGCTAACTGACAACTTGCGGGAGAAATCTATGCTGGATCACTGCATTTTGACCGGTAATGCGAAGAGCTGGGCTAGCCTGAAGAACGTCGTTGATAGCTATTTGGGTCGAGCTGAAGTATGGGAGCGTACCCCTCAAGGATTTGCTTTATTGTTGCAGACGTCCTTAAAGAAAGTCAGCGATACTATTAAGATGCAACCTGTTGACAACATTTCCACTACTGATTTGCTTTTGTCCAAGTATTGTTCATCCTTGCACTCCTTCTATAGTGACGCAAAAGTTGTCATAGATCTCAAGCATTATTACCAAAAAAAGAATTACAAAAGCGTGTTGAAGATAACCAAGAACAATCCCACATCCAATGCGCTGCAACTGCTTCTGCTTTGATTTTTGAAAAAAGTCGTTTGATGGAAGAAGAGTCAAAAAAGAGATCTCTTGATGAGGACGAGGAAGAAAGCTCCTTGATGGTATGTAACAGTAGTTGGCTGCAATGGAAATGCACAGTCTTTTAAGTTACCTTCTATATTTTTTAGATCACTAACAGAAAACGAAGAGAGAATAATAACAAGGCAAGTTATTTTTATGTAGCTGGTTTATTTTATAAAGTGAAAAGACATAAATAACGGTTACAACTAAACCTCTTAGAGTGACAATACTGTTGTAGAAGAAGAGGAGGTCACCATTGAAACAATCAGAAGCATAAATAAACAATATGATCAGTCCTTGTTTGACACAGTCGACCCTTTCAACCCTAACCCTGATATAGCAAAGGTATCATTAGTATTGTACACAATATATACATAGTAAAAATCTAGATTCTGATACCAACTTCGTAGAGCCAATATTCGTTTGTAAAGAATGGTAAGCGCTTTGACTACCATACTCCTTCAGAAAACCTGATATCGCCAAAGAAGCCTGCACTCAATCAAGGCGATCATGGGAATCTCAGAGATCTATTTGAGATACGTTTGTCATCAGACTCAATAGTTTACTGTGACTCTGACACACAAAAGTTGTATGAAGACTATCGAGACGATCAAGACAGGAATGTGTTCATTAAAGGTCGTGAGGGCGCAGTTTCGTTTTTGAATAAGGCGCTGAACGAAAATAACTTCATGGACACACGTAAGCTATGGGCTTTGCCTGGAGAAGGCAAGTTTATAGACATGATGCGTCATGTTTTGACCGATTACTACCAAGGCTGCAGAAGAGCAACCCCGGTCAATACCAATCAAGAAAGAACCTTTTTTTGTGAGGTCATAATTCCTATTTTTAAAAACTTTGGGATCATGATTGGAAGCCTGAGTGGCTCATGGTAAGCGAATCTTAAAGTTATATGCAGAGATGATGATGGTATTTAATGACTTTGATATGATAGGTGCGAAAGGCAGCTTGTGGAGTCAAGACGTGTATGGCTGCCACTGAAAGATTTCAGGGTTTCTGGGATCAACAAAAAACTTTTAGATGGTATATTGACAAATGAAGCAGAATCTATGGCTATAATGCTGGAATCATCGGGGTAAGTAAAAGCTTTTTTGATAAGTAATTTCAAAAGAAGAATTATCATGCTGATATAAAGCTAATACAATTTTACAACAGATCTGAGCTCAACATCACACACAGCATTGATGATACTTACAAACAGCTCAAAAGTACATCTGACTTTTTGAAATATATCATCACAAAGAATAAGATGGGCTCGTTAAAAACCATAAAGAAAATACAAATACCATGCGTGACTATCATCGACGATTGTCTTACACTTTGTTTGACTGCTATACATACCAACAAAAAATGGAAATTTGTAGAAGCAAGAACGTGTACCATCCCAACCACCAAAGTACAAAAAAAACTGTGGATCAAAGCTTTTGAATTTTTTGCTTTTCTTGGACATGTTGTGGAGACGTCCCTGGTTGACATAAACCAATTAGAAAATGAATCGTTGGGCTACATTGAGTTAAGTCCTGAAGAAGTACTGATCAAAGATTATTTTATTTAAGTAACTTTTTCCTGTGTCTCTAGTACTTCATATATAAATATATATTATATACAATAGTAATAAAATATATAGTATTTTAAATTTTTAGATTATTGCCTGTTCAGCAAATGTCCGCTGATAAGTTTAGATGAGCAGTGACATCTAATATTATTGAGCTATATCATAACTGTCAATTGTCGTTGAAAATGCTGTAATATAAGTTGATATTGATCTATCATAGACGCTGCACGTTACGTAATAGAAATATAGAGTGATATTAATAGTGTTACAGAGGTATATGAAAAGGGCTTACTAATGTTGAAACAATAACATATATTGAAATAAGATCTACAAAGCTGTTTTCTCTACTATCTTCATATTCAAATTGACAAAAGCAACCAAGTTGAATTGCTTCAACATGAGAGTAAGCTCATTGTATAAACTCCAAATAATCGCCAAAATACGGGAACAAGACCAAGGTATTAAACAAGTTATTGACCGTGAGACTGGAACCACACAGAACAGAATAGATACATCTGCAGCAAATTCAATGTCAAAATACGAAAAATAAGCCTTAAAAATATATAGCATCACTGCATTATCTCGTAAGCATAAAAAAAAGACTATAAAATTTAAGGAGACTTAAAAAGTTATATTTTTATTTAATATTACTATTGTTGTATAATGACAATAATGGTTTAAAAAAAATAAACAAAAATCAAGAAACAGTGTGGGTACTTTTTGAGACTGATGTTTGTTTCAGTTGAAGTAAAAATTATTCTAATTGAAGGCAGGTATTTATATCTTACTGAGTGAGTGGCTTGATATCTTCTATTGTAAGCGTTCTTCTAATATTCAGGTAATTTAGCAAGTGTCATCTATAATTATGAAAATGAAAACTTTTCATTTGTACTTTTGTATATTTATCATAGATTATCTTTTATTCTGGGAATTCCTCACTGATTTGTATGACGTTATTTTACGCGTTATTTCAATTATATGAAAGATTAGCAATATTCCTGATATTGGATTGGATCTTGTTATTTTGGTTGATACTTCTTCTTATCAAAGAACTCTCATTAATACAAAACATATTCTAAAAGAACATGTTTAATTGGAATTGATTGTATGATCTTATTTAAATAAACTTATATTTTATTTTACTCTAACTATGATTGGTTTATCTTAGAGAATAAAAGAAACAAGTGAGGATGAGACTCGATAAAGATATTGTTTTATTTAATAAGAAAATGATACTCTATTTATACTTTTCATACACAGATAATATTTCATGTCATGGATTAATACTTAATGAGTATGATATAACTGATGACAAATAGATAATGGTTACGTGTTCTTCCATTGTTATCTTTGTCATCATAAGCATTTATCCATAGAGTACTCGTATATGATTGACTGCGATTGACTGTGATTTAGTCCCTGGATTTAATATAATTTAACCGTGCAATTACGCAGCATCTTATCCTTAATGAAGATTATCCGAATTAACCTGTAGTCTATCTATTCGATATATTTTACATGTAGCTTATTAATACTGTTTTCATATCGAGTTATGAATGATGGATACATCAATTGCATCTACGCTCATAACTACTCATTTACCTGCCAACTGATAGAAGAATATAAATAGTAGACTTTGTAATGATTTCTTTTTAACAATTAAGATTGTCTTACATAAAGTTCAGTCTCAAAAAGTATTCTTTTGGTTTAATTGCTACTTCGATAATTACCTTACTAGAACATAACAGCCGGATCCAGAGGCAGCGGCGACGATACATTCAATCAGACGTGATCCTTGAAGGGTCTATATCTGAACCCTTTGAAAATTGATCCCTAAGGTACTGAATCGCTTCAAGAAACAAAAATCATGAGAAGCAGTGCTGGTGACATCATTATAGACTACCCAATACAGGTACCCAGTGGTATTACAGATGACGAAGGGACCACCAATGATAATGAAACTAAACAAGAGGTGGTTTTTAGCTGCTTGGAGGCTATACAAAAAGGACAAGAACAAATGAGATTTGATACAGTAGTAGTAAAATTTCTAAACAAGAAGATAAGAAAAAGGATATCGCAAGCTTATGACTTGAGCTGCCGACGCTGGGAAAGATGGTGCAATTCTTAAATGCCTCCAGTAGATTCCTTATTTTACAGTATCAAAAGCCTGTTAGAATTCTTTGTCTCGTTTCAACATATATCAACACAACAATTGAAAGTATACAGAGAAGAAATAGCATCAGTATTTCGCCAAATACACCCACACAACCTCACATCGCAAACAATTCATTTATCTAAGACTCCTTTCGAGCTAAAATGAAAATGACAATAAGGATACCAAGGCAAAACCAAATAGAAACCTGGGACTTGAAGATTCTGATTGATCACATAAAAAATAATCATCTCAAAAATTACTGGCTTACCGTTGAAAAATTCAACAAACGTCGATTGCCCTCTTATGTATTGCAACAATATAAAGATTAAAACTGGATATTGATACATTGCAACGTCGGCATATATATTTCAAAAGAACAAAAAATGGAGACATCACTAAAGTTATCTTGTATATGCAAGCTCCAAAAGAATCGCAAGTAAAGCATTCTATTTTGGAGACTTCGCAGGACAAAAACGTGTGTCCAGTTATCACGCTATATCAGTTCCTAGAAAAATCCAGAGACTTGCGAAAAACTCTTTCTGTCGAGCATACAGCTTTCTTAACTTACTTGGGAAATCCAGAGCAAGTACGATCAATTCAACCGACAAAAGTAGCGAGTGTTCTCAAACAAATCGTGAAAGCAGCAGGCATTGATACAGCAAGTTTTGCTCCACACTCTATCATTAGCTTCTAGTACAATTGCGTACAAATGGGTCAGAAAATCGGCGATGTCAAAAAAGAAAGAACCCTGGAGCCCGTCAGTAGACATATTTGAATGATTTTATTATAAACCAGCTCATGGGATACACAACAGTAGAGATATTATTAGCTCAATTTTTTCTGATTCTGAAAACAATACCACATCTGGAATCGATATTTAGACAACCAAGGTTGGATTAAGTACGATGTACAATTGTACAGTTGTCGAAATGAAGATGGATGATGCGGCACAGCCCACCTCTTGGTACAGAAAATTCATTTGGACAATTTAACCCACTGCATATAAAAAAGATAAAAAAAAAGAGATAGATACATATGTACATATATAGGGAAATCATACACATCTATCAGTCAATTAACAAGTAGAAAAAATCTCAAACACACGACAGGAAAGTTATAAAGAACAATGGTTTATGAAAATTTTGCATTTTGTTGTTTAAAAGCTCATACTACAAATAAAGAAGCACAATTCAGAAAGCTAGTACCATATCTTTCGTCTTAATTCCGATAACTGTACTATTAAAATCGTGAAGTCTAGCTCAAAATCTTGTAATGATTCGGGATTTTAATAGGTAAACGTTAAAGAATATGTAGGATGTTAAAAATGTGTTATCCTTTTATTTCATAATATTTGAGGAGTATTTATATGCTTGCAATAATAGTAGTGGAGTGATCGAAATTATTGAATAGTAGAGTGAGATGCTCTTAATCAACTAAAATACTTTTTTTGCGTGACCGTCATTTTGCATTCGTCACATAATTTTAATTTTATTTCTCACAACAGAAAAATTCCAAAAATGTAATACAGTCTTGAGTTCTTTTGTATACTTGGCGTGTTCGCACAGCTTGTGTAATTCTAGTCTCCTACTTGCTGCCACCCACCATAATACCACTCGGATTTGGGTTAGCTTTTACGATCTAGTCTCAAGTAAGTCTTGCTCTAAGCATGCAATAGTATGTTATGGGAAGGGCATTCTGAGCAGATGTGTGTTAAATTACGTATGGATGAGAGCCAAGACCAAAACACGGTAAATATTAGGACTTATATGTCTACAATTTTTCATTATTACTAATTTTATGTATACATGTCGAGTAATCATCTGGAAGTAGTTTGCTCTATTCGTTGCATTTCCAAACACAGCCTATGTAATTCTAGTCTCCTACTTGCTACCGCCCACCATAATGCCACTCGGATTTGGGCCAGCTTTTATGTTCTAGTTTAGGTGTGATCTATTCTAAGCATGTCTTTGACATGTTAGGGGAAGGGCATTCTGAATGATCGAGGTGTTTGGTATATACTTGGCGTGTTCGCACAGCTTGTGTAATTCTAGTCTCCTACTTGCTGCCACCCACCATAATGCCACTCGGATTTGGGTTAGCTTTTACGATCTAGTCTCAAGTAAGTCTTGCTCTAAGCATGCAATAGTATGTTATGGGAAGGGCATTCTGAGCAGATGTGTGTTGAATTACGTATGGATGAGAGCCAAGACCAAAACACGGTAAATATTAGGACTTATATGTCTACAATTTTTCATTATTACTAATTTTATGTATACATGTCGAGTAATCATCTGGAAGTAGTTTGCTCTATTCGTTGCATTTCCAAACACAGCCTATGTAATTCTAGTCTCCTACTTGCTACCGCCCACCATAATGCCACTCGGATTTGGGCCAGCTTTTATGTTCTAGTTTAGGTGTGATCTATTCTAAGCATGTCTTTGACATGTTAGGGGAAGGGCATTCTGAATGATCGAGGTGTTTGGTATATACTTGGTTAAATACAAGCTGTTTTCACACAGCTTAAGTGACGAGCAAAAGATGCATAATAATTAAATTATACGTTTTATATATAAGATGACTTCTATTCAAAGCTTTGCTTCTGTGAACTTTTTGATATAAGCACCAAGTAAACAACGCCATTAGGCAAGATATTATGTATTTACATATACTGAATGTCTTTCACTGATTTCAGTCTTATTTGCAACAGACTATTCACTGCTACTAAAATGAATATTATAGATAAATTATGCATGCAGATATAGACTTACATCTTCGATTTTACAAAGCAACCCCATCAGTCAGACTCGAAAGTAGACTTTAAGTAACACAGATGGTATGTAAGTACATACATCCATCTTTTTAGTCAATAAGCCAGCCAAAGATCTTTCCAATACAGTTAACTCTCGATCTAGTAAAGTAAATTCAATGCGTTGACTGATGTTTCATGTTTGGCAGTAATTGTGATGTCTCGTAAAATTGAAAGACTATAAAATTCAACGGGGCTGAAAAAAGCAATATTTTTTAATTTAATATCATTGTATCTAGTACTTATATCCTTTTCATAAAGGTTCAATTAAATCCTAAGATAATTTAATTAATTGTAGCTGTGGATCTAGTATGAATCAATTTCAATATGAAAATCTATTCCTGGTTATGCAAGTGGGCTGTTTATAATTATTTCTCAAGTTCATTTATTTTTCTACTTTTATTTTTTGAAAATGGATCATGAACAGTTAAATGTTGTTTTCTAGCTCAAAAAATTATCATATTAGTTGCTATTAAGATGGTTGTGTATATATAAATTATTTTGATAAAATACGTTGACATCTTTGGTTTGAAACCTTTTGATTTTTATAAAAAAAAGTCTATTACAAGTTTGAAGAAAAGAATTTGTAGGAAACAATAAAGTTGCTCTTTAAAGAAGTATGACTTATTTCAATTTGTACTTTCTGGCATCCTTTGGCTATAACATATTCATTGAATAAATAAAGCACTTGCCTTCTTTCTCAGTGGCTGATTGTGTGAACATTTCTTATTCCTTCCTCCATAATATTAATGTGTATACATATTATTTGTTCAACATGCCAAAAGCCTACATAGATAGGTATAGAACCAAAATTAAAAGGTGTACTCGAACAAGACCAATGCCATTGTCCTAGTCTTTTTGAACGTATAAAAGCTTCTTTTTTTTTTTTGATTCTTAACAAATGGTTTATACAAATCTATTAAATAAATAATTTTTAAGCATTTCCAACATTAAGCAACAGGTTGGAACCTTGTTTGTTGTTGGGTAAATAAGTAACGTTTCTAGCTTGAGATAATGTCTGTGCAATTTCCTTAGAAGCTTCAATCTTTCTAAAGGCAATGAAACCATCACCAGCCTTGGAAAGAGCAGAAGATATCATTTCTGCAGCGTGAGAGTCACCTTCAGCACGAATAATGGCTGCCTGCTTTTCTTGTTCTGCACGTTCGACAATGAATTTAGCACGTTCGGCTTCTTGTTGAGCAATTTGTTTTTGTTCAACGGCATTAGTGAATTCTCTACCAAAGGTCATGTGTGTCTATGCATACTTTAGTTACACTTTTTATGCAAATATTTCCAAAACTTACAATAGACACATCTTCTAAAGCAATATTAAAATCTCTAGCACGCTTATACAACTCTTCACGAATCTTTGCAGAAACAATTTCACGTTGGGTAATCAATTCAGAGGCGTCAAATTGAGCTACAATAGCTTTCAATACTTCATTACCAATAGAAGGCAAAACTCTTTCATCATAATCTTCACCCAAGTTTTGATAGATAGATGACAAATTCTTGAGTTCTGGACGGTGTAATACACGAAGGGTCAAGGAAACCATTTGCATATCTTTGGAACCTGTTGTAGTAGAAATGTTGCGGGGCTTTGTACGAACATCGAATAAAACAGCACGTTGAAGCCAAGGAACTAAAAAGTGAGTACCTTCACCTACTGAAGTTTGTTTTACACCTTGAATACGATCGAAAATGACAGCACGATAACCACCTTGGACTAAAAACAAAAATTAGCTAACAAAAAATGAAAAAAAAAGTTTCCTTACCATCGTACATGGCAGATTGAATACCACCGACAAGAAGGCCTGCAGGAATAGCAAACTTAGCAACTTTCTCAAGAATAGCGGCCATTATGAAACTAAAGAAAAAAAAAAATGCTGTGCACAAACCCAAGCTTAGAAACAAATGTGACTTTCTTTAAAGCTTAGTGGACACTTTTTTAGATTGGACCAAACTGATCTTACTCTTCGAAATTGGTCATGCAGTAAAATATCATATTAAAATAAGATACAAACTATTTATGGCCGATTTGCATCAATTTATTCTATGATCTTATTCTTTCCTTGAAAGAATCCTTCTAGTTCTATTGCCTTCATTTTTAAAAATGAAAGCTACAAATGTCGCAAACATCAGTCAATGCTCCCCTAGTATGCCAGCAATACAGACCAAAGATATTTAGCAGCCTTTTTCACATCCCATAGATATAACATAAATAAAGTATTACTGATTATGGCTGTACTTTAACGCCTTTTATCTTTTAAATGAAAACGGATAGTTTCTGCCTATTTTTTTTTTTTTTTTTTTTTTTTGAACCATGAACAAAGATTAATTTTGGCTAAAAACTTGAAGTGACTACACATTTTCATCATGGTTTTTCACTTCAAAACACTTCAAACAATTATATATTGGTAGTAGAAATAGGTTTTATCATATCTGAATGTTAAGATATTTATTCGTTTACTAAGACGTTTTTGGCTAAATCGAATCAACTTGTATCCATTAAAAAGCTTTTTACAAGTCAATCAGAGGTGAATCATCCACTTTTTTCTGTTCAACCGGTTGTTGTGTGGGTATTGATGAATAATGTGTTTGTTTTCCGGAAGAGGATGGATAATATACTTGGTGATAATGTTCTTGAGTCGAAGGAATAGGATAATAATTATTGTAATCCAATTGGGCATTGTAACTAGGTTGATGCTGAGCAATACGTTCTTCTAATACTTGATCATAAGCCTTAACAACTGTGTTCAGCTTTTGATGAAGTTCAATGAACGCATTACGTTTACGTAGCGTTTCATCTAAGCTTTTAACTAGCTTGGGTTGGAGTGTTCCAATTTGAGTATAAAGCTGATTCACTTGTGGATCACTAGTTATATCTCCTGTTGTCGCAGCTATTCTATCCATCAAAGTAGAAAAGAGTAAAATGTTTTCCATATCTACCGAACTCAAATCATTTTGATTGTTATTGATTGTTTGATCTCTTGAAGAAATTTCAAGATCTTTTAATGAGGCAGCTATAGCAGCTGCTAAATCTGGATCATCTTCAACTGCAGTCTCTTGTTCTTTTGGAGCTGGTGATGATTGAACAAATCCTGGACCGTAATTGTTTTTCTGATGCTGTGCTTCTTTTAAAGATAGCTCAATTGCCTTTTTTAAATCATCATCATCTTCTTCATCATTCGCTGTTGTTGGCATAGTAGCAGTAGTAATAGTTGAAGTCTTGGCATTGCTTGGCTGCTGTGGCGGAGTGGAAACAGGCGGCTTTGAAGCACCGGCCTTTTCCGATTTTACTTTAATATAACACCCATCACATACACGTACGTGTTCATTGATACCTAATTGAGGTAAAGGTAAAGATTTAGCAGAACACTGCTGGCAAAATGTTCCGCCGCATCGACGGCAATGATGCTATATGTAAAATAATCAATCTCTGTGTAGTTAGCTATTTTATAAAGCAAACCTTTCTGTTTGTAATTGTAAATGCCGTGCGACATCTATCACAAACATCAGAATCTGACCATTCAGGAGCCTTCAAACAATAATTAGTTTATGCGAAAACATAGTTTGTACGCTATTTACAGCCGCAGTTTCTAAAAAGATGCTATCCAAATTTTCTCTGATGGGAGGAAATATCATACCTTCTGCCTTCAAAAGAACATAGGTATAATACATGTAACTTAATGTTGGTTTATTTCTTGATGCCATACCCCATGTTTGAATAATACTTAGAATTCTGTTCTTCACATCCAAATTGCATCCTGTCTGCGTTATATGAGTTTACTTTTTGTTATTTCAATAAATATCTAACTTACAGGAGCCTTTAAGATAGAAATAAGTTCATCCATAAATTCTCTTGTTGCAATCTCTCTTACAAAAGTATCACCACTATTTTTTACACAAGTATCCACAAGCTAATAGTAATAAGTTTATATTCTTTAGTAGCACTTACTTACAGAAAGTGTAGCGAGCTGAACATTAGGGTTTTTATGTAAAAGTCTTTTCTTTAAAGAGCGCATGGCATCTTTAGGATTCACTTTCTTACTTCTAATTTCGTCGCTTATTTCTAAATAAAGTGCAAGATCTTCCTGACCTGCGGGTAATAGCTCTGAAGTTGCTTTTTCTATAAAGTGTGTTTATATTTGAATTTATATAAAGTAAACTTGACTTTTTACCTACGACTTCATCAAAAGGGCTCGAACTCCACCAAGACATTTTTATTTATTAGAGAAAAAAAGATGCAGTGTTGCGAATACCATTTGGTGGGAATTGAAAAGTAATTTGGGTTTTGCTATTGGCTGAATTTACAGTTTAGTTTTTTCCCAAATGACAGTTAAGCAAACCCCAAAGCACAATTTTTTCTTAAATAACAAATGGTTTAAAATATTCTTTTACAAAAATGAATAGGAAAAACTAGAGATGGATACGGGAATGGGACAATGGACTGGGAAGAAAGTACCGAACCTTTAACATTGCGTCTTTAATGACATACGTTGCTACAAGTCGTTTCAAAAACGAATTCTAGGAAAAATCACTGAGCAACTTGAACAAAAAGTGGATGAATTAGCGAGACAGAAAAAAAAATGAGAAAGAGCATATTACTTACTTAGATAAACAACGAACTCTTTTGTTTCAATATAATTAGGTTGTTGATAGCTACTCCTACTGGCAGAAAAGCAGGAATGAATGAGTGTACTGCTTAAACTTGAGTAAAAAGGGTTAGAGAAGACCCAAGTTAGAGTATTTTTCAAAAACATACCAACACATTCAATCAAAAAGTTTCTCAATTGCAAGATGAGCGTAAAGAGTACCTTAAATTTTTTGATAAAAGCCTTTAAACAACAAAACAAGATACGGCTGGCAATTTAACAAAGACTTTTGAGGGGTTTTATACGATTAAAGAATATTTTATTTATCTGAGAATTAAAATAACTCAATTGAGCACATAGTAATGGAAATTATTGTATTGCCCGGGTCAGATCAAGAGATGGTTAAAGAGCTAAAAAAAACCTTTTTGATAGTCAAAAAGGGAAAAAGGATAAAGATGGGAAGATGAAGAAGATACAGTAACAAACGATACGAGATTAATTAGAGCTGAACCAATGCAATAGTTTAGTACCCAGAGGTGGAATTTCAGGAGCAGTTTTGTCATGGTGGAGGTAGTCAAGTTCATGTAGGATTTGGCAAATGATCGGCCATCGAATAAACCACGCTGAATATTTTGATCGAGGTTGTATAGTAGGTTTCTTCCTTGAAGTAGGGAGGAGATTGAGGAGATAAGATAAAGGGTCAGAGACAGTGCCTGGCATAAGAAGGCGATTATGCATATTTAGACAGGTAATAGCATTCGATCGAGTGAGCAGGTCATGGGGGTGGTAGATACATGGTTTGGGACGGCCACCAGGTAACCAGCCCATACGCCAACGAATTAATCGGCTACGTTCGATGTATGACATCGGTAGCCAGAGGATGGGATCCACGACTAATTGAGGGCGGCAAGCGGAGAGAAGGATAGAGTTAGTGTCTGCACGGCGGCTTTCAACAGATTCTTGTAGATAATCTTGACGAATTGCTTTGAACTTGCGTCGATCAAGTTGATCAGGATCGGTTTCAGCGCAGAGCCGCCATAGAGGGGAAGTAGTGAGCTTGTACCATTGTGAGTGGCTTGTTGATGTTCGAATGTAAGGAATTAGTCTAAACATAAGTGTATCATCCGGTGTATCAATAGTTCGAAGCAAGGATTTGGCTTGTAAGATGTGGATACGCTCTTTCATTGTTGGTTGATTTACTAGGTGTAGCATGACCTTGATGGACGAGCGTGAAGTGCCCCCAAATATTCGATGTACACATTGGTTTTGGCAAGATTCTATCTTCTGAAGTTCGCTGAATTTCACCGTACTGATGGCCAGTCCGTATTCAAATTGTGGACGAACAATTTGAGAATAAAACCGCGTGGAGGTGAGTTTATCAAAACCAGTAGAGTTCACACCAATGGCTGTCATTTGGTTCATGGTCTTCAGTGCTTTATTGATATTATTTTGGATAACTTCCTTTGTGTTAAGGTATCCTTCAGGGCTGATAGGAATACCTAGGTAGCTGAATGAAACATGACGTGGAAGTGTAATCCCATAGAGAGCATAGTCTTGAATGTCAGAGGAAGGGGATAGTATTGCGCATTTGAAGGGGCTCCAACGGAAACCTAGTTGATAGCTATGGTCTTGACATTTTTGTAGGAGCGTCGTTAGAGGTGGAGGTGAGGGGTTTTATACAGTGGGGCTGGTAAATTTTGTCGGTTTAAAGAAAATAAACTTCGTTTAGCAAAAAGCAAATGCCGTTTCCAGAAAAATAAATGTCACTAACCTAAATGAAAATTTCGTTTAGCACATTTATTGTTGTCGCTTTGTACTTGTTTTAATGCAATACCTGTATTAAATGACCAAAGCGATAACCTTGCTGGAGAATTTTATGTGATTTTCCTACTCTTGTTCTACTTAAATATGATCAGTCTAAAGGATATTTTCTGGTGAACAGACTAGGGCGTTTGCCAGTCTTTCTCAAACTATTTAGGATCTTGAGAAAATTCAATACGACTGCTTGATCGCTATTCCAAAGTCTTCTTTTTATTCCTGTGGCTCGTTGTTAAGACATGGGAGGCTTTTACACCTAGTACTGCATTAGTTACCAAGAATTAATCTAGTTTTTACTTTTTTTTTCTTTTTTTTTTCTTTGGATTACTTCAGCAAACCATTGCATGGCACGTCTGGCTTCTTTTTCCGTTGGTAAGGGCGAGGGTTTGGCATGGTTTTGAGTTTTTCTAATTCATTTTCATAGGTTGGGCAATGGAAAGATGCTTTGTATTCATTAAGTAGACAACAAACCTGTTCTTCTTTAACATCCTGATTAACCCTTGTTTCTTATCAGTTCTTGATACTTGACATTAGGGGCGGATCAATCTCCAAAAACTAAGATAGCATCTTGGCCAAAATTTGCTTTTAAGTTACGCGCCAATTTTTGATCATTCTGGTTAAAGAAGAGTTTACTTGAAAACTTCAATTTTCGAAAAGATAAAAGTTGTAGCTTTTCTAATGCTGTACTGATAGTTTTTTTGTAATTGCTTTGCTGTGGTCGTCTACACATCTCTTTTGCCAGTCCTAGAACTTTGCTTTTCTCACTATCATCCAGTCTTTCTGAAATATGCTTTTGTTGTAGCATTATTTGTAGGTAGGTAGCATACAGTTGAGACTTTATAGAGCTATCAGTAGAGTAATTCTCAGGTTGAGGGAAAAAATCACGGATTCTTGCTATGAACAGATTTTCACATTTTTGGTCAAATTCGGATTCAAGGAAATATGTTTCTTTAGACTTTCTTGTCTCGTTTCATAATATTCACACAAATTTTTTTTTACTGATGTTCTTGTTTTAATGTACTATACAAACTTTTTCAAGTTTACAGAGTTGGATTCAGATCTAGAAAGAATTGCTTCGGCTTTCTGGACCATAAAAGGTTGAGTACGCTTTCTTAAATATCTGGCGTTCCTTGAACATTTTGAGCGGTTGTTCTTGGTAAATATAAGTGTTTTTTTTTTCTTCAACTGTGCTGGTTTCTTTCATGCAGTACATCAAATCCCGCCTTCCAGGGTCTATCAAGACACACTTGCCTTCAGTGCTCCTTAAGTCAGCTTGACCTAATCCTTCAATATGCTCTGTTGGATTACTGTCCACTTTCTTTTCAGTGTTGAGTTTAGGCAACTTTCTGCTTGTATCAGTATTTTGCTTTATTATGGAGACACCGACTCCATCTGTTTCGAGAGTTCCTTGGAACCGCAAAGACATTTGAAATCCTTGATGCTTGAACGCCTTTTTATTTAGGTCCACGGCGGCACCCCCATGTCTCAAACCTGCTTCCTGTTTTTAGATTCTTTCTGCTCTTGAGACCATGATAATGGATTATTTTGCTATCCAACATCATGTAGCAAGGAATAAAGGTAGTACGTAGCGGGAAACAAGCAAACTGTTTCGTCTGTTCAGCTTCAGACAGTTCAGCAAGCCTGAAGAAGGCTTTGAAATGGTTTTCTGGATTAGCCATAACGTCATAATAAATTGAGTTCTCTTGAAAAGTGTAGTCCTCTGGGTAGCTTGAGAGAAAACCATTTAATTGCGTTCTTGATTGGTCATCTAAAAGACCAACTTCTGGCATATCTTTTTTTACGATGGCAAGCTTCACCTGATTGTAAGGTCGATAAATCTTCTTTCGGAAAGCTTCTTTTATCGCTTTACTACTAAACTTGTTTGCTTGCATTTCTCCTCCGAGACTCTCTGCTTTTTCCCTCTTTTTAAATAACTTGTTTATCAAACCACACAGCATGTTTCCAAAATGAGCTTTGATGTTATTATAGTAGGCCGTTTGGATCATCGCACACTCGTACAGGGTTATTTGCTGAGCAGATGGTAAGTTGGGGGGGGAAGTATAACCAGAGTCTTCAAAGTAAGCTTCTTTATATTTTGATATCAACCGCGTATAGTTTTTTGTCATATCCTTCAGTTTTGTGTTATTTCCACCCTTTGAGAGAACAAGGCTCAGAAAAACTTCAACAAAGAAATCTTTTGTCACAGAGTTATTCAACGCAAAATTTTCATTTGCTGCCAGTTCTTGTAAATATATGTACTTTGTGAAGGCAAAGGTATGTGTAACTAGTAAGTTGGTAGTGTGAACCAAGCCATACAATGCCTGTAAATATGCTGGTTTCCAAATATTCTTTACAGTCGTTTTAATTGTCATCACACGCTTGCTTATCTTCTTAGGGCCTTCTTTAACATTATTTGCCTTGTCAATAGGCACAGGACAAAAACTTGTCTTGACAGAAGTTGCCGCTGACTTGAAAGCAGTTGGAACAGGTTTACTAGACTTGGGGGAAGTTAGACTTGTTTTAGAAGCAGTTGTGCTTGACTCCACCGCAGCAGAAGCTGATTTGATGATACGAAAAGCAGACTTGATTGATTCACCATAAAGAGTCTTTTGACGACAGGTGCATCAAAATCATCACTGCTATATTCAAGATCATAGTCATCAAGAGTGATCTTATTGAACATGATAGTTTCATCTGTTGTAGAGATACCAGTACTACTCGTAGTAGTAACTTCAGAATCTGTAGCTTTTCCTTTGCCTTTGAGCCTCTTTTGTGATTCACTCTGTGGAGTATTTTCCATACCTATGATGAGGTCTCATACGTTAGACTAGCTGTTTACCCACGTCAAGTTTGACAATGGAGCTTACTTTTTCTTTTTCTAGCTGTTACAACGGGTTGGAAGTCGTCGTCTGAGTTGTCTTCTACATATAGTTCAAACGAGTCTACAATAGTGTCAATTTTGTGGTCAGTGACATTTCGATCCATTATTAGATATGGAGCCTACCGTTTTCGCTCCTAGATGGCTTCATTTGATTTAAAGAGAATAAAGTATCCTTTTGCTTTCCTTTCATTTTCCAATGTGTTTTCACGAGTGAAATGTACGAACAAAAAGAAAAAGTGTCTCCAGAAATTGATTTAAATGTTGAAAAGAAATACCCCAGGCTTCTTTATTGAAATGAGCATGTTGTTTCTCAAGTAGTGGTTCATTTGAGATTTTGAAATCTTCAAGTCCTCAAACTGCGATTTCAGAGAATCAATAATGTCATCAGCACAAAGTTGTGAGTCTTTTTCTACTATTTGTTGAATGTGCTGCTCATCCTCCGAAGTCAGTATGTTGGGTCGGCATGAATTTCATTACAGCTTTTTGTAAGTTATCTTCCCAGTTTCTTGATAGTGTTTCCACCAGCGCATAGCAGTACGAGGATTAATTCCAAGATCCTTTGGATACAAAGTCACTTTTCCTCTTTCCGTAGGTACCTCGATCATTCAGTCAATAAATATATCTCTGGCTTGGTCGTTGTAGTCTTTGTAGATGCTGCTTTCTTGACCACTGTTATAGCCTTTTTTGTTGAATCTTTTGCAGTAGTTTCTTTCTTTGTTGGTTTGAGATTCAAATAGGACTTTTGGCTCGTTATGGTTTCAAACACAACATTTGGATCATTGATTTCGGTTAACACACCTTCCATCGGATCGAAGACTCTCTCTCCATCCTTATTGTAGGCATTATTGTGTTCGCCTTCATAAAAAACATGTATTTTTTTGTCATTTTATTCAATTGTTAGAGCGAAAGGAAAGAAATAAAGCTTTTACATCATAGCCGACAATAATCCCTCAGTAACGCCAATTTGACTTGGCCCAAAAAGACAAAGTTTAAGAGCGACAATTATTTGCTAGCTAATGGCCAAGCATTTATTAGGTAGCTCCACTTATTTTTAGGTAACCGCCATTTATTTTTCGGAAATTGCCATTTGTTTTTTCAGAATGGACAAAATTTACCAACTGCACTATATAATTGCAACTTGATCATAAAAAAAAATTACGCTTCATCCTTTTTTAAGAAATATTCCTGAGTTTCTCGAAGAGCGCTTTAATTGAGTTACATCAATGCTGAAAACTGGTATGTATTATTTAAAGAGCTATTTTTTCGTAGACGAAGCTACTCTCAGCATAAATGTGAGAAATCCTTTCGCTCGTTCTATTCCTGGTACTTCAGCAGTGATAATGACGCTATTCGTTTGTACTGTTTCTTATACAATACTGGGAGCATTTTTTTCTGTAGGTATAGTGAGTGTAAAAGTGATTGATCTTATTAAGCTAAAAACAATAGCTGATGGTGACAGCTAGAGAAAGAAGCCGCTGGCAACAAAAAATGTGAGAGAGAACAATTACTGGTAATTACTTGCGATTTATACCCAGAATATTGAATGATATAATTCATTTTGTCAAATTATCTAAATATGTACTTAAATATCCAATAAACTGAAGTAATGTTGTAGTCATTAGAGTATGCATGCCATAAAATTTACTGATCTTACATATTTCAAGTTTGATATTCTTTAATGAACCTGTCTGATATAATGATAACATACCATTAGACAATTGGATAAAAACTAATACTGTCATTTTGTTAGAGACCATAGTAATTATATGGAACATGTATATGAAAGGTAAATACCTGATAATTGAGGCGGAGCTTTGTATATATTATGCAGATTAGTCTATTTAATACGTTGTATGTAGCTGTTATGTAGGAAATTGAATAGTGCTATATTGTCAACATAGTTAATTGATATAGTAGAGTGCAAATGAAGCTCTAGAGAAGTGTAATTTTATTCAAAATCACTTTAAAGTTGGTCATTTTGGTAGACGACAGCAATATAACACTAAATGTCTCGCGTTTGAAGCAAAGTTTGTATAAATTATTTCATAAAATAAATAATCGGGTTTCTATATACAAGTATCATTAAACTTTTTACTGCTAACTAAAGCTTCCTTAATCGCAAAAATTTAAATAGCTATCCCTTTCAAGAATTTCTGTTATATTCTGGAATACTTTAGGATTGCCCATCAAACTCGTCCCATGATGTTTATTGATATAGCTAATTATGCATTTCATATTAGATAAAGATGAATTTAAGTTGTATAAAAGCAAGTAATCCATAAAACATTACTCAGGATGTCAGGGTCACCCTAGTGGCTCGGTGGAGGAATCATGATAACATAGCAAGGATAACGAATGTAATTACAAACCTTTTTTTTAAAAAAAATATATAATTCTGAGAGCTAATATGTAAATACCGTATTGTTTTCTGCCTTTTTGCAATTTTTTTATATCACTTGCATTTCTTTATTTCAAAAGAAACTAATTTACGCTAATTAAGAAATAATTTTAACGTAAGAGTTCAAAGCATTGAGAAAATTACGAAACATGAATTAATTACCATTTGGGTTTTATAAGTGCAACAAAAGTATATTAAAGACAAGCTACGAGATTTAGATATTAAAAACTTCTATACTGAGTTCGGTTTTAAACCACGAGATAATGCTAAGACAAAATTTAAGGAGGCGGTAATAAATTAACAATAGGTTTAAATATTACCAGTTCTTCAAGCGAATCAATTAATATATCATTGTGCCGTTCATATATGAAGAAAGTGTGGGAAAAGCGCATATGATCAGATATCAAAGCTGTTAATACATAATGAAGAATGTACAAGCATATGCTACTACTAGAGCCATTTTAAATACAATAATTATATTGTCAACTTTGATTTTTTTAAAGCTGAGTCTCAGGAAATAGTTTTCTTTCTTTTTTTTTTTTTCTATTGAATCGTATTTTAACCAGTTATAGTTTATTAATTTGGTTGCACTACAAATACTTTTGTAGTTAAAATGATTATATTCTTTCACGACTTGCAATTATTGACTACCGACTAGATACTTTACAAGAATATTCCTAAAATGTTGAATGGTATGACAGGAAACTTAAACAGAGCACTTATATGATAATGCCATCCCACAAATTCGATCCTAATAGTCAAAGCTAAAGATCTATATCTTAGTTTCTTTATGACTGCTCAGGAATTGCGAATGTTTAAAGATATCCAAAGATAAAAGCGTTATTGGATGAATAAATGCAGGATTTTATCATGGAAGAATACGTCAGCGACAATTTCTAGATAGCTTTCATAATGATTAATGACTTACTACGGAGCTCCAAGCGAAAATAGCTTGTTAAGAAGAAAAGAGGAAGCGAGTAGCCCACAAGATCAAATCCCAAAAAGATTTTTATTGATATATTTCAACTTTATTTTGATATGTCAGTATTAACTATTTTACCAACTTTTTCTCAATAAGTGACTTATTTTTTTTTCCAATTAATAAATGATGGTTAACAACAGAACTTTTGAATAACCATCCCTCAGTGAACAAGATTACGCCGAAGAAGTAACTGGGAAAGTAACGACAAGCTTGATGTTAGTGATGAGAGTAAAATATGAGTTTAGTCCTGATGTCATGGAGATTGACGAAGAAATCTCTGAATATTTCTTCAAGGACCTTCAAACTTTGAGAGTAATGAGGTTTAAGAGAATGTGAATGATCTCAGAAACGAAAACGAAGTCGAAAAAAGCAATGACGCGCCTATTCAATCCAAGATTGAAGTCTTTCCTAATGTTCACGCCATTAAGACCAGCTTAAAGAAGAAAAGGAACATGTGTCACAGTTACAATGCAAATCAAAATCAGATCGGCCGTTTCTTGCACTTAGTCACTAAACAAGTTCCGGTAAAAACTGTTGCTACTGACGCTGGCATTAACCTTAGTTTAGCATATCTATTCAGAAAACAATAGGAAGAAGAGGGTACAGTTTTTCCAAAGTAAAAAAAAAAAGAAGGCCTAATAAAGGGATCATGTCCAACATGAAGTAGTAACATTACAGTTTATTGTTACAATTGTAGGTAGATATGCATCAATGATTTTAGATCAAATGAGTCGCGCACTCTTGGTTGAAACTTCTAATCTCACAATTAGCAAAATTGTCTTCTATAACCGTGTTCGTAAGGATTTTGCATTGAGTTTCAAGTTGCTGGGAAAAAAATTCCTGTAAAGAGAAATTCAGAAGTAAAGCTGCAGTAAAAATAAGCAGTGCTCCTAAGGGTGTCAGATAAAGGTATGTATTTTGGAAAGAACTGTGTCTTCCTTGGCAGGCAGATTTTAACCTCCACATTAGCCGTTCTCGAGGCTGGTACAAAAAGATGAGCCTGTCGAGTGTATCGTTCCTACTTCTCGAGGAATTTCGGTTACAATCCTTGGGGATATTTTTGCACAAGGAATAATTGATATCTCCTTGAGAAAACCAATTACTGTAGCAGACAGTAAGAAAAGAAAAGCTGATAGTATTGTTGTTACAATTACTGTTAGAAGCAGAACAAGAAGAGAGCATTTCTTGGGCTATTTACAAAATGTTATAGAAGCTCTTGATAAGAAGGATTTGAAAGAGTATTATATTGTCTTGGACAATGCTCCTATTCATAAACCTGCTACCATCGGAAGATATATCGAAGATAGATTATACAAGCGCGTATATCTTCCACTATACTCATCTCTTTTGAACCTTATTGGGAAGTTCTGGTCAAAGGTAAAGTTTAGTGTAAAGGGAGCCTTTAGAATGAAGGCATCTTAACCCCCTAGAATCATGAAATGATGTACAGAAGTACCTCTGAAAGACTGTTAATGGTGGACTTGACATTCTATTTCATTTATTGAGCATTGTTTAACTTTGGAAGAAAAGTTTTAATTAATTCTTTTTGCAGATAAAAAAAATTCTATATCAAAATCTTCGTTAAGTTTTTCTCAAAATAAAGTTATTTTTTCAAAATCTGAAGTTGACATTTCTGAAAATTGCGACTATTTTTACCAAAATATGGTGAAATACAATGTATAACATCGTAAAGCTCTCAAATATTAGAGAAATGCATCTAAAGAAGACCTATTTTTTATAAACTCTTGGTCCATCTGTAAGTGTATACATATTACATAATATCAGTTAAAAAAACCCCCCGCACAATATAATGACAATATCATTTGTTATTATTAGGATCGAAGCTCGTCAAATAAATTAGCTTATATTTGATATTGATAAAGCAGTAGTGGAGCTATCATAATTAAGTTTCACTTTCAATAGCCGTGTCTGATTGACTGAGCTGGAAACTCTTGAACAATAAGATCAGAAGAGAACAATAGAGGGGTTTGATTCATCCTTTTGTACAAAAAAAAAGTTTGGAATACATAGTCTCACAAGTGTCATGCGTGTCGTGAGTATCGTTGAAGATTAGAATAAATATGACCACGAATATCATTTTATGAAGTATAGCTCAGGAAGACTTTTGCTAAGCTGTCCAGGTGTTGAGCTCTTTTTCTTAAAATCTACTTTTCTCTGCGTGGTATTTTTTTAAGAGCAATTGGAAACATAAAAGTTCGTTCGGTTTGGATGATTCCATTTATTGTTTAATTTTAGATGCTCATATACAACTTTTCAAGATGATATGTTTGAGAACTAGGGAACGTAATCCAGAGTCAATTATGACCAATCGTTTGTTATTGGCACTGATTAATATCTATCTGAATCCTGTTTTGGTCGAAGATTCATGCATCATAGGGCCTGTAATGTGTGAACTCAAGAATTAGCAGTAAACATTAAGGCTATTAGGTTGAGATGGACAATGTATCTATTCATAAGTCAAATATAATTAAGCTGATGGAGAAGATAGGTAATAAAGTACAATACTGCTTTCTTCTTCTCTAATTATTTAAGTAAATCATTGAGCAATTTAATTGGATCATATCAGTAAATATTTAATGACCAGTGAGCAAGTTTATTTGGGTCATTTGGACGAAAGTTTGATTTCCTACCAAAAAAAATTTACTTGCCGATGAGCCAACAGGTTTTCTGAAATGAGCAAATCATTGAAGAAAATACAATATTTATTTTTCATTGCTTTTTTCTTTCTTTCACTTTTTATATAAAAATGATTATTAACGAGTACCGTGTTATTAACAACTGTACCGCAAAAGAATACCAAGTTGGTAAATAAAGCTACATTCCATCAGCTTACTTCATCTAATCTATTAAAAAACAAAGCTCAATTATATGCTACTGCTATGGCATCTAAAAACTCTACAGGAGGCGGTGAAGGCGTTGAAGTAGTCAAGAATGAACCTTATGAAAAACCTGGTGAAAAGGGACAATATACATACAAAATTTATCGTTTAGAGTCTCGTGTTCCTGCCATTGTACGTTCTCTTGCTCCTGCTGGTTCACTTGAACTTCATGAAGAGGTACTTACCTTAAGAAATAATGTTTAGCATCTTAATTAATCTTTTATCTTTAGGCCTGGAATGCTTATCCTTATTGTAAAACAGGTAAAATAAATAGAAAAAGATGTTTTACGGTTGACGTAATGAAAGGGAGAACGCGGGATTTTAAAGAAAAACCAAAAAAGGAGAAGGGGAAGGAAAGCAATACAAGACGAAATTTACTAACTATCCTCTTTATTATTTCTTACTCAATGGCATTATAGTTTTAACCGTAAGTAAAATTACTCTATAATTTTTTTACGTATTATATTAATAAAGTCATATAGAATCGTTGGATGAAAAAAGACTTTTCAATTGTTTACGAGACATTACATGTGGACGGTTCTCGTGGTGAATTAGAAAATGCGCTCAAGATATCCGATGAAGACCTAAAGAGGCGTAATGTACAGATCATTGACATTGCTCATGATCACATTGAAACCAAGGATTACAAGCAAGATCAAGATCCAAAGCTTTTCAAGTCAGAAAAGACAGGACGTGGACCACTGACAGATCCTTTATGGCAACAAAAATGTGAACCTGTTATGACTTGTTACAAACTTGTTTATATTGAATTCAAATGGTTTGGATTACAAGGAAAAGTAGAAAGCCTTATTGCAAACTCTATTAAAAACCTATTCACCACTTTTCACAGGTAAAACATTTATACAGCGATGGAATATACGTTAAAGCTAACAATATTGAAATAGACAATTGTTTTGTTGGACGGATAGATGGTTTGGTTTAACGATTGAAGATATCAGAAAGATGGAAGAAGAAACAAAGAGGGAATTGGATGAAAAGAGAAATGCTGGCAGTGTTCCTCCTTAGAATAGAGTCCCATTTTCTTATCTTTTCCACGTCATTCTTTTCTGATAAAAAACATATACAACAAACACACAGCGCACACATAATATTTATAAAAAAAAAAAAAAAAAAAAAAAAAAAAAACTCACTTTTTTTTTTAAAAAAAAAAAAGAAACTTTCTGTAAACAAGGCTTTTTCAAATTATAAAAGTATTGCAAATAAAGAAGCAAAAAGAATCCCCAAATGAGAAATGGCTCTTGCTGCTGCATTATTGGGAAGAGCAGACGGAGCAATTAAATTTGTACTGGTAACACTTGAGACATCATTAGCAATACTTGAATCAAAGCCATTAAATGTAATGATGCTTTCAAGGTATGGGTGGGTGATATTCATACAAGTAGCTACATCATTCACATGCTTATAGACTTGTTTGATGTCCGGATAATGATCGATAAAGAAGTCCATAGTCATATTGTTAATTTCGTGTGAAAGGACGATGTTTCCTTTGGATTGGAAGGTTCCATTTTTACCCATTTGAATATAGTCCAAGTATTTTTGATTGACTGTGTCTACAGTAACACCAGGTCTTGTTCCAGATGCCCAATCATTTGTATCCAAATTCCAAAGTATTGCTGTCATGTTCAGCTGAGTAGCAATCCAACGTACTCGGTCATCTAAATCACCCAATGCCTTCGAAGATAATTAATCGCATGAAATTCTTATAGACAAAAGACTTACAGGTCGCCAATAAAGAGGAGTAATACCTGTGACATACTTAATTGCTTTTGCTGTATAATAAAGTTCCGCTAATATCTCTTCATTCGTTAGTGTTGTCATCAATTTATGTGACCAGGTATGACCACAGATATGATGTCCATCTTTTAAACCACGAAGAGCACCATAAGGCCAGTTGAGAACATTGGAACCAATGTAAAACATGGAAGCCTTTTGATTGTTTTGTTGAAGATAATCATAAAGTGCATTATGAGAGCAATTAGGTCCATCATCAAATGTCTAATTTCATACAGTTACTAAGTTAAAATATTAATCATTTTGACTTACAAGACCCCATGTCTCTGGTTCGGGACAGTTTACGATATCAGCATGAATATCTTCTGATTTGGGATGTGTGCATTGAGTAGCAGACCACCAACAGGCAGGGTCATGAACTGTATCATAACCTGTTAAATCTAAAATACCTTGCTCATTCAATGAACGAAGAGGGATATCGGGTGCTTTAGACCAATCAATCGAATTGTAGAGTTGAATGAATTCGGGTGAGGTATCCATGTTGTTACTTGTAGCGATATCCCACACAGTTGGCCATTGATTTCTTTCAATAGTAAATATCGATTGATAATAAGTACACTCAGTTGCCACATCGTAAGAAAATAGTTGAGGGATATTAGGAATACGAATGTTTGATGGATCTGTCTTGGTTGGTAGAGAAGATAGATCAATTGTCCCAAGTACAATTGAACTTGTTATTAATAGCAGTAAAGGTTGACATTTCCACATTGTATATGTTTAATAGGAATAGGAAAGAAAAAGAAAGATATACACGGAAAATAAATAAATTACGATAACGTTTAGGAAATATAAAAAAAAAGTGTGGTTGATCTTGTAACAAAAGAACTGGTCGAAATTCTCACTTTAGATAAGCTTTCTATGTATATTTAGGGTTTACTTTATTTCTATACAATTCCAAATTTCCTTTGAAAATTTAAAATCTCTTGATTAATCTTTTCTATCATGTCTATCGATTTTTCTTCTTGTCTGATTAAAGGTATAGGTGTTAAGGGACTTGCGGGTGGCATTGTAGTGCAAGTATTTGCTTCTTGTTTTAATTTATTAATATACTCCATAATTTGTTGGGTTCTTTTATTCATTTCTGATAATGTCATTTTGGCATGCGGATATTTCACTTTGGCTGGTATATAGGATGGTTCATATGATTTGCCATCTTCATAATCCCAGACACCACTATTAATTTTAGTAGTGCTTATAGTTTCCGTAATAAGAGGTCGTAAATGGTTTTTGATCGACCTTTTTTCATGTTGCTGTTGCTGTTGTTCTCCTCCAATGACTTTTTTACGTCTTTTCATTGGCTTTTTTAAATCGGCGACTGTACCATTAGGCTGTTCCGTACCTGACGTTGTTGCTGCTGAATCATATAGGAACCTTTTTGGTCTAAATAACAATATAAAGGAATGTTTTTAATGTGAAAATGTGAGTCAAGCTAGCTATTTATACCTCCTATTATTGGCAGGGCGACACAGCTCACAATAATAGTGCTTGGGTATTTTTTCTGCTTCTAATCCAATACAAGGACAGTGTTGCCATACTTCACACTTATCGCATTGTACCATGAGTCCCACATTATCTTTTTTTTTTTGAAAAAATAAGAAAATGCTTATTATTGAGCATACACGTTCAGCTTACGTGACTGTTTACATATACACCTTGTTATCGAATTACCATCACTCAAACTATTAAGATCTTCGTCTGAGTCGTCAGCTGAAACAATCTTGGTAGCTAATTTACGATTTCTAGTACTTCTTTGGGCTTTGTGAAATGTGAGCTCATATGAACATATTTGCATATGTGACTTACACATTTACAAGCTTATTTACACACAGTGAAAAGAAGACAATATTTATTGATAGTCGATTTTTATATGAATTTCTCCTTGTGGTTCCAAGGGCAACCAGTGATCTGACGTCGTTACCAATTCTTTCACTGTACTCTTAAATGTACCGATATCCTCGGAATGGAATGTATGCACATCCTTAACCTTAATCTCTACTACTTTTTCTCCATCCAATTGGGCCAACGCAATCGATTCATTCCAAAGAGGCTGGTTAGTCTTTTTGACCTTTTTACTCTTTAGGATGGTAGTATGGTCAATGCTAAGGGTTGCCATGGGGTTCATCTTACTTTCATCTCCTGCGAGACCTCTGGCTTCCACAATGTTTACTGTCATTCTTGTCGGAACTGTAACAGCTTTAGGTAATGGTTGACTCCAATTAAACGCTGTTGCTCCCATCTTAGTTGTCACTCGACGCGTTGCAGTTCGCATAAAACTTGTGTGGGTTTTTTGACGTGCGAGTAGTTGTGGATCCCATTTAAGTCGAATACGTACTTTAGATTGATCCACGCCTTCCATACCATCCAGTGGTACATCCCAATCATGAGCACAAAAGCTTTCCACCCTATCTCCTCTTAATGAAATACCTCCAGAACCTACATATATGGTTAAGTCTTACTTTTCTATTTAATGCGCGTTTGTATATATAGCGTTACCCAGAGGAATGTCGCCTGATAATTGATTATGATCAAAGACTTCAATTCGAAAGCTTGTGGTCACACGAGACACAATAGGTACCTGAAATGTCTCTCCATGCCATACAGGATTCAATGTTTTTTTCAGTGTAGTGCTTTTATGAACCACCTCACCGTTGATTGTGAATTTAACGTACGGATCACTTGTACCAGATTTATCAGCTGCCTTCAAACCCTGAGCACTCAATAAAGTCACTGTCAGATTACCTTGATCTAATATATAGAGGTTAACTTCCGTTCGAAATGCTTTTATAAACTTTACTTTCTAGACTTTCATCCGGATTCATTTTATAGTTGATCAAGGGCACATATTCAAAGCTAAGCCGGATCTCTCCTGCGCCGCCTATCAAATCATACCAGACGCCTTCGTCCTCGTCAAAGCTTTGTCCGCTGCGAACTCTCTTTTGGATATGTCGAATCAATCGTTCACAACTCTCATACCAATATCCAACTTTATTCTCATCTGGCTTGCGACTTTGTTTGTTTTCATACTTGACTTCAATAGCTACCCTTGAGAATCCAGCATCTTTGACAAATGCGTCCGAGACTTCGCCAAAGGCCAACATCTTGCCCTTTCGAGGTTCGGTTCTGTATTGGGGTTCAAGGGAATCCACGAGGAGTTGGCAATAGACTTCAGCGACCTCCTTCAGCTTTAGTTCGTGTATTTTGACCGTGATTACGCCTGAGTTGTAAGAATCAAGATCAATGATGTCATCTGGTGTGTATCGAGCTCCCTCAAGTGTAGTCATATTGAGGCTTGGTAAAAACTCGGCCGTGTAATGAATTGTTCCACCGGCTTTTTGTCCTGTCAGAACAGATTCTCGTTCGAGCTTGTTAACGCGAGCCACAAAATGCTGTTCTCCTTGTTCTTCAACAAGATCCTTGAGTTGGAGTACAGTAGATCCCAAAGACTTATCCTTGCCACTGTCGGTGGCTTCCATTAGTTTTAAGATGAGGTCCTCGTTTAAAGAGTGAATTGGGATATAGTGAAACTCACCCCATTCAGGTGAAAGCGTATTGTCCAGCGTTTCGGTCTTGGCTCGGATCTGTGTGCCGGCTCGAATACGAATGTAAGGATCACGTTTGATATTGTCACCATATTTAGCAGACCAAATAGAAAGCCTGACGACACCAATAGGTGGTGCTATCAAAATAAGAATAGAAAAAAAAATCATTTAAAACTTTGTTTTCTATAAAATGTGCTGTTTTACCATAAATGCCTGATCCACCCATTTGAGATAATCCCGAAAGTACTACAGGTCTCCACTGAACACTTAACCTTAATCTTGCATTGATTCCTCTTGCTTGGCTCAAATCCCACCAATATTCGTTTGTTTCTTGTTGTTTGAAGATTTCCATCAAGTAAGCAGACCACTGACCCAGTGAACGAGTACCATCAAGCACACTGACATGAACATGGACTTCGGTCTTATCCAACACAAGAATTTCAAAAGACCTTTCAAATTTAGGGTTTGCGGTATATTTAAAGATAGGCGTCTGAAATCGATCGATGCCATTGATTTTAATAGTAGCATGAGGGTTCATCTTGTGATTCGAACCTAAATTTCTACATTCGTGGATTGTAACACGTAGTATTCCAGAATCTAGAAAATAAATTAGAAAATGCGCGAATTTTCAAAAAAAAAAAAAAAAAAAAAAAAAAAAAAAAAAAAAAAAAAAAAAAAAAAAAAAAAAGCCTACGAGAAGGTTCAGGCTCAATAAAAGCCCCGTTTTCATTTTCAATTGGTTTGGAAACTGGGAAGTATTTCATGTCTGCTTTTAGATTACTTACAAGCTTGCCGTGACGAAACATGGGTATTTCTCTATAAAAAAACAATAAGCTTTGCTTGTTAAGAAACAAATCAGTTCCTTACAATCCATTCAGTTCCAAATCGGGTGCATTTTCTACATCTTTCAAATCAAAATGAGCCTTAGCTAATCGCTTACCAGCCTTCTTGACATTATTTGTCGTACGAAGCTCCATGGCCAAAATGGAATGTAAATCATGAAGCAGTAAAAATTTGGTTTCGTTCCAGTGAGGCACACGTGTGTCTTCACAGATTGATGTTTTTTCTAGTTCTTGTTGTGCGTCGTTCAAATAAAATCGAATAAATGGATAAAGGTTGGTATCATTCGTATTAATTTTTGAGCAAGAATAAACTGTAATCGCCAACACACCATTAGCCCTACCTATATACCGAGTGTTATTAAAGAAATTTTCGCTACTTTTGTCACGCTTACTAATATCTAATTCTCCCGAAAAGAATTTTTCGGCATCAAATTTAAATACATTTGGATGATATAACATGGGTCCCAAAATAGCGTGTGCTTGATCTCTCACAAATCCTTGTAACCCCGGAATCTATCTACTGGATTAGACAATGCTCTTTTATTGTACAATTTTTTACTTACATTGTTTACGTCAAACCCAAATGTTTCTCCACCAAGGGGCTTCAACACATAATCAAATAAAGGTTTTTCCATAAAGCAAGCTTCGACTACTTTAACATGCGGCATCTGTGTCATGAGCTCTAATTTGATACGCATACGTCCTCTAAAGCTCATATCCTCTACCAACACAGGAAATGCTGTACCCATAAATCCTTTACCTAATCGAATCTGTAGCACAATCTTTGGGTTTACTTTCCTTTCCAATTCTTCTCTTGTCATACCAACTGTATCATTGGGTGTAAAAGAAACCGTCCAATCCATACACTACAGAAAAAAACACGCATTTTATATTTTATGTATTTTTTTTTTTTCCTTATTTTCCACATACCACTACATTAGGTTCAGTACGTAAAAAGGTATGTACTTTATCAATGGAAACAGGTTTTGAGCCCAAAGTAAAAGTATTTAGACGAACGGAATCCAAAAACCCGGGTAGATAATCCACGAGGTACGTATCTAGGTTTTCAATGACATATGTACTCAGGACAGGTTCAAAAATAAGCCAAAAGTTAGTTAAGAATCGATTTAACCATTCTACTTTCTCAGAAGCCTCGAGCGATACATGATTCATCTCGCGTTGAATATCATCTGTTGTATGCTTATGAAATCGTCTTGAAGATATTTTATAAAAAGATACTATAATAATATGCGTAAGCATACTTGGTCCATTCATCTTTTTTTTTTTTTTTTTTACCAAGAAACAATGAGCCTATGATTAATCCCAATATACCACTCAATTTGGCTAATACAAAGAATCCTAGCCCGACACAATAAATAACCGTATCGTCCGACCAGCCCTCTTCCGTCCTGTCCTTCTTTTCAGTTGCTGCTAGTTTAAGAGGGCCACCTGGATTGGACAAGGACGAAAAGGCCGTCCAACCAATACGAGAATTATCTGGCAGGGGCTTTGAGACGGAATACCCCGCAATAGTATGAACAATAGGCCGTGTAGTTACTGCAATGTCTTCAACCGGTTTCAGTTGAGCTGCTGCAATGGCCAATCTGATTTTGTCGGCATCGCTCGAGCCAATTTCGGTTGCAAATCCGTCTTGATGTTTACCAAAACTTCTAAAATCAGGAATCCGAGGTAATTCGTTTGTATCTGGTGAAATGGGTTCTTCCATTTTGTGGAGAAAAAGGAGAAAGAGAAGGAAGGGGGAACTTTAGTATTTACGCAAAAACGGATAAACCATTTTTTGTTTTTTATTTATTTATTTCACGTATTCTTCAACACATTAAAAATAAATTGATTGGTTGAAAACAGTAAAAGAAGATGCACGTCATGAACAACTTGAGATCTTGTTTGGGCTGCTTTAATGCATATCATCTTTTAATAGGCACATGTTTTTTTTATATAGATTTAAAGTAGTTATATATTTCTGGAGGTAGGGATGTTTTCAGACCAAAAATCACAAACAAAAAGCTATTAAAAGTCGATAAAAGGTCCTAAAGCATATGACAAAGCCATATTTGTCTCTTTTTTGAAATAAAAAAAAAGCAGCTTGTAGAGTCAGCATTATGGTCATATTTGAAGTTTTTTGACAGTTGCTATACTCACTCGTTTTCCCAATTATATGCGGACTAAAATTGTGATTGGACAGCTGAGATTTTTTCATTGAATTTCAAACATATAATTTCATTTCATTTCTTTGTTTCTTTTTGCGCATGCCATATACCATTACCACAGTTAACTATTTCTGCTTACGTACCGGCTCTCTTGGAAAAGCAAGGGATCGAATGATTTTACCCACGTACTAGCTTGCTATAAGGCAGCATGTGCTACTGTAGTGATCATCATATAAAGTATACCTTGGCAATGAGCAGAATATTTAACTTTTTGAAATAGCTATATGCGATTTTGAACATCTGTGCAAGGTATTCAAAACTGTTTCAGCAAATCCTAACTTCAGGTGCTTCTGTATACTACCGAATTCTATCATTTTTTCTCTTTGATAGACGTGGATATCAATATTTAAGCACTATACCTCCCTAGTTTTTTACATTTGAAAATTACAGCATTGTCATTCGGTTACTTGACAGCAATTATACAGCCAAATTGTTGTATACTTTTTTCTTTTTATTTTTTTATTAGTACCTCCATCTATTTTGTTGGTTTACTCTTTCTCATCTATAACTTTATATAAAAAGAATTGATAATTCATACATAATGGTAGGTTTATAGTTTGCATTCAACAAAAAATAATGCAAAATTGACTAGTTTGATTCCGAGATATTGTTTCCGGTCCGGATGATTTACTTTAAATGACCGCCTGATGTATCACAGTTTGAGTGAGAAGAAAGAGTTAAGCATCAGAAGCTTTGGTTCCATAAATCCTCCTCTTTTTTAGTAGATTTATTCACTATGGTAAGTTAAAACATCCCAACATTCACAAATGATTGATTTACTAAATGGATGAATAAATTATAGGGTCGTGTTAGGTAATGATAGATTGTGTAGATGTATGGATGAAAAATGAGGAATTAACAAAATTAATATAGAACTAAGACTGTCAAGAAGGCTTCTCGTGTTGTTATTGAAAAGTACTACCCTCGTCTCACTCTCGACTTCCAAGTCAACAAGAAGATCCTTGACGAAGTCACCATCATTCAATCCAAGCGTCTTCGTAACAAGATTGCTGGTTTCACCACTCACTTGATGAAGCGTATCTCTCGTGGTCCCGTCCGTGGTATCTCCTTCAAGTTGCAAGAAGAAGAACGTGAACGTCGTGACAACTACGTTCCCGAATTCTCTGCTTTGGACACTTCTGCTATCGAAGTTGACCCCGAGACCAAGGAACTCTTGAAGGCCATCAACTTTGAAAACCTTCCTGGTGTTCAAGTCACTAACCCCGTCGCTGCTCAAGCTGATGCTCGTCGTGGTCGTCGTGACAACCGTGGTCCTCGTCCTCCCCGTGCTCAAGCTGAAGCCTCTGCTTAAGTCGTTTTCTCTTGAAAAAATAAAAAAAGGGAAAAAACTTCTTTTTTCTCCCTGCAATACGTATCAGGATAGATTTTATTCATGTGTGTAAAGGAAGGGTTTCTGCAAAGAGGAAAGATTAGGAATGAAGAAAATCTGGATGAGACGGACTATTTTTTTTTTAAATCTGTTCAATACATCAGTTTTCTAGAATTGTGAGGAAATGCGAGAAAGTGTTACTAGTACTTTGTTAGATTATGTCACACTGAGGGAGCTAGTATTTATAGGTTAAAAGAAAGTGTTTGTTTAGTCCATGAGTTTAGTGAATTCAAATATAGAAGAGATCATTTGATTTTGTATACATCGTGGCTTTTTCATTTTTCTTTCTTTGAATTACATGGCATGTTTCTTTTCAATTTCATTCTCACAACTAAACTGACTTTTTGATACATTAGGCAAAAGACAAGACGGTGGGCACCATTGCCTTTTTCTCAATTGTTACTTTATTTTTATATTATACAATTTGGGTTCTTGTCATGGTACTAAATGAACATCAGTCAACTTAAAAAACACTCACTTTTTTTGTAGCCTTTTGTAGATAAAGGACATCCTTTACACAATTATTTTCCACATTGGAGTTATGCAATCAAGATACCCCTTTTGATCATGATTGTTGGTTTAACAGTCATATTGACGTTTCTTGCTTTAATTATGATTAAAACTTAATTTGTTTTCCTTTCAACCAATTTTTGCTTTTGCTCATATCTTTCCACTCGCTTCTTTTGAAGACGCTTTAAGGTAGGTTTGAGAGCATGGAGGATGATTGTACCAGCAGCAACAATCAAAAAATGAGAATAATAAATCTGTCGCCAGACTTGCATGATACGTGGGATGTAGAGTAAATCAAAGCAAGGAACCAACATATTTAAAGTACCCATAGTCACAAGCCAAGTACTGATGTCGTAGCATGGTTTGAGGTATCTTTTGGGATGTCCATCTACAGTCAAAAAGAAGGGGCGTACCGTTTTGCGTACTTGTCTACCAATCAATTGGAAAATAGAACCTGACATGAAAAAGACTATATACCCTATCAGTTTCCCTCTTTTATATATATATATATGTATATTTGCTTACTATAAAACCCTGGATGAAATCCATGCCACATGGCAGATATAGCATAAGTCACCATTGTACTTTTTGCAGATCCTAGATGAGCAGACCTCAAATAGACATAGTGTCGTAACCAATGATTTGCACCAATATTCCAGTTTTCTGTGAGCTGTTTCAAGGACTGTGCAAACTCACAAGAAAGCACATTGGTATTAGTCAGTTTATTCCACTGAGGATGACCCTCTGAATCGTATCCATTGAATCCTAATCCGGCCATGATGCTTGCACCTTCTGCTAAATACCATATTCCATAATATTTACATCTTGTTAGAAATGCAGATAATTGAACAAAAAACATCCTACACCAATGTATATCAACCTATGCACACATGAACTTACTTAGAGTGTGACTTACTTGTACCAAAATGATCGAGTGACCCAAGCGGATTGAAGAGCACCAAAATAGTTATATGTAGGAGCCAAATAGACTACGGCAATGATAAATATCAAACTCTTGCCGAACCTTCTTAAAGAATGATACCAAGTCGTTGTCTGTACACGGTTCTCTACAAAACGAATATAGTCCATGTATTCGCATGTGGGGCCTGCCAAGAATCCAGCAAAGAAAAAAACCCAACCAAAGTACTGAATCAACGTGGGATAAGTGACGATTTTCATTTGTTGATCATGCACGGACAATTCACGGGTCGTAGTACGACCGTCCAGCACATTGAATCCAAAGGAGGATAATTTAATCGTAAGGATCATCAAAGCTCCTGAATAGTCCAAGTCAGTGTCACCTTCATATCCTTTGGAAATACGAACGATATGACTACATAGAAAAACGTATGTTAGAATGGGATAATCATGTATGTGTGTACGGTCACTTACCATAGACACATGCTGGCCATGACAAAAATAAAGTTGACCCACGCATAATTTGTATACTTCATAAAGAAATAAGAGAATAATGAAATAGACAACACATGAATATAACCTTCATAAAGTTTAAGCACAGAAATCATAATAAATGCTGTATATAAACTGGAAAAGACATGTTTGGCTGAGGCAGAAGGAATACGTTTAAATACCATAGCACATGGATAAGCATATATAATTGAAAAAGCTAGTTTTAAATGATCCGGTGCTACTTGTCCACCCAAGAAATTTGATAGTTTGATGAACAATTGATCCATTCTTTTCGTAATGTGCTATCAAGAAGAAGGAGAAAGGAAAGAGAAAAAAGAAATCAAGATTTTATATACATGCAAATGCGTCCACCACAAAGGTATTGTGTAACAAAGTAGCTCTAAAAAATTTAGGCTGCACAACCCTTTCTCCTTTTTTTTTTTTAAACAAAAAATAATGTCAAAAAGTCCTTTTGAGGATCCATCAAATCCTTTTCAGGATCCTTCCATTGCTTCTGCTTTGAATTCAAGCAACAAAATTGAAGAACCTGAAGACATTGAACTTCAAGATGAATTCACTAGTTTCCACCACATATCTGACAGTCGTGACCCATTTGCTTCCAACGTTCAGGAAAATTCATCCAAAATGCAGCAAGATGATCTCAAACAAAGAGAAGAAGCGCTTCGCCAAAAGGAAAGAGAGTTAGCCGATAGAGAAAGAGAGTTAGAAAATAAGCAAAGACAAACAAGTGGAGGAGCCAATAATTTCCCGCCTTGTTTCCCCATCATGTATTTGGATATCACTACAGAGATACCACCAGAGCATCAACAAACAGTTTGGTGGATCTATCGAGAGTGGCTATTATTTGAAATTACACTTGTATTGAATTTTATTGCCTGTCTTTGTGTCTTATTTTCTCATCCAGCCTCAGTTCAGTATGGACCTGCCAATATGGGTATTGCTCTGACAGAAATGTTTACTCATACCTTGGCAAGTTTCTTTTTATGGTACAGACCTGTTTATAATGCTTATATGAAAGAAAATTCTCTGTATTATTGTAAGTGTACTTGTTTATATGAATAACAAAGGAGCTAAAGGATACAAAATAGATTTTTACTTTGTATTCAATGGATTTCACATTTTGTATACATTTTATATGGCAATAGGCATACCATCCACGTAAGCATTACATAAAGAATTAAATTCAAATAACTAAACATTATATATAGAGGAGGTGCGGGTTTAATATTATTGATTACATTATTCACTGACAAATACATTGGTTCTGCTGTCATGACATTATTGGCTGATATTTGCTGGTTTGTTATGGGATTCTTGGCATTATTCCTTTATAAAAAGACCTATGATCATTATAAGGCAGAGGGTCATACATTTAAAGAAGCAAAGAATGAGGCTTATTCTCAAATGGGTAAATCGACTATGGTTAGAGATGCAGCCGTAAATGCTGCTTTAAGAAGATAGTATGTGCATTTGCGTGGAGAAATAAAATTATTATTTATTTGCATACTTTTCTGAGGCAGTTTCATGGCCTTTCACGGTTGAGAAAAAATGAAAGTTTGTTAATACAAGTTTATTCATTTTAGTTAATATGATCTTGTAAAAAGTCTAAAAAATATTTACCCCTAGAACTCGATAGAGATCAAAAGTTGAATATCAATAAATAACTTGAACTTTTTGTTGCTCGTTTTACATTCTATGTTTTCGAGGCTTATTCGAGTACCCAAGCGGATTGTAGGATTGTAAAGTCTTGGTAAAATAAAATGAGATCATTGTATTTACGAATCCTTATTTTTTTCATGATTATTACTATGGATGCTGTGAAACATTGTCTAATTTCACTAAATTTGTTCTTGGTATTGTTGCTTTCCATTATTAACCAGCAGATTCAATAGGGTTTGCTAAGTTTATTCATTCTACTGTAAACTGGACGCCACAGATGCTAAAAGTATAAATAGCAGAGCATTCACCTTATTTTATGTGTTAAGATTATTTATTTGTTAGAGTAAATTTCGAAATACTGATCTTTATTTAAACAACAACGCTTAAAAGGCTGTATTTCATAGCGTCATTCAATTTGGAGTATTTAGCTTTAGAATAAGATATATCTTTATTTATCAAAACATCAACCTAACATCAGGGATGAAAATTTAGAAAAGTTTTTTTACGCGTTCGGGGCTCTTTATGTAGATCGTACTTTCTCATTTTGTCAATAAAGAGGGAGTTATGATTGACGTTCTCCTTTCTTGATGCAGGGGAAGACGTGCTATGATGTACAAGGGGTTGATCGAGTCGGTAAATTGTACCTTCTCTCTTATTCTTTTGGGTGATCGTCTCGGATGAAACACTCTTACATATTCAGGACCAAGCTTTTCTGTGATCAGTGTATTTGGTTTTAACACTTTTCACAAAAAATAAGATTGAATGGAGCGATTACAGTCTTTGCAAGAATAGGTAGATCAATCAAGGTAAATTGAGCTTGCTTTGAATTTTTAAATAGTCACGAAAATAAATTTTTTCTCTTAATTGCTGTATAAAAAAAGTATTAAATAACCCCTGTCTTTCTTTTTTTTCATATTCTTTTTTCTCTTAGCTTGTAAACAACTCTAAAGTAAGTAAAAACAATCTATTTGAACTTTTCCTTGAAGGAAGAGAAAAAAAAAAAGGTGGTGATGATAGCTTTATCCCAATATGCTATAGCGCTTATATTTTGGTTGACCGTTCTGGTCGACCGGGCGTACTGTTAGTTTTATATTTAGTCATAGTTACACTGAGCCTTTTTATTCCAAGCTTAATAAATCTCGGTTATTAATTTCTTTTTTCTTTCTAGGGTACGTGTATGATATTTTGACAATGCAAATAATAAAGTTTTTTTTTTACTACAATATATTGCCTTTTTTTTAAAAAAGAGATTTTATTTTCTGGAGTCTTTCATTGAAACAAACTTTTATATCAATTTTCAATCGTATCAAAAGGGGAGGATCTTTAAAAAAAGAATTACTGTTTTTTATTTATAAAGTAATGTGAGCATAATTAACTATAACTAAACCTTGTCCTCGAATTAAAAGTGAAGCGCTTTCAGGTAGGTTATCACGAAGAGCGGTAAAAGCAGGTATTTCCTGCTCAGTCCATTCATCATAAAAGCAACTGAGGGTCACCTTGGGTGGTGCTTTATCATGCGAATACTCAAATCCAAAGTTCACTTGCCGTTCATACTCATTTACGTAAATGATCAAGGCACGAATACTTTCCTGTTTCAAATCCAAGTCATCCACCCACGCATGCTGTACAGACTGATCCAAGAGCACACGGCACATTAAGCTGTTTTTAGCTTGGTAACTACCAGTCACTTGGCAGAAGGTATCGTTGTCGCAGTTTTTTGAAAGTCCTGAAAAGATAAATTCGTTCAAGGTGGCATTGCTTGCGTACTTGGGTAACAAGTCTGTCTGATAGCTGCATGTAGTCAAACTCTTTTCGTGTGTGCATTGAACTGTTTTGTATTCATGGAGAGGCAAAGCTTCTTTGAGGACAGCAGGGATACCAAGTGCCGTTGTGAGATTGACTGTAGCTAGGAGCCCGCCTGCATCATACTCTTGTCTAAAAAAGAGCTTGTTGGGTGACCAACCATCGTTGAAAGGATGAAGGGCAGAACAGATGGTAAACAAGAATAACAGTGCAAAGGCTGTTCCAAACGCTGCTTTGGAATTATTACCAGCCACGTAGATCCAAGGTACAAAGTGCAAGGCAATGAGGAGAATAGGCAATGAAATAAGGATATACACTATTTTGCAAGTAAATCGAGTTAAAGAAGTCCTCTTTCAAAAGAGTTCATCACTTTTACCTGCTATCTCTGGTGTGCCATCAACAGTAGCGTGACGCATAGAATCCATGGAGAGCAACAACAATTCCAACAGCAAAATAAAGGGAATCAGAGTTTGGGTAAAGAAAATGAGAGGAGAACGAAACTTTTTATCACGAGGAACATGGGTATGAATCACAGAGGCCAAAGCAGTAAAAAACAAAAGATGAACAGCAAAGTGTAAGCTAGCCAAATTTTTGCTTCCTGTATAGCTGGCAAACAGTACAAAGATCCACCAAAAAGTTACCAGACCATACCAAATAGCATCGGTTGTTGCCAACACCTGCTTGAGCTTAACAGGTAAGATGAGTTGAGAAATTTGGATACCCAAAAAGACGGCAGAGAAAATGTAAAGGGCAGCACCGTTGACATCACCATATGTCATGAGTGGATTAGCATGATGCATTAGATAAGCTGCTATACCAGAAAACAGAATTGAACAAAATAAAGCAGATAGAACGGCAAGGAGACCCTTAATGACAAGATAACTTCGTTCCTTGACTATATCCTGAAGTGTCCTATTGCCTCTTCCTAAATAGATAGCTACAATAGGTACAGCAAAGAGAACAAAGGCATTGATGATCTGGAATGTTGTAAAGCTATAAGCAAACATTACACGACCCAAGATATCGAAATAAATAAAATTTTCTTCATCGCTGCTTGTATCTATCAAATCATCACTATTGGCAATAGTACGAACTGCGCCTAATGCTAATTGTCCCATATATTGAAGTGCCTCAGGAGTAGTATGGGCTAAGTCATCTCGGGGTGTGTGGTAGTGGGAACGAGGTGCATAAAATGCAATATCTAACCCAGGCACACCATGCTTTGTAAATATAGAGTAATCGGTATCACTAGATTCATTTTTTATTAGTACATTAGGTTAAATGGTTACATATATATACCTCTTGAGAAGTTGGGCTTTAAACATATCATTTCCTACGGGAGATGCATGTAATAATTTGGCTTTTGAATTCGTTAGCTTCTTGACTGCGTTCAAGTTTGAGCAACGAAACAAGATAGCGCGACCACCAGCGCCTGCACCCTCTACAATATAATGCTCAGTCAAAGCGAAATATGCATACGCGACAATATATTACCAAGGTTAATAAATAGCTTAACAGAAGAGTACCAAGAATGCTTAATAAAAGACTGTGCTCCAATAAGTCCTCCTTCTTCCATATTGTTAAACAAGAAGATAATAGTATGACGAGGTGGGTGATGGATAAAATAGCGCAAAAGTTCCATTGCAGTAGCTACACCCATTCCATTGTCAGTGACACCGTGACTAGTAGGTACACTATCTAGTGCGTGGGAAAACAATCAAATCATTACAATACAAGATATAGAATAATATTTCCTTTGCTTACCATAATGTGCATTAACAAGTAAAGACTCATTTCTTTCCGATTGTCCGTGTAAACGAACAATGACATTACGAGATTCGATAACCCAATGCTCATCTAATACATTAAATAAGAACGTATTATTTAATCTTGTAAGTTTTCATAATATTTTCTTTTTTAGACTACCCTGGCTAAACCATTTTTGAGGAATAATGTCTCTTGAAGAATCATTAGCAATAACATCTACCTTTAAACCACGACTAACTGCTTCTTGCTGGAGTTCAGTAGCCACAGAGCCAAGCCAATTTTTCATGGCAGCGTTCTCGCGACTATTGGAAGGGTGGGGAGCTGTAAAATGACTGAGATACATGTTATAAGCATGAATTCCCGAGAAATCGTCTAACTCATTTGCTTGTGCGTCCGAGAGAGGTGTAGGCAGTAATGATCGATACCAATGGATGACACAGCAAAAAAAGAATAAAAACCCAAGCATAGTTCCATAAACGTGGTAGGTTCGTTTCATACTCTCCTGTGGCCTCTCCAGATTTGGGCTAATAAGAGGTGTTCTTTCGTCGTCTTCGGTAGCCATGTGTTGAAATGAGTAAGGAATGAATGAAAACAAGTTGCATATAAATAGACAAACGGACAAACAATTTCTCCTCACCAAATTTCTGAACACGGCCAATTTTTTCTTTTTATGAAAACTCCGATAGTAACTTGAAGATCTTTTTTTTTGCATAAAAAATGCATATATCCATGTCTTTTAAATATATAAACTTTTTAAATTGTCAAATGAGGCTCTTTAAATGAAATGAAAAAACTTAGCACAAACAATCTTTACAAAACTCTGTATTACGTGTCTTTATTATCAAAGTCCGAGCATTCGGGTGTTGTGGCTCAGCATCATCAGAAAATCAGTGTACTTTAATCAAAAACGCACAGATCCTATAATTATTAACTTCTATTGGTACAAACCAATATAGACATATCCCTATATAAAACGCGTGCTGACCTCATTTCCTTTTTTAGTCACTGTGTTATTGTGCAGATTGAAGTCTATGAAATATTATGTTCCATATTTTATCCATATAGTTAAAAGCGAGCATTGTATGTATACAAAATCTAATTGACTTGAACTACACGAAAGAGATACACTACTTCCAGAATTAAAGTCGCATTTTGTGAAGTTTTATAATACAATTTATATGTAATTGCGACAAGTCACAGCGACTTTAATTTCTGGAAATAGTGTACACAACTCAGATCGACCCTGTCCTATGGCTACCTATGTCCAAGTCTGAAAGAAGTCGTTGCATACGTTGGCGTCTTGGCTGGCTCCCTGGTGGTCGATACAAATCCTGCCCTCGACACCCTGACCAATCCTTTACAAAAGCCCATACCATTCATTGTCTCCAGATGCACCGTAGACTCATGATGCCCGAAACGATCTCTGACCCATTGTCCTTCCTTTTAAATATGCTACCTACCAAGAAACCTCACTCTCCTAACAGAACACTCTCGTGGACCATTCGCTGGCCAACTATATGCAGAATCCTATATGAACTAGATTACCTATATCACGATAAGATCCCACCTACTCCGCCCACTCACCTTGGGCAAAGACTCTTAGAATGGCTACCCTCTTTTCCTTCTCACTAGTGTCTTTTACACTTGATCCCATTTCACTTTTTCCAAAGCATTTTTACCCTTGATCCCAAAAGGGTTTTTTAGTCACCACTATCCTTACTTTATGAACTGCCTCGGGCGGAAAAGATGTAATATTACAATCGTGCGCTCAATAGAGGTTTAATTATTTATAAATAAAAATCTGTTTAATCGTACACAACTCAGACTTTGTACATATTAAGTATATTGTCGGATAAACAATACGCAAGCAACTTCTCCATTTTCCCTGACATATTACAGTCAAGATACTCTTAAATAGTTTATTTTCTTTTTCTTTTATTAGATTTGTAGTCCTTTATCTTCAAAGTTTCCTTTACTACTTAATCTTCTTCCTTATTCGATATCTGGAAAAAAATGAATTGAATATATCTAGTATTATGGAAAATAAAGACAGTCATTGCTATGTTCTTATTCACTGCTCCATTTTGATAATCTATTAGTGCTGTATTGGAAGCGTGAATATTAACAAATATTTGCTTAGATATAGGTAATAATTGTTGTATCGTAATAAGCTTACCGTACGTAGGCAAAGCGTAGTCCTCCAAATTCTATGAGTGTACACAAGCAAATGTTTGTATAGATGTTTCTATAAAATGATGTAAATAGTTCATGTTTAAATTTGCTTTGCATATATAGTATTTGATCATGGTTTTTGTTCTTTTTTAAATCAATCTAGATCATTTATTAAGTAACTATCCCAAAAAAATCTCTTACTTATCAGCTACAAGTGACAGCAGTCAAATTAACTTTACTATTTTGCTCTTCACTACATGCTTGGCTTATAACATTAATTGTCTATCGATCTGGCAAGTATACGAAACTTTAGTTCATTAATGGACGCTCCGGAATGTGTTCCTATAGACAAATAGGTTACAAAACATAATTCATTATTGCCCTCATGAAAGTCTGCAACAGCTTAATACAAACAGCTGTGTCGAAATTCATCCCTATTCAAGGTTTAGTATGTAGTAGAAAAGTCCCGTACGCCTTGCAATCCCAAGGCTTTCTCATATCCTATATGTAGTAAGACACCCTATATATAGTAAGACATTATTTAAAAAGGAAGAGGGAAGTTTGTTTATTACTATACGGAAGGATGTCATATATAGGAATACTTTAGGGAAGTCAAGTATAACAACCTTTAAACTATTATAAATGGACTTCGTAACTTATTAATAACCATTATACTTTGTGTCTAAGAAGTAAACTATTATTACAAACTATCAAAGCTACTCTAATGTTTAATTAAAAGTGTTGTGTGTTGATTTATTTTGATAATGTGATTTGTCTGCAAAGATTTATATTACAACGATAAAAACAGCCTTATCAACAAAATTATTAAGTTTGAAGATAGGAGATTGCTTAATAATTAATAAGTTTTTTGCAGATGCAGGATACTGAATTGAAAGAATTGGTTGGCTCTAAACTGGCGGTACATATTCATTATCAATTAATGGCCTTGAAGGGTTATTTACTTTAATTTCAAAATTACGGTTGAATGGTAGCAAAAATTAAATTTGTCACCTTTTTTTTAACGCTGGTGGTTTCAATGGTTTATTTTGTTAGCAATGCACTAAATCTTTCATTACTGCATAGATTATAGCTTAATTTCAGATTATTTAAAAACCTTGATTTATTTTTTATCGTAAACAATGCATAATTTATCAATAAAGTTATCATCAATTTTTTTGTTGGTATATTTTTGATAAAATGTTAAAATACCTTAATAGTATTTCTATTACCAAAATCAACGAGTTTTATTTATAAGAATTAGTTGATAGATTAAAGTATTGGTTCTTATTTTTTTATAACTTTAAAGCTTCGTTATTTGTACCTGTTTTAGTATGTTTACTTTATTTTTAATTTCTTTATTACCTTGATTATCAGACTCCTACATATCAATACTTATTTCCATGTTACTTCCTAAATTATCTAATACGTGTGCTTACATATTGTCTTCATTATTACTTTAACTTTTACTATTGCCATCTCCTATAATTTCATTTTTTTTTGTTGTGTATCTTCGTCATAACGTCTATGGATGCGACAAAAATCGTCATTAATAATAAACATACATCCAGAAGATTTACATAAATTGCATATACTGCTTGATCTAATACTTTTATTTAATCTTCTTTGAGGAAATTCTTCGTATTTCTCTAATTCATAAAATTCACCTTATTCACAATATTAATATCTTTATTCTTAATATTAGGATTTTCCTTTTATTATATTCTATTTCATTTATTTATTTAAAATGTTTTAAACAGCATAGCCCATCACCAATACGTCAATAGCCGTTATTAGTACAACTTTGAATAAGATATTGACAAGATTTTTTGTTTATTTCTAACATCTTTTCAGACAATGTATTTATTATAAGTCCATATTTTTTATTTTTAGAAAAATATTTTTTTTTCTAGAATTTTTTTTTTGCTAGTTCAATTTATTCAATTCTTTTTATTCTAAGATATTATAGTTCAATATTATTTGATATGATTTGTAATCTATAAAATTGATTTTTATTAATTTTAATCTTTTGGCAAGCTTCTCTATAAATGATACATTTTATTTTTCTTTCTTCATTGATATTACTTTAAATGTAATAAAATATCCTTTTATTTCTATTTCTAGAAGCGATACTTTGTTTTACGCTATCGCAGGTACCTTCAACTATATTAGTAAGAGAACTAGTTACTAGGTCCTTAAAATTTTTAGAATTGTTTATAGTTTTATGTTTATATCCAATATTTTCTAAACTGTTATAGCCATTCCAGCAATCAGTATATATAGTTGTACGTTTTTAATATGTGCTTTGATAATGTCATCAATATTTTCAATATTTCTTTCTTCTATCAGAATTAAAAACATCCGCTTGTTTTTATTTTTAATTTTACTTTTTAATCTACTTGTTTGGATACCTCCAATAATCCATGTGCCCTCAACTTTATGATTTTTCTTATACTTTCTCTTTGCTATTTTACTCTCATCAATTTCTACAATTTACTAACTTACAAACTAGGTGATATAAAAAATAAAGGAGCTTTACTCAAAATACAATATAATATATGTAGTTGTATATTTTAGGTAACCTTAAATTATTGGATATCGTACCCTTCTATGGTGAATATGTTTTTCTACATTTATAAAATCTACATATAATTTCTTATTCAAAATTTAATGTTATGTCTTTATCACATTTTAAATATTTATATAGTCATTTTCTATTAGTTATTTTAAAGCATCTGCTTCATTATCAAATATTTTTTAAAAATCAATATGACTTTATAAGCATATATTTTTAATAATTGCAAAATTCAATTCTATACAAGAATAATTAATACTATTCCTGTTTTAATTAACCTGAGAGTTACTTGGGAATATATCCATAAATGTCGATTACTATCATTCATTGCAGGAGCTTTGAAGGAACGGAGTAAAGGTCGGATACTAATAACGGTTATGCAACTTCATTTACCGATAACAAAGATGGGATCACTGAACTGAGTTAAATGAGGAGGATTCCTTTCTGACTAAAGCCAGAACAAAAAAGGCAATATTGAAAGCATCAACTGTTTGTTAGTAATATCTTTTATGAGAATGAGGGGTAGAGCCGTACATTCAAAATAACGTCTAAACAGGAGAAAACATACTACACCTCTCTTTCTATTTCACAAATTTCTCCTTTACACCTATTTTAATAACAGTGCCCAGTAAACTTGTAACATCTAGACTAATTTATTAATCAAGGAAATCATTATCGATCACATAGTGACCACTTTCGCTTTTCATTTGATGCTATTGGGCTTTATAGTCAATTGGTCCTTCTGTAATGAAATTTAATTGGAAAATAATGAACAATTACAATTTCAGACAAGTGCTCATCCATTTTTTTTTCGTAAAAGAATTATTAAAGAAATGAATTGGTACAAGCTATATTATTTAACAAAAAAAGCCTATTTTTTAATTACTTTAAGTCGCATATAAAACGCTTATTTTGATACAATAGGCTTATATCTGGAATTCATCACTTCATAAATCTGAGTACAGCATACCAATAGACCAATAACTCGAGCAGCTATAGGTACTGACACGATTGTATATAAATATGTCAAATTTAATTTTAAAATACGAAAAAATTTATTTGTCTGACAAGGTTATTAACTTGTCAACGTTTAGTTATTTTTTTATATACAATATTCTATGATTAATAACAATTTCATCAATGTCCTGACAAATCTAGAGTAGTATATATCACATATACCAGTAGTTTCCATAAATTATGTACAAGAAGAAGGACCAGCCCAGAAAAATACCAACTGAAAACGTTCATTCGATAATGTTCTTTGAGTATATTTTTTACTTTAAACAACATATAGTCTAATTAATTTATTTCAATAGACCTAGAGCAGAGATATTACTGGAGTAAAACATATTTTACTCCAATTTTTTTTAATACTTTAAGTCTAATTGCAATGTAGAATATGAGCTAGATTTGGTTCAAAAAAGCACACAAAATGTGCAGAGCCTTCAAAAAGAGCTATTTAGGATCATTTATTACTGTAGAGCTGGATATGAACATGTAGTAGGTTTTAAGAAGATGTTGATTCACAAGTAAGAGAACACCAAGTTTTTAAAAATAAAGACAAAAAAGCTATTGATAATTTTTGTGTGAAGTGCATTTTTGTTTATGCTGTTATTCGCATATGGCTATTTACAAGTAGGCTAGTGTAACTTTGTAGTAAAGGGATTTCGCCATAGTCCATCAATACCAAGTTAGATTTCTAAGAAGAAGGGGCGTTTTGTTTACAAAATTACAGCTTACAGTTTTTTAAGTTTTTGCGTTATCGTTCAGCCATTGTATCTTAGAATTTGCTGCCGCTGAAAATACAGAATGGTGTGCCTAGAATTTGTCATATAAAAAACGTGACGTCACTTTTTGCCACTGTAAAACCTTGTTCATGGAAAACCTCTAAAAAGAGCAAAAAGCTGATTCTTATTTTTTTGGTTGAACCGATTTCTTAGTAAGTACTGCTTCTAATCAAAGCAATACATAAATCTATGCTATTTTTAAAACGACACAAAAACTAATAGTTTCATTCTACCTCTTATATCTCACAACAAAATAATCAATTCAACAAAATGCAGTATTAAACCATGCCCATTAAAGAATTCAACCAATCTTATCCTGTGATTGACACAGATCCCCATTTCTCCCGTGTAGTTCGCTACTTTAGACCATCAGATTATGCTGCATGGGCAGCTGGCACTGCTGCTGCTCCTGCATTGTTGTTGGGAATGGAAAAAATGCATCCTATTGGATCTGCTCATACCTTACGTTTTCCTCTTCGTGTTGCCACCATTATCGGCGCCTTTGGTGGTTTCTTGTACGCCTATCAGTCTAGCAGTCGTAAGAAAAGAGTATTTTAGGTAGAAAAAAGAGCATTAACAAAGTTTTTTTTTTTAATAGTTCGTTTCTGGGGTTGGACTGAGAATGCAGCTGAAGTTGCTAAAGATAAAGCTGAATTAAGCCAACTTGCAAAGGAAGGAAAGCCTTTGTATGGAGAAAGTTATATGCCTGAACATATTCAAGACAGCTCTGCTAGAAACTCTAGATTTTCACAATTGAAATTTGGTACATAACATTCAGACTTTATTTAATTGATTATATATTGAGCGTACACTTGTATAGGTGCTATTCCATGGTTCAACTTTGCTAACCATAATCATCATGGTGTTGATACCGCAAAATACAGTGAATCTTCTTAAAAAAATAAATGGCCTGAAATTTTATTTGTTTATAAACTTATGTGCGTGTGTGTGTTTTTACATAAACTACTTGTTACAAAAATGTATAAAAGTCTAGAAAGGGAATGAAAAAAGAATCTTATGTGTGATAAATTAATGGTTGGGTGGTATACGGCTTGTACGTTTACGGTATTGACGACGATGATTATGTTCTCTTTCTAATTTAGATACATGATGTTTGCCATTACAGCACATACGGACATCTTCTAATGGATCGTCTTCATAATCAGGGCTAGTTAATTCTGTTCGGTGAGTAGCAGTAGTGGTACTAACTGATGGTTGATAAAACATATCATGTAATCGACGAAGACTAGCTCTTTGTAATAATGAACTACTTGCAGTACTAGCAATAGATTTTACGTTGGTATTTCTTGAACTGGGTGGACGAATGCTTGATTCAGCGTTGCGTGAAAGTAAATGAGATATAGACTGAATGATATGGTCAGCAAATGCATACAAATGTTTTTTTTCTTAGTACAATACCTCGAACCAAGCATCATGCTTTTCCATAGTGGGGGCAGTTAATCTTAGTTGACGATGACTTGTTTGAATCAATAAACTGACATTAGGTAATCCTTCAGGGCTTGCTGAATGGTTGGGTATAACCGTAATATTTTCAATCAATGCTAATATAATAATAAGTACCTAACCCTAATACTTTTTTTCTTTTTTTTTCGTACCACTCTTTGCCTTGGTATTGTTTCCATCTAGGCCGGGTGTTTTGTTTGACCAGTACAATGTACGAGAATAAGGATGAATCCAAAAGTAGCGTTGGTGTTTGTTTTCTGAAATACCACCACCCATTGTCTTTCTTGTATTTTTCCATAACCAGTCACCTATCATAGTTTTTGTGACGAGACTGATCATGCGTGGGTCAGTAGCGTTGATACTGCGATTATCAAAGTGTGAAGAAGTAACGGAGCGGAGTTGATCACGGGTATTGGCAGTCGACATGCTAGACATACTAGCAGGTGTCCTATGTAAGGAGTGTTGATAGTCTCCATCTAAATCGGGCATTTTTCCTTTATTCTTTGGAGACAGAGCTCTAGATAATAAAGATGATGGCGGTGGACTTGTAGGACGTTCAGGAATATCCTCTTCGTTTGATTTTTGTTCCTCTGGCTCTTGCTCATGTACAGTAGAGGGTCCATTGGTTAACTCTGGAGAAAAGGGTTTCTGTTCAGTAGGTTCGACAATCGTGCCTTTATCTTGAGGGATATGCACCATAACACTACCAAAGCCATTGTCTTCTTCTTCGTCTTTGTTCACATCTTCAGTGATATTTGACTTCTCTGGTAAATTAATAACAGCTGAATCTCTATTGGATTCCTTGTTATCTTTGTTTTCCTTCGCTTTAGCAAGGGCAATAGCAACAGCAGTAGCAATTAATGAATCAGTCTCTTTTTTACTATAAACCTTTTTGTCTTCATCATTTTTATTTGCATCAGCAGTCTCTTTCTTTTCATTTTCTGTAGACACATCTAACTTATTATCCAGTACAGCATGAATTGAAGTAGGTTTGGAAGCATGCAAAAGATCTGTACGAGATGTGCGTGGTGTCGATGGCTTTTTATCTCCTAATCTTTCATTCAAACTTTGGTTGGAGCCAATTTCACTGAGACCAGCAAGACTGGCTAAAGTGTTTCTGCTTGAAGGCTTAGAATGATTCATATCGGAAGTAGCATCATAATAGAAAGAGCTGTCATCTTCTTCATCATCAGATAATGGACGTTTAGTTAATTGAGAGCTAGACAAAGGCAATACAGAAGGTCTTTCGAGCATACCAACATCATATTGTACGTGAGCATCCTTGACCTCAACAGAGTTTGTTTGAGCTTCAGCATCAGTACGCTCTATGTTATGCTGTGCATCTAGTTGCTGCTGCTTCACAGTTTCAGTAGACTCATTTCCAACTGTCTGTGAAAACATTTCGTGTGGCTCGGCTTCTGCTTCAACAGACGCTTCTGAAATTTGACCACATTCTGTCTGTGTAGGCAGTGACACGGCAGAAACAGGTGTTGTTTGTACAAGCTTTTCGATACCCTCGGATTCAGCTTCAGTTTGTGTTGAGATACCAATAGCCAGTTTAGGATTGAAGCTTGTTTGAACAAAGTTCTCAATGCCTTCAGATTTGTCTTCAGTTTGCATTGATATATGAACAGGTGCTGAAGTGGGTGTGGAAGCAGGTTCGGAATCTTCAGTTTGTGTAGATAGCGACATGGATGGCAAAGCAGCTGTTTGTACAAAACTTTCAACACCTTCAGATTTAAATTCCGTTTGAGTGAAGATTTCGACACCTGATTTAGTAGGAAGTATGGAGCTAGCAATAATAGCAGCAGCAGCAGTAGCATCTCTGGTCCTCAGATCATCGGTAATCTGTTTTAGAGAGTCATCTTTTGTTCTATCAAGTGCTTCATTATCTCCAAGAAGTACTTCCTGAATAGTTACAGGGTCAGTGTTGACTTCAACATCGACCATGATGGGCTTTTGAGGCATTCGACTTTGTGACAGTTCAGAGGACAGCGAAGTAAATCCCACATGGTTCATATCAATCGGAGAAATAGGCATGTCATTCTCACTATCATCTCCACTGTCGTTATCGTTATCATCTGATATGGAGGAATACGAATAAACAGAATCAGGGTCTTCAACACGAGAAGATGCGGTTTTGAACTTTCCGCGTTTTGAAGATGAATCTCCTGGCTTCTTGCCTCGTCTTTTGGGTGTCTTGTGTGTGCGTTTAGAGTCATCTTTAGATGAACGAACGGTGTTAGCATCAACCCACATTCGAGGATCATTTTGTAACTGCTCAATCATTTCTTGAGATTCTGCCAATAGCTTTTTCAATTCAAATTTCTCTGATTTCTCTTTATGCAGATTTGAACGCAGATTGGATACCATACGGTGAGCATGAGCTAAAGAAGTTTTCAGGGTCTCTACTTCCATGGCTTGACTGCGTATGGGCGGTTGTTTAGGCGATGGTGGAGGAGATGAAGTAGGTGATGTTTCATCTTTAGTTGCTGCTATGCTTGGTGCTTGGTCCTCTGATAATTCGGAACGTGTACTGACTTCAGGATCAGATGTGACATGTTTGACAATACGTGATTGGGCTTTAGCTACAGCAAGTTCTGAAGTAAGGGCTTCGATTTGCTTTGTTTGGTCACTTTTTTCTCTTTGCAAAGCGGCTGTATGTCGACGCATAGATGACATATCTTGTTCATGACGGTTCTTCATAGCTTCAATCGTACTGTTTAATTTTTCTTCGCGAGCTCGTAACTGCTCAATTTCTGATCGAAGCTCATTCACCTGTTTTGCCAGCTTGTTTTGTTCCACATTAGCTTTATTTAAGTTTTGTTGAAGCTCAGTAACGCTGATGGTCAGTTCTTGCTTTGCCAATTCAAGATTCCACGTTTCTTCCTTTAGTTTTTCTGTAACAAAAATGACAGTTATATGATTTGACTCTAATCAATTTTTCTTGTTACCTTCGTTCTCTTCTTTTTGACGCATTTGTTTGGCCATTGCTTCTGCAGCTCTTTCCAAGTCAGCTTTTTGATTTTCTAATGTTCGGAGCTGCTCTTCTTTTTCTTGCAGCAATGCTTGCATCTTTCTAACTTCCAATAGTAAACCTTGACCGATTTCAGTTGCAAATTCAATATCAGTGTTCCTGCGGTCTGTATTTGGAACCTTGGATCGACGTTTAGTAGGCGTAGAACCTGTTGGTGGAGGAGGTAAAGGTAGAAGAGTAGTTGAATCATGATGAGGCGGTAATAAAGAAGATGCTGTGGGACTGGGTAAAAGATCTAAGCCAGTTGTCATAGGTGCTCGCTGTTGACCAAATGACTATATAATTATTCATAAGTGCATTTTTTCAAGCATAAACAAAAAGATGTAAACAAACCTCTTTTTTATTACGCATACCAGGTGGTTTTCTATAATCGGCCAAGTCTCTTTCAAGGTTTTTTAACCTCTCACTGGATAAAGGTGATTCGCTTGAAAGAGGTTCGTATTTTTGGTTTTCGAGCTCTTTTATTTTCTCTTCAATTTGACTCACTTGTCGAGCCAATACGTTTTTACCTATGCCACTACTTGAACCTTCCAACTGTCTTTTCTTTTCTGCCAATTGTTGCTCAAGTTCTTGTCGCTGCATTTGTAACTTACTGTTTTGATGCACAGGCTGTCGAACAATGGTTGATGATGATGGCGTTGGTAAAACTCGCTCATTTGTGGTGGATGCTGATGTAGGTAAGGATAAGGAATGTTGAGGGGGAGGCGTGCTCATAACTGTGTTTGTGTGTTCTAAAGGAAAGTGTATGCGAGTTGCAGATTTAAAAAGATTTGCTTATTATTAAAACTGTAATAAAAAGGTTTGTGTTGGTATATGAATCTTTTTTCTCTGTTTTTTATATGAGCTGACTCATATATTCTTGTACTATGAATATACTTGGGAAACACAAAATAAAAGAAAAAAAATTAAGGAACGAACAAATAAAAAAAAAAAGCAAAAATAAAATAAAATAAAAAGTATGCAGAAAAGGAACTTTGGAGATTTGAATCTATTTTACGTGACTTTTTGAATTATTTGTATTACTTTTTACTTCATGGTTTATTAAATTCTTTTGCTTTTTTGGGTTTAAATGAATGAAAAAAGGCGCTTTATTGAGATGTCTGATTGTGTATTATTTCTTAACACGACCAATTGCCGATTCAGGACAAATAGAATTTGAATTTACATGTGTCAAATACAGTAGATCATTTAGTGACATTTTTTTTTTTTTTTTTTTTTTTTTGTTTCAATCCCCTTAATATGTGGCGTTAAGCATATTTTTTATTGCTTTTATCCCATCCTGTCCAGTCTATTTCATTGTCTCCAAATCCCAGGAATCAAAATATTAACGTGTGACAAAATATATAAATAAAAACTTTTACTTGCTTAAGTAGCTGCAGTATACAAATAACAAAATTAATTTTTTTATAAAATGGGAATGTAAGAATGATGTGTGCTTAGCATCTAATTCTTTCTTATCCCTCCCTTTATTACTATATCTCCTGTATATCTCCTCACTTAGTATGCCTGAGATAGATTTAACTAGCATTATATAATGAAGGTAGTAATTGATATACGATTAAAGAATATTTTTATTTATCTGAGAATTAAAATAACCCAATTGAGCACATAATAATGGAAATTATTGTATTGTCCGGGTCAGAGCAAGAGATGGTTAAAGAGCTAGTAATTGATATACAGTGAGAACGGTAAATTTTGTCACTTTAAGAAAACTGAATGTCCGTAACCAAAAAATTAATGGCATTAAACCAAAATGATTGTCCCTTTATGTCTAGAAACTTTGTCCTTTTGAAGTAAGAGAAATGTCACAGGAAGTTGAATCAAATTGACGTAAAAATGGCATTTACTTTTTGACTTTAAAATGATTAGAATGTCTGTTAAAGTTGCATAGAATTTCAGCAGGTATGGTATTACATGCCTCAGTAATTCTATCAGACATTTTTTCTTCAGTCAACAGTTTGTGGCTTTTCAATTTTCCTTCTAAGATTGCCAAAAACTGTTCAATTGGGTTTAATTCAGGTGAATATCTAGGCAGATACATCAACATATAGCCATGACTTTCGATTTTCCTTAGCATCAGTTTTAATTTATGTATAGTACAGTTATCCATCACCAAATGACTCCCTTTTATATCTTCATTAAGATCTATGGTATCAAGCAGAACATTCAGGAATTCGATAGAGTGCTCAGTTGTCATACCTTTTGATATTAATTCTGAACTATCTTGCGCACTGCTCTCGTTATTATCATCAACATACTCCGTAGCTGGCTCTTCTATAATGTAAACTCATCTATAGTTTTTTTTTTGCCCTTTGCTACTCTTCTTTTCTTGCTTGTAGATGCCTTGTTACTTTGAAGCTTCTCTTTTTTTTTTTGGTGGTGGCTTCTTTATCGCTACATGAATGACGCTAAATGCATGTATAGTTCCAATAATCATTTAAGATGGGCCCTTTTTTTTAGTTGTCTTCACTATGGCAGAGTGTTCCCAGTATCTGTTCTGGCCTAAGTATTTCTCAAATTTATATGAAATCCAGCTTCGTCGATAAAGATACAGTTTTTTATAAAGTTTACATTAAAGTCTTTCCTTTTCATAAACCATTCATATCTCGTCTCTAAGTTATCAGAAGAGTTTCTAGCTTCGGGTTTAAATGTAGGTTTCTTAATTGTCACAAACATATTGCTCCTCATGTGATGATTGGGTTGCCTTTTGGAAATAGAAAAATCCATAAACTCTTTAGATAGTTCATCAATAATATCTTCAGAATAAAGCTGAGGATCCTTATCAAGTAGTTCTCGAGCATATGTCTCGTGTTCAGCTGTGAAAGAGTTTGGGTGGCCAACGTAATTTTCTGAAAGCTCGTATGATACTTTATTTGTTTCCTGATAACCCTTCCATCATCTTCGGGCAGCGCCAGGCCCAACACCAAGCTCTTTTGCAAGTCGAACTACTCTTCCTCTTTCTTCAGCGCTTTCTAACATTCAATCTGTAAACACCTCTCTTGTATTATCGCTATAATCATTATACATATTCTGCTTCAACTTTGGTTTCGTGACGGCTTTGGCTCTACATCATCGCTTTCCTTGACATTTTTTTCTTCAATAGATTTTCGAACTTTTAAATATGAGCTCTGTGTGGCTATAGTTTCTAGGACAACGTCAGGGTCTATGAATTCATTAGAACTTCCTCCATAAAGTCAAAGACTTTTATCCCTAGATTGTTGTAAACATTCTCCGGCCAATATTAAAAAATAAAAAAAGTATTTGCCATAGTTTCAAAACAAAAGTATAAAAGAAGTTGTTTAAGATTTAAAATGAAACAAAGTAATATTAAGGTCAATTTGCAAACTTTTATTTGACGTATTCATTTTTTAGTTGAGATTACTGCAAACTTTCAAAGAAGACTCAATAAACTTTTTGTGAACCTTCTCAAAATTATCGAGACACTTTTCAAGAAGTAAATGTAAATTTCAATAGAGCCTTATCCAAACTGTTGGATATAGAGTGAGCTAGAAGTAGTCTAGTGATTTAATAAAATATAGCAAGACAGATAGACTAAGTATGTGAAAACTTCGTATAGGTGCATAGGTTATGGGAAGTTGAAAGATGAAAATTAATTACTTGTTATTAAATTAATCAACAACTTTCTCATATAGCTTCATAAATATGATAATTCCAGAGATATTATCTTAGTACAGCATTAGATATACACCAAGACTTGTTTAGTAACCAATGGCATATATTCAGGCTAACTCGGCTTGATTCCTTTACAGTTTTGTGCGATTTTCTAACACTGGGAAAGTTGTATCTAAGTTACGTATTTGAAATTAAATATACAATATATTCTCTCTGAAGAACCACCTTTGCGTCTTGTCTAATCTACTCTTGTTAGGTAGAGACTGCAAGCCATCTCCTATTTACCTGTCCTTCTAAACTTTTCATATGGAACGAAGTTATTTTTTAATTACTGTAGCCCACGATTTTCATCACCTCCCTGTTTCACTTCATAGCTTAACAACAAGCGGAGTTCGATTAAACTGCCATATTCTTTATATTTATAACCTCATTCCTTTAATTTGCGACCATCTCTTGAGTTCATCTTGACTCTACGTGACGCAAGAAATAAAATACTTGAAAAAACATACTAACTTGTTTAAAAAATAAAAGTAAAAGTTGACGTTGTTTTTTTTATTTTGCATTAGATATCACGCGTAAAATCGGCGATTTCAATGTATCACTCACATTGTCATAAAGGTCTTCCTTGGTATTTGGTATACATTGTTTATGAAAAATTTGTAGAATATTCATAATCTTATCCATTTGAGCAAATAAAGATCGCAATTCTTCGAATGATGTTGGGAATTGAAGAAAGCCAAGCTCAACCATACTGTACATGCACTGATTGAGACGTTATACTAAGTAAAACGTTATGTTTACTCCAACAGCTTGGATTGCAATTTTGCCTTGATCACCATGAATATTTAAAGCATTTTTACAGAAAATTCCTAATCTTGCAAGATCTAAATTGATCAGGTAGTGGTTGTTCAATGCTGACAGGCTCTTTACTTCTACATATCCGAGAGTCTCCATTTTATTTGTACATGAATAAATATGACCATCGTGTCTCTTGTGTGTCAATGAAATATTTGATTTACATTCCTTGTTAAGCTCATCTGTAAAATCAAATGCAACAGGATTTTCTGAATGTAAATCGTCGAAGAGTGTTTGCAATATGGGGTGCAGATAACGGGAAAAGAGCTTTCGCTCCTTCGTTGAATTTTGGCCATATGAGTAAGAAAGGACTTCCAACAGGCGAATAATCAACTTAATGCATCTTCTTACATTTGAATTCTTTTGATTTGTCAAAATTTGGTGAAGCTTCGATATCCCGATATCATGTTCGTATTTTCTGCTTAAGATACTATCGTGTATATCCATCATTTGAGTCAAGACTTCTTCTGGAAACTTGTTATCCTCTTTCGTTATAGACTTCAAGATTTTTTGAGTAAGTCTACTTGTAGAGTTAAGGGAATACTTTTCGAGATCAAGATCGACATTTTTGCAAAGAAGAAGAATAGATGACAAGGCTAAAATGTGGGATACATGGCTTTCAAATGTTAAAACAGACTTGGACGCTATAAGGCCCTGAAATTTGTGGAAGCAAACACTAAAATTCAGTTCGTCAACATAATAGTGTTCATTCATATCATATGGTAATCTGTTGTTACTTGATAAATATGGACTTATTTTATTCAGTGTTGAAGATGAGTCCTGACTCGTTATGAGAGTTGATGAGTTGGGCTCTGATTCGACAGAATTTAATGAAGCGCTGCAATCTGTCTGTTTCAACACTATCTCAGTATTCCTTTCTTTCCAAAATTGCTTCGCATCTTTTTTCCTGTCCCAAATGTAAAAATCTGTTAAAAGTAATTCCTTCTTATTTTCATCAGTTATCCATTTTTCTACGATGGTCTTAAAACGACGCACCGCCTTTCGCTTAGGGTATTGGTCATACTTTGAGAAAAAAGATAAATGGTTAAAAGTATCCATGTTGGATAATACCCAATTAAGCTCTACTGGGGCGCGTCTTTTTTCTCTCTTTGTTTTTTCATATTTGAATTCATAATATGAAATAAAAATAAAATGTATCAGAGCAGGAAATGTATGTTTCGATGTATTTTATTTGAATGTGTGACTATGTGAACTGCTGCACTATTAATGCGTTTTGGCGTTCAAGTTTGATCGCTGCTGAGGATGAATGACACAAACAAAAAATTTTAGGTTTTGCTAATTTGTACTCGTCACATGTTGTGATAATAAACAGTTACTGATGTTATAATTGGATACTCTTCATTGTATTTTGGGAGGTTAGAAATTATTGGCGTTTCTCTTTACGTTTCTCAGCCTTCGACGTTTCATTTTACTCTTGCAGGTATGATGTATATACCAGTAATACATTTATAACTGTATTATTCTGAACTTACATTTTAAAATAACATTTAAGGAAGTACAGAAACTTCATATCAATAAAAACAATATTAAAAACCAAAAAAAAAGAAAGAGTTGCAGTTAAACAATTTCATAATGATTTATTAGAATATTATTAAAACTTTAGATGATAAGAATCAACTATAGAATATGGGGATAATTACAGTGGTAATTAGTCAGAGGCTATCTTGGTTTAACCTATACCAATAAAAAAAATTAGTAAAACGTATGGTGCAAGAAATGGAAACGCTCCATGCAAAATCATTAATAATCTACATATAAACGTCCTCTTAACGTTGTTGAGAGGGATTTATAAAGCTACTGAACGAAGGCTAACTCAAAGGTCCGCGAGTTTTTTCGCAATTATAAAGCATATAAAACATTTCAGCTACTGGGAATTGTGCAGACTCAATGGCCTACAGGTCCGTTTGCCTACCGAGCCTTACATGTTTGCTTCAACGTCGCTTTACTAAGTAAAAAAAATTTACCTAAGTTCATTCCACCTAATTTCAAAACTGGAAGTGAAAAAAGATAAAAGAGAAAAGAAAAGGAGAGAAACAAAAAATATCTTTCTCCTATTTTGGCCTTGTGCTTATATAAGCAAATAATTGGTGATTTTCAACATTGTCAAAAAATTAACGTTTTGCATGACTTTGAATAAATGAAAAAATTAAAATGCTCTATATTGCACCTTTTTGAATTTTGAAGATACGGAATTTTTTTTTTATTTCAAGTAAAAAATAAAATAATACCCTTCCTCCTAAACATATTGCATTCAAATAATAAAACTTGTTCAAACAATGTATTAGTTATCTTTTGGGATACCATTAAATGTAAATTACATGAAAAGCAACTGTTTTTGTTTTCTAATATAGATAGATACTGAATGAGTATAACATTGGTAAAATAAGGCTACAAAAAAAGTACTTTTCTTTTTGCTTCTCTTTTTATGAAAGATAAACCCTTAACATTATATATATTATATTCCTGTTCTAATGGTGTTTTTACTTTAGTAAAGACGTATCGGCTGCTTTCTTTATGGTTTAAATGGTCTTTATAAAGTCTTTTTCCCAGGATTATCATTGCTTCTTCTTTTACTTGTTGGTATAAGCTTGGCTGATGTCTTTTTTTTCTTTTTTTTTTTATGGTCCATCTAAAGCAAGGTACTGTTACTTTTACTACATATACTCAATGGCTAATAATTATTATAAATGCGTGCTGCTTTTTTTAATGTATTTATTGCAATTTATTCCATTCGTGTTACTGCCAAAATGGCCCAAGTGCCTGCGATGTTACACGATGTGTTTGACATTGCATTCTTAGTATGACAGATATCTGCTAAACAACTGTACACAAGCTTTCCGCTATATGCTTTCAGGCGATTGTTTAGCCAAACCAGCAATACATAAGATGACAACTGCAAATATTTGAAATACAAAGAATCACCTATTCGAAATATATGTCCTTTTACAAAGAAATCGAAATCAACTTAGGAAAAAATATATAACTCTAATAATATTATGGTACAAAAAGCAAAATTAAATGTTTGTTGTTCTTATTGTTAATGGGATAATTTTTATTTTTAATTTAGTTTAAAATTCTTTAATTATTTGCTTTTCTTTTTCAAAGGTATTATTAGTACTACTAGTGGATTCGTTGTCTGAGTCCTTAGGATTTGTTTCGCTCACGTTATTGGCAACCACAAAGATAAGAGGAAAAGAAACAAAGACGAGTATCCAACATATAAGACACTCCCATTTTAAAGGAATATTGACAGCATCAATACCAAACGATATAGCTGCACCAGCACTTTGAGTAGCTTTATAGAATCCAGCATATCGAGCAAGCAATGAAGGATCATTGGACATGGCACCCATGAGCCAATACATATAAGTCTGATAAAGGGCATCACTGAATCCGTAAAACATATAGAGAACAAAAGGTCCGCCAAACCCAGAATCTTTCCAACCAATCGGCTGATTGAAGCTGTTATCGAACGTCAACTGAAATACAAAGCCACCTGCCCATACAGCCATGATAACCAAAAAGAGTAAAGCTAATGATAAAAGAGCACGACCACGTCTTGTCATTCCCTGATAATCAAGCAAGCATCCGAGCATCAAAGATCCAAATATCTGTAGGCCCCAGTACATGGTATCATTCAGTGCTCTAGCAGAGGAATTGAAGTAAACGGAATTAATTCTAAATTGATACGAGTAAAACCAATTGGAAGCTAGGAATGCGGGGATGAGACACAGCATACGCCACTCTTTCCAAACAGACAAGACTCCTTTCAGTTCGTCGCTCCAATGTAAAGGCTTTTCGATAGCAACCTTAGTACCATCAGGACGAACAACACGTGTAGGACTTGCAATGGCTAGAGAAAGTACAACGCCAACAAGCATCACAATCACAAAAGCAATGTAAGTACTTGTCGAGACGCCTCCTGATGCCTCGTCTTCCAGATTAAGAGCTAAGGCAATTACTGAGCCAAGGATACCACCAATATTGAATAAGGCCCAAAAGATAGCGACGTACTTTCCCTTGTTTTTTTCTTCTGGATAAGACATCATAATAGCCCCTTGTGCAGACCAAAAGACACCAGCACAACAACCAAGGATAGCACCTGCTGCAATGACAAAACCGGAAATTTGTTTTCGATCATAAACCCATAAAGAAGCAGAATAAATAACATAACCAAGTGAACCAATCTATACCCCACAAATTATTAATCCCGAAAAAAAAAAACATGTGGAGAAAAAGTTTTTTTTTTTACTGTCAATGTATGCTTCACGCCGACTGTGTTTGTAAATGTGCCAGAGAAAAACCCAACGATTGCAAAACAACCGTAAAGAGCACCATTAGCTGAATCGATCAATCCAACATTAGAGCTCATTGAACCACCTGCTCCAAGTCCGGATAGAGCATTATACATCCCTGGGCAGCAGAGACATACAAGTCCTAATAAAATAACTTGCACTAGAGGTGTAAAGTATTTATCAAATAGCCTCATATTTTCCTTTAAAAATTGTATGAAAAAAAAAGGAACTAGGGAAAGAAAGGAGTTCTTTAATTAAAAACAGCTTGCTGTATAAATATACAAAAAAAAAAAAGTAAACTAAATTATGAAAGGCAATCATTTGCTACAAATTTTATTATCCGATTTCTTATCAAATGAATAGATAATACGCTGTAATCAAGACCTTTTTCTTATGGGGGTGAAATAAATATAGATAACACTTTGATAGCCATCTTTATCTATACAATCAATGTTTTTTTTATCATTTAGTTACTTTTATACTAAGAGCATAAAATAAAACAATTGAATACAACTTGTATTTTATCCGACACAAGTTGAGTAAGCCCTGAAAAGGGTTCTATATTATGTCATTTTTTACGATCAGGGTTCTGCTGAAATGTGTGGGAAAAAAAAGGGTGCAGCAGTTTCCCCACATTAGTTACTTTAAATACCGAAATGTTTCAACAAAAAAGAGTATTGTGTGGGTATGCTACATGTAAATAGATATATTCCCTATTTTTACCATTATTTTATACATGATACTATAAGAAAGTGGATATTATTTCTTTATTTCATTCTCTTTTAAGAAAATATTTTATACATCACACATCCCGACCATTCAATTTTAATTATCTCCCCGAAAATAAGCCTGTTTTCTGTTTTGTGCGGAATGAACGCAGCTTTTAGAAAGAGAAGAAATATACCTATAACTCAAAGTAAAACGCACTGATAATTGATATTCTAAAATAACTTGCAAGAGACAATGAAACGAAGAAGCTGTGGGATGTTATTTCAGCTCAAGTTTACAACAACAAAAAAAAGAAATATACACAATGCAATAATTTTTTTTTTTACTGTGTTCAAATTACTATCGCATTTTATAATCTTTTGCTTTCAGCATGTAGAAGACTAAAATCAATTAAGCAACACAATATTATAAAGTGTCTACATATTTTAAAATTATCAAGTACTATGAACCAAAAACTCTTTTTTTTTTTTTTTTTTTTTTTTTTTTTTTTTTTGTCTCTTTTCAGAACTATTGTTATAGCTGAAGATGGTATCGCCTTTTTTTTTATAACCAAAATTGCCGTGTGCTCTTTTTTGTACTGTCTTGTAATCATTCTCAAAGTGACCAGGATGATGTATTATAAAAATTGTAATACTCTACAGTGTTCTGGGTTTGTCATAAATGTCGCTGGATGCTTTGCTGATTCGTATGCAACTTGTGTACCAGTTGATGTATAAGTTCATGACTTCATATTCGACGCTGACTCAGCATAAAAAAGGGCACCAGTACCATCTGGTTCGACAAAGTGTGGATATTCGTAGTTGATTGTCTTGATCGAGACATTGAATGATATACTTCTAGGTAAGAGAATGGACAGAATGCTTGAGACAAGGTTTTGGCTTATCATCAGATAGCCAACCAAGTCTCTAAAGAATGCGCCTGTTACGTTCAGACCGAGACATGAGAAGACAGAGAATGAGATTCAGTGATACAGGGGGGTGACAAAGGGGACACCCGTTTTGAATGAGGTGCCGAATGTATTTGCGAGAAGTTATTGCAAAAAACCATGCTGAAGGGCCTGTCAATCATTACAGGATTTCTCTGATGATTTGATCATTGTAACTGTGATTCGTCTCTTGAAAGTTTTTCAGTTGGCCGTACTAAATAGAGCAATGAACCATTTTCCTTTTATTCTGTTGTTCTTTACAATTGTATCATTCTTTCATCGAATAGACAAAAAGGAATGTACCATCCAACCATAAACGTTATCAAGAAAAACCGTTTTGGGGCGGCTTTTATTATTCTATCTGACACGTCTTTGCCCATATTGAAGCTTTTTCGTTTTTGTGAGGAAATGATTTCATTCGTCAAGTAGCTAAATGCGCTGGTCAAACCTAGGCGAAAAGGTTTTGGGAAGATTTCAGTATGAAAGAAACCAGTGCTGGAAAATTCATCAGAGCACAAGGAGGATTTTCTTTCAAAAGAAAAAAAAAAGAAAAAAAAAAGTGACATTTCGTCCAGTAGCAAGACATGATGAGGAAAGAACCGCCAAGGGAGCTGCGTTGACAGTTACTGACATGGACTGCCTTTCCAGATGTGTTTCCCTGAATGAATCGGGTGTCAATATCAACATGAGACCATCGCCTGCTTGGTTTAAGCTTGGCAAGCCAGCAATCATCGAAACTTCTTTGACAAAGTGCGTTACTCACACTATGCTTGGTATCATTTCTGCTTTGGGAATAATTGAAATTGAATAGAGACAAACTGCCGTCCTAAAAAAAAAGGTTAATATTGACAGTGTTGGCAAAAGAAAGCGTTCGCCAGCAAAGAATACTGCTCGAAAGAGTGCCACTGCCGGGCACTATTTAAAATTCATAGAAAGAGCTTTAAACGAAATGGATAAAAAAATCCGTTAATGAAGGGCTTTGATGTTGTAATGAACTGTACTATCCATTCTCGCCTCAAAAGAAATCGATGAGTTGATTACTAAAGAGACTCTATTTCTTCATATTCGCCCGAATTGAACCTGTTGAGCCATTCTAGTTTATCGTTAAGAATAAATTTAGACATAGCCAGTTCACTGAATTATAAGACTTCTTATCAAGAATAGCTGAGACCTGTAACAATGTTCGAGTCCTTCATCTTGGAGGTCTTGTACAGTATTCCATTAATCAATTTGAGAAATGCATGAAATCTCTCTAATAAATCTTGAAAATTTCCTGCAAATTGATGGATGACAAGAATGCCAACTCTAACGACATTTCTTTTTTTTTTATAAATTATACAAACAAAAAAATAAAAAAGAATAAAGCACTTATTTTAGGACTTGTGTCTTTATTTTTATTTTCTTTTTGAAAAGGGGAGAGACCACCCATAGCAGTAGGGGTAGGAGCACAGAGCCTTGACGTTGCTCCCAGGCAGGAACACCGGGAATAGCAGTTGGGGCAGGAGCAAAAAAAAAAAAAAAAAAAAAAAAAAGACACGATAACATAAACTCGAAAACAAGAACCATCCCATCAAGCGCCTCGAAACAGACAAGCAGAAAAGAAAAAGAGAAAAAGGAGAGCTAGCCTTTCATGGAGCCAAATACCATAGACAGTTACATTAAGTACTTATTTTAACAAATAAGGGCCATTATTCTTTTAACTATCAGCAAACTTTAAGATACTTTGTTATTTGTCATGATGAATAGAAAGACTTACCAGAAAAAGTTAACACCAGCCTGTGAGAAAAGAAGAATAGCGAAAAAAAAAAAGAAAAAAAAAAAAAGGAAAAAAAAAAGTCTTTTATTGAAGATGGTTCGGAGTTATCCGATATGGAACGTCCTGTCTTTTGTTCAACACTGGCTTTTTTGGCACACGAAATCAATGCTGCGTCGTATAGATTGCACTATAAAATGAATAAAAAATGTACACCTAAAAAAAATAATTTATCTTTATATTTTATCACACTATTTTAATAGCGTGCAGACAAGGGATGTCGTGTTATTATCCAACAGAAAAAAATAAAGGCAAAGCTCTTTCAACTTTTGAACTCTTTTGTCTTTATTTTACGTAAAAGCATCAAGAGATAGGCTTCATATCCTTCGTCCTCAAGTTGTATCGGATGCTTCTCAAAAAAAAAAAAAAAAGTGATAGGGCAGAGGCTACAGTGAATAGAAGAGTTGTGTGAAAGATCAGTCTGGGCACAATGTCTGGTCCATCCCTTATCAATGCGTACCCATCATTGGTTGAAAACATTCTTCAGCTTTTGTAAATTATTTAATAAACATCAAAGACCACAACTGAATCTTCCCTTCTTCCTGTCATCTGCTTCTCTCTGATCCTGCTGATTGAAACACTCTCTCGTTTCTGATCGCATCCAAAATTAAACATAGTGAATCTACCCCCTTGTTTTTCAGGCATCAGTCCCCCTCCCATCACATTACCATCATCCTACGTCTCACTATTTTGTCCAATAGGGTTTAGACACAAAAGATAGATCGAGTGAGTCAAGCGGCTGTGGCAGCTAGAGATGATTTGGAAATTTCCCAAGAATGCGAATCCAGTTGTCGGCAAAAGTGGAATGTTTTTGCCAGTGATCCTTTCAAGATTATGTCTTGCTCCATTTTGCAGAGACAAAGAGTCTCTATCTTCTGTAGGCGATTGGTTACAAATCATGTTTAGTGAATAAAAGCTGATTGATCGTAAGGTCACTGACTTTTTATGATGTTCATATAACATATCGATAGGAAGTGAGTCGTCGTTTTTTTTCCTGGTAGATTTAGATGGAAAATTTGTATTCATTTATTTTCATGAAATCAAATGTCGTTTGGACCCACATGCTTGGGTCCGATGTGATCCCTAGTGCTGTACGAGCACAGCATCTCATCATGCGACTAGAACACGGCTCTTGAGAATCACTTAAGAGATGTGTAAGGAGGAAGGCTGTGCAAAGAGGAATGTCAAGCAGGCAAAGCATGAGGTTGACAAAACCTCATTCTTTTGCTTCACTTTTTCAAACCAATTTAGCTTATCCTATCAGCAGCAACCATTTCTGAAAACATTGGGAAATGAGGCACTTGTTCATGCGTCTGTTTTTTTATTTGTAATTTTTAAAGGTCCGGTTTTGAGTGACCTGAACTGACCACGGATGGGAGAAATAGATTTGAAGTGATTCAGGGTATTGTAGGAGCCAAGGGAGGTTTATGAAGTCAAAAGAAGGTTGTCATAAAACGTGAGATGAGTCTCTTTAAAAGTTTAATCGAAATAAACTATCAGAATCCAGAGGAGGTTGATTTACCCAAAATTTTCTTTGGTTTCACATTTAAAGTTGTTTTTATACTTTTTATCAAGCCATGCATCTCATCAAAAATGATCCGAATGTAGTACAAATGCATCAGTAAAGGGAGGGAATAATGCAAGTTATTTTTTTTATTAAGCGTAAGATGATAAAAAGGGAGATGGTACAAATAATGCAAGTCTATAAAAAAAAGGAAATAGAGATCGATGGAGGTTGTGTTTATAGATTTCTAGGTGAAAGATCAAATCGGCCATTGACCACATCATACGAAGGTGGAAGTGAAGAAGGAAAGAGGTCGGTAGCGACTGATTTATACGAAGGCACTTTACCAAGATCCACATCATCCCACCAGTGATGTTCTTCTTCTGCCACTTCAGACCCTTGTTCTTCAAAAGAGGGACGTCGAGAATGCAGTCTGCTGCCCTGATTTGAGCCTGGGATCGCCACAGGATCCGAATGTTGAATGTCTTCCTCTGCCGGACGTCCCAGGACGGCAGAGAGGGCCAGCAGACGAGACCAGCCGGTGATCGAGACTGGCTCTCGACTGTTGGCCGCGACCTCGGGCGGCCCACTGGCGTCCGAGATGGAGGCGCGAAGTCGCTCGACGACCAGAGGATCGTACGGGAGGGATCGCCAGGTGGGGTCATACGGAGGCAGGCTCGTCAGCTCTTGTGCGGGCGCAAACGATTCGGCCACAATGATCTGAACCGCACAACGCAGCTCAGAGATATGTCCGTCGGCATTGGCAAGTGAAATGACAAATTTGAGTCGGTGTCGGATACGAATCATGTCACTGTCGGCATCGGCAAAGACCAGAGGGGATTTACAAGGAATGTCCAGCAAGAGTGTCTTTTCCCAGTGAGGTGTCTCGGCCGAAACCGGCAGAGGAAAAGGGTGGTCCTGTCGGAGGACACGGACGATGCGTGTGTCGGTCTTGGTGTGGTCGTTGGCGGTATAGGTACAGTATTCCTTGATGGAGGCCATCAGGGCATGGACTCTGAGCTGAGAAGCGATCGGCAGGATCTTGAAAGTGATCGGGATCTTGTCGTTGAACGCATACAGTTTGGAGGGCACGCTGATATCATATACCATTTTCTCAGCCCATGTGTTATGTATTTCGAGGGATTGGATGAGTTCAAATTCGGAAGGTAGCACAGAACGAAGCACTCGGATGGCCTTCTTCTTGACCGTGTTCTGGACAAAGGCAGATCGCTCCACGATAGCCTTCAGACGGTAGCTGATATTGCCCACATCAGATTCGAGTGTCTGTGGTAAATTACCGGGTATCATGAGTTCAAAGGCCCAGTTGTGTTTGCCTGAGTTCAACATTTGAGATTTCTTTTGTTCACTGCCAACGAATTCCCAATGGTGTGAGATGATGGTTCGTCCCTGTTTATGAAAGTGTTGCTGGTGTCCAACACCTGTGAAAGAAAGGAGAGGGGTTAGACTCCATATTTTTGGTTTATCATCCCAGTTTACCTTCAGACCAAGATACTTTCATTTTACCAATAAACGACAACTGAATCGATTTCACTTTGATAGGTTCAAGCAAATTTAATGAAACCGTCCCTTGAAGTAATTTCCCTGCTGCTTCTTCTGGTTGTCCCAGCAGAATAATCTCATCGGATACAACATTTATTTTTAATTCTAAATTCTTTCTAAAGGCATGCATGATAGAAAGAATAAAAAAAAAAAAAAAAAAAAAAAAAAAATTTTAAAACAAAAATTTATTATTCTAGAGCCGTTTGAACCAATTGAATTAAAAACAGACAATAAAAAGGGAAGGATCAAGTTACATGTGTTTAAATTATGCAAATGGATTTTAAAATTTTTTTTTTCTTTTTTTTTTTTTTGGTTCTGCCTGATTTGTGTGACAAAGTTGGCCCTGTTTTTAAAAAGAAGGTACGATGGAATGATCGGAGTATGGAAATAGAGGATGATTTGGTTGGTTGTGAGGATAAAAAAAGATTTCATTTGGGTATCAAGTACTCGTGGGACATTGAAAATAACTTGTCATTGGAGAGACAGTGGATACAGTATGCCAAACGATACCAGCAATATAATAAACAATTTTAAATTTCACATTGAGTGATTTAGGACTGGATGATGCATCTTGATTGGCAGTAGAACAAGCAGCGGTCAGGTCTTTAAAGGTTGTGTCGGTTGAACCAGAGGAAGTATAGTTGATATAAATAGGTATTGTAATCACCTGATCAATTGACCTTCCTCTCAACATCAGATAATTTGAATTCCCTTCACCAAACGTAACACCCGTGTTGGCATCTATCACACTCACTGCAAATTTTTGTATGCTCGTCGGCACAAAATTCTCTTGATTCAAGACTGTAAAGTTCACTTTCCAGAGAGCTTCCATGGTGGAATCCGTCAAGACCGAATTCCCTTCCAGAGAGGCTGTGACATACTGAAGGGTTGGTGTCCTCGGCCAAACGAGATACCAAACGATGATCACAGCAATCACAAACGCAAAACCAACAAACACCAACTTTCGACCACTGCAACCTAACCGACGCCAACCTTTCTTTTCTGACCTTGGCTGGATTGGAGGAGGGTAGTTTTTGGGTGAGGCTGAGTTGGGGTTATATAAGCCATCGGGATCCATCAGTTCCATGGCAATCGTCTCTTGCTGTCCTGGTTGATTAAAACTGGGTAGTTCGTCTAAATAGTCACTGTTTGTATTTTTCTTTTTCTTTTTATCTTGTCTTTGAGGTAGATAAGGATCGTCTTGATAATAACCATATTCTTCTTGGTTCAGTTGAGGTGAGTTGGCTAATCGAGTGGTGCTACTTTCTGAAGGTGATGTGGAATGATTCAATTCGTCATGTTCATATTTATGTAAACCATCTGCTATTGATTAAAAACTGACAAGTCAATAGGTACATTATTACCTCTGCCGTCTTGTTTTCTTGTTGTTCTGTAAGGGTCTCTATTGTCCAGTGACATGAATTTTTAAAAAAAAGGGGGGGAAAAAAGAAAAGGTGAAATTGCTTGGCGGAGATTTATGTTGATTGGTTACTCTAATTGTAAGGATCTTGTTGGCTTTTCTATAAATGTGGCATTAAAAATAAAAGAAAAGGAAATGAATCACTGTGTTTCATCTATTGTGTTGTATTAAAGCATTTTATTGGATCCTGTATTGAATTGATTAAAAGAAAGAGGGGGCAAGTGTGATCTTGTCGATGATTTCAGTAAAGAGATCAGAATGACGTATTTTTACTTTGTTTATAAGCCCTGACAGTCATCATTTTCAGCATTCTTTGTGTGTCTAATTCTACAAAAGCTATGATCAAGAGAGTATATCTCATCAACAGACTTTTTAGTAAATAGAGATTTAAATTAAAATAATCAATCGTCATTTTTAAAAAAGAATCATGTTGATGAATAAGGAATCCTTCCTGAATTTACCAAAAACCCTTCTTTGGGATAGATGAGTCTAGTGATTGGATGAAAACAAGATAAAGTAGATGATCAAAAAAAAGTTGTATTTAAGAATATGTTTATTAAATAGAATCATCCCTGAAAACAAGGTATTCTTCTTCTTATGCAACTCGATTGGCACATTGGATAAAAATAAAGCAAGTCACTAGGCATCAGGATAAAAGTTATTGTCTCATTCTTTCTCCTTGGATCTGATAGACTAAACCCAAGTGGGTCATCCAGATTTGTGAGGTATTTATTTTTTTTTCCACGTTTTTATTTCTATTTTATAATGAAACATCCAAACAGTTCCTCTTTGGTTAGGATGATTGTTTTTATAAAGTGAATGAATGCAGTGAGATGATTTTATGAAGATGGGATCGGAGGAAGAGACGTTTTGGGTGGTGGTAGTTGTGGAGGAAGTGAGATGATTGGACGATGCAGTGTATCAAAAGCAAGAGACAGACAAGATTCTTTTGGTCTAGTTTTTTTCACCATCGACAGTCGTGCGTATCCTTCTTCTTCTGTCATTCCCTCTTTTTCTAATCTACACCTTGTAATCATACCTTGATTATTAGCTCTTAACCAAGCAATCACACGTTTAATTGATCTCAACCAGATCTTGAGTGATTCAACATCAGGTACTTCCAACAGCCAAATGTCACTCACACCCTTTCTTATCTCAATACAATAACCAGGTCGATCTTTTAAATAAGCATCTGTATCTTTGGTGATTTCAAAATATCCTCGGCAACTGTTGGTTGTGTCTGATTTAAAAGAATAGAGCATACGATCGACAAGGATCACAAATCTTTTTTTGGTTGATTTCATGAACCTGAATGGTCTCTTGTGTCTTGTTAACCAACCAGAACAAATGGCTTGATTCAGTAAGATATCAATTTGAGTTTCACTGGGTCTGTACAGGCTGGGATCACTGTTATCCACTGGATGAAAACATATTGACCTTTCATTCAATGGGAAAGGGATTGAACTTGATAAGCTTGAAATGATTTCTAATAAATTGATTGTCTTCTTTTGACATTTCATTGTTAAAAGAATAAAAAAAAAAAAAAAGAAAACAACAGAATATCTCCCCTCTCTTTTTATTCTATTCTTCTTTGTCATACATGCATCATAGAATAATGAATCTTATTTGCTCTCATAAAACAAGGAGTACGGATAAATGTTATTCTCTTTGAATACTGCATGCAAATGAAACACAAGGGAAAATAATGAATATATCACTCAAAAGCACAGACTGCTAAACATGTTACACTTTTATGCATCAAATATTCCAAGTACTTTATTTGAAACATTAAACAAAACAAAATTCACTTTAATTCAAATCTATACATGATTAAAGCACGAATGGCGCGTTTATCTCTCTTTACAGTGAAGGATGCAATACTACATGAAATAACATGTGTCAATCAACCCCTTTTTATTATTATTTCTTACACATGGACTACAATAATCACTCTTCATCTCTTTCTCCATTTGTAGAGCAGTAATTTCTAGGCAGCCAATCAACACTGAGAATTAAACATGGCAAATTTTTTTATGTTTGAGAATCCGCTTATAAGAATGGACTTTCTCTTTTCTTTTTTTATTATAAATTAACCTTTAGATCATGAGTACTTTTGAAAAGGTACAAAAAAAAAAACAAAGGCTATGGCAAATATCAAATTGTTACAAGAGAGAAAGAGTGTGTGTTTATGTGAGAGAAAAAGAAGAGGGTTTCATAAAATGTTATTCCAATTAAAAAAAAAGGAATCCAATGGATTTAAAATAATCATAAAAGATTCCTTATTTTGAGAGAGAGAAAAAAGAAAAGGAAAAAAAAAAAAAATAGTTTCTCTTGTTAACAATGGATATTGACTAGAAAGAAAGAATGGACTAAAAATAATATTTTAGGTTGTTGTCATTGACGGTAAAGGTCACCTCCTCGGTCGTCTTGCTTCCATCATTGCCAAGCAAGCCCTGAATGGTCAAAAGGTGGTTGTTGTTCGTTGTGAAGAATTGAACGTCTCTGGTGAATTCTTCCGTAACAAGCGTAAAGTCGAAAAATAATTTTTTTTTTTTTGTGGCTTAACACCTTTCTCTGTAGTCAAGTACCACGCTTACCTCAACAAGCGTTGTCTTGTCAACCCTACTCGTGGTCCCTTCCACTTCCGTGCTCCCTCTCGTATCTTGTACAAGGCCATCCGTGGCATGGTCCCTCACAAGACCGCCCGTGGTGCTGCTGCCTTGGACCGTATCAAGCTCTTTGAAGGTGTCCCTGCTCCCTATGACCGTGTCAAGCGCATGGTTGTTCCCGACGCCCTTCGTGTCCTCCGTCTCAAGCCCGGTCGCAAGTACACCACCATCGGTCGTATCTCTCACGAAGTCGGTTGGAAGTACCAAGACATTGTTGCCAAGCTCGAAGAGAAGCGTAAGGCCAAGTCTGCTGCTTACTATCAACGCAAGGTCGCTCTTGCTGCCATTCAAAAGAAGGCTGTTGAATCCAAGGCTGATTCTGTCAAGGAAGTCAACTCTGCTATTGCTGCCTTGGGTTACTAATTGTACTTTCTTAATGAAAAAAAAAAAAATGCTTTATTTGTTATGTTTTTTTGTTTCTTGCTCTTTTATTCTCTAAAGTGTCACTGTCTTTTTTCAATCCACCTTTCAAATAGCAATCCCTTGATAAAATGGATGTGTTGAAGAAAAAGAAATCTTTTGATCATTCCATGATTTTGAAAGTTTCATTTGATCTGTCGTCTTTCCCTTTCCTGCTTAAAATAGACTGAATTTCTCCTTCCTTTCATCATCTCGTGTCTTTATCCTTTCCTTTATTCCATGTGCTCATCATTGCACTTTACACACTTTAAGCGGCGCAACAAGAGAAAAGATTTACTTTTTTTGTAACTGGTCATTCTTTCTGTCTCTCCTAGTTAATAATCCATTTTTTTTTAATAGACAAACAGTGCTTCCCTTTTTCTTTTTCTTTTTTTTTTTATTAAAACAAATTCAATAAAGTTACATTCTTTTTAAACGCGAAAAAAAAAAAAAACATGCAAACTGAACCTTCTACGACAGAAAACAAGTGGAAATTTGCTCAGTGTTTTGGTGACAAAGGTGACTCTGACGACATCACTGAAGGTAAAATGAAAATAGTCAGAGGGAATTTGAATTCGATATCTTATATATTTCATGTATAGCGGATATTATTTCTGCAGTAGAGTTTGACCACACAGGAGATTATCTTGCAACGGGTGATAAAGGTGGTCGTGTGGTTTTATTTGAACGTAATGAGAATGTAAGTTGAATAACAGACTTGCTAATTAAAAAAGAAAGCAACTCATCTTCTGGGATGGGGGGACAATTATTAGAAAAAAGGATGTGAATATCGTTTTCATACCGAATTTCAGTCTCATGAACCCGAGTTTGATTATTTAAAAAGTTTGGAAATTGAAGAAAAAATTAACCAAATCAAATGGTGCAAGCGACAGAACTCTGCTCACTTTTTACTTTCTACGAACGGTAACTAACTCTTGAGGAGGGAATAAGGTCATACTGATGGTCTGAATAGATAAAACAATCAAGCTTTGGAAAGTTTATGAAAGAAGTCTGAAAGTCGTCAGCCAATCCACCATGATCACCGACAGCACACCCGCACTGAGCCTGCCAAAGATGAGCTATCAGGATTCGATTGTGGCTGCTATCCCTAGACGTATCTACGCAAACGGTAAACGGGTGACAAAGGAGTGGCGTGATAACAGTGGATTGCTTACTTCATGTCCATAGCGCATGCGTACCATATCAATTCCATCTCGGTCAATTCAGACAGTGAGACGTATATTTCTGCAGATGATCTAAGAATCAATTTGTGGAATTTGGATATCTCTGATCAAAGTTTCAGTAAAGGATGAGAATTGATGTAGTAGTAACACAGTGAACTCATGGCATGTATTAGATATCGTGGACATTAAACCTGCTAATATGGAAGAATTAACAGAGGTCATCACCTCGGCCGAATTTCATCCTCACCATTGTCATCTGTTCATGTACAGTAGCAGTAAAGGAACGATCAAGTTGGCTGACATGAGAGAATCCGCTTTGTGTGATCAAAACGCGAAAGGTAAGAAAAGCGCCGGATCAAGAAAGCTGATGATGATTGTGTATGAGATGTTTAGTTTTTGAAGAGACTGAGGACCCCTCCAATCGATCCTTCTTTTCAGAGATCATATCGTCCATTTCAGATGCCAAGTTTAGCCAGGATGGAAGATACATTTTATCTCGGGATTATTTAACGTTAAAGATTTGGGATATCAACATGGAAAAGAAACCGTTGAGAACGATCAACATACACGATAATTTAAGACCCAAGTTGTGTGATTTATATGAAAATGATTGTATATTTGACAAGTTTGAATGCTCATTCAGTGGGGATGGAAAGTAAAGCAAAGAGGAGGATGAATGTAAAAAGGATACTAACGTCAATTCTAGTACTCTCATGACTGGATCTTACAGTAACAACGTTCATATCTTTGACCATCACAATGACAACGAAGTAGTACTACAAGCCGATAAGAGCGTTTTCAAATCCAAGAAGGCAGGCTCAACAAAGAATATGAACAGTCGTACGATCATTGGCTCAGCTAGAAACAACCGTCGTGATGAAAATGAGTACATGGATTACAGCAAGAAAATATTGCACGCCTCTTATCATCCAAGAGAAAACACGATCGCAGTTGCTGCCACTAATAATCTTTTTATTTTTACGTAAGTCATTCTCTCCTACTTGAACAACACTCATTAACATCATACGATTCTAGTGAACAATAAAATCCATGTTTTGCACATCATGTCTGAGAGAATACTTTTCTCACATTTTATTACAATTTCTGCAAACGTCTATCGATCTCTTCAGAAAGAGCAGCAACCGAGTGGCTCCAGCTAGACACCATGAGTTTGATATGGCCGCTGACAAGATTTTGGCCGTCTTTTGTGCACAAATAGCTTGTACATCTCTCTGAGTCTGTGACATCCTTGAGTAACTTCTTTTGTAATTGAGCTCTAAACAGGTCTTTTCCTCCATTGATCATAGTCTGTATCTTTTGCAGTGAAACTTTAGAAGCCTCTTGTAACTTGACAAAGTTGAATACCTATAAAGCAGTGAATACCGTCTCGTGTGTAAAACGAGGAATGAACTTACAACCGGATTGCTTTCAGAGGCTTCTGCAGCTTTTCTTTTAGCTTCCTTGCTATTCAATCCCAAAGAACGATTGATGATTTCTGTTAAAACCAAAGTGTAATTGAATGCCTATGTTTTGATGATGAGCGAAAGAACACAGGAAATAAGACAAGGATGTTTCTTACTTCTAATACAACATGTATTTTATAGAAAACATCCCAAGTAATGTTGCTTTCAGAAAATGCTTCGACATTACAAACTGTGGTATAGCCAATTGCTAAAGTTAATAAAGACCTTTCATTTTTTTTTTTTAAAAAATCCACCTACGTTCTTCCTGCAAAATGGACGATGCAGATTTTAATTTTTCAGTAGCTTCAGTCGACTTGCTTGTGTCAATCAGAACCAAGGCATCAGCAAGATCAATGAGATAACAAGCCAAAGAGTACTCTTGGGCTGTCGTGTTTGCTTTGGCATCATCCAATGCCAAGAATGTGCGTGCTTTAGATACCAAAGAAGCCAAGTCCTTCTTGTCCTTGACGGCAACACTCAACACATTCAAAATAAAACTATAGAGTTGAACCCACGTCTTGTTTGTGCTTGGCACAGGCTTGCAAATCTCTTCCACTGAAGATTGATTGTCTCCATTGTAATTGGCGAATACTTTAAAGTCTCGGTTATCTGAAGTAGCATGGGCATGCTCGTCATCGTACTTGATCTCTCTCATGTCGTTTTCGTTAAAGAATTGAACCGCATATTTAGCCTGGAAAGAGGAGCGAATGAAATCGAGACGTTTCAATTCGATTTCAGTGATGGCGTGCTGAAGAGAGGTATCTAGACGACGGCGAAACTCTATAAATTCTTGTATCTTTTTTTTTTTTTTTTTTTTTTTTTTTTTCACATAAATGGTTAGAAGGTGGATAGGATATAATGGTCATTTGACTGTTACCTTGGAGTAAGTTCCATATTGATATGCTCTAACAAGCATTTCAGGTGTCTGCAAGAAAGCAAAGCGCGCGTTAGACTTTGTTCTTAATTATCAAGAACTATCGTACCTCCACTTCATTGCTTCTGTAGATTTGTAATGAATCAAATAGGATTGATTCAATTTCATCAATGCATCCAAGTGGAGCAAATCTATCAGTAAAATAATGCCTTTTTTTTTAAAAAAAAAAAATTAACCATATATTCAGTGTTGCCATTATTCTATTCGTAGCTTACGTCATGGTATCGAATTGAATTTGCTTAATCTCCATTGTTCTATAAATTTCCAATGGTCGTTTGTACACACCTATTGATATCGCAATATTAGTTTATGTTTGTATTCGTTGTTTTCTGAAAGTTGATTTACCAAGCAATATGTAAAGACGTACGAGCATTAGTTTAATACGGAAGTTATAGACGCTCTTTGCCAAAGCACTTTCCAAAAGACAAATAGATTGGATCGCAAATGAGTGCTGTTTATGCTCACGGTACAAATCAAGCAATATGTGGCTTGCTACAAGTACAAATTCATCTCCATACTGCAACTCTGTCTTTTCCAATCCTTCTCCAAGAGGAAGAGCATCTTGGTATTGCTGCCAAAGTTCATTGACAATGTCTAATGCCTTCTTTACATCTGTCTTTGGGTGAAGATCCAAAAAGTGCTCGATTTTTCTAATGTTTATATTTTTGTACACATTTTTGATTTGGGTTGATTTGTCACTGGATGATTTGATGGAATCTTTAAGCGATTTCAAAAGACTGTTGGCCTTTGACTCGTCTTCTCTCAAGAAACTGATATAATTTTGAAGATCTTCAAAAACACAACTTTTTGATCCAAAGCGGGCAAAATAGGAAGCAACACTATCCACAAATGACTGCTCATCCACTGTAAAAACTTTGATCATCAGGACGCTCGCTTTGAACAGACGATAAAAAAGTTGTTTTTACCTTTGCTTTCTGTTTTACGCAACCTGTGTAACAATTCTAATTCGGCCAAGAAGGGTCCTCTTTTCAACACATTATCGTCCAAGGCTACCTTTTGTGTAGCCGCAATCAGTTTTCTTGCTTTCTCGACCACACCACTCTCTTTTTCTATCAATGCTTCCACAGCCTCAAAATAGGCCAACCAACTAAACCAATCATCCGAATTCTCCTTCTCCAAAACTTTTTCACTTTCTTCCAACACCTCTGTCCACCTCTTGTCTTCACGAAGCAACTCTGACTTGATCTGCTGTACCTCAGGGTCACGTAATGCCATCTGTCCCACCTCGTTATCCAACAAGAGAGTCAGGGCCTCCTTCTTCTTATTCTGATCCATCAAGATGAGCAAATAAAGACGTAAATGTTCTACTTCCTTCAATCGCTTTTCCTCCGAGGCCTTAGCCATCATACGCTCTGCCAAGGTATACGAGAGCGCATTTCCGGATTGTCCTTGAAGAGCCAAGGACATGATGGCCCAAAAGAGATACTTGTCGTTCTTGAAGACCCTCTGTAGTTTGACAGCGGCTGCTTGCTGACCCTTATAATCATTGTTACGGACCATGGCCATAAACCACTGATTGCCAAACTCTTCGTTTTTGGGTTGCTGATTGGCAGCATTTTCATATAATTCGACAATCATTTCATCTATTGACACACATTAAAAATTACAATCAGACAGCTTCTAAGCTGCTATTCTTACGTTTTCCGAGCTCTTTCAAAGCCAAAGTAACAGCTTGAAGAGTGGCATCGTCCGTTGGAATGACTTTTTTGACTTGTTCACAAAGCTGTAATCCTTCATCATCTTTTCCTAGGCGTATTAACGTAAGTGCCTTCAAAGCCTATTTTTCGAGAGTAAATAAACGTCGTGTGCTTTCTGTATTTGCTTGCCTTGACAAGTGGCCAGTCTGGATTCTTTTTCAACAACTTGGCACAATGTTGTAAAGCAAGTTTATTTTGTCCTTCGTCAATGGCCTCTACAAATAATAAGTAAAACAAAAGGAAAATTCGGTCACTTACCGTAAAGTGGCCTTAGTTTTTTTTCAGTGGCATAATCCATAACCATATTCAACTTTTTAAAAAAAGGGGAAAGGGATAAAAAGGGTCTTTCTCTCGCGCGCCCCCTCGAAAAAATAAAATAAAATTGCTCGTTTTTATTCATTTTGGGTTGACAAGCCACTTTTTTATTAGTTTCTTATTCAAGGATCTCCATGACTTTCCATCATATCGCTAGCAGTAGGGGTAGTAGCCTTGCCGTTCTTTCTCCTTTTTAAGATCTTTTTTGTCCTACGGCGAACATACAATGGTTTGGCTTGTTCAAGCAAGTTTGCGGCGTTTGGTTGAACATTATATTTTTCACAGAATTTCCTAACGCTTTCCTCAACTTCTTCATCCTAAGTAAAACATGTTAAAATAACTTTTTCCTCCTTATATCTTGTATATATCCTTACCAAAAACATGATCAAGTACTTGTATTCATTTTTTGAGACATAAACCTTTAAACTGCCAAGGTAATTGGGAAGCGTTTTGTATCGTTTGACTTCTTCTTCGGGATCATCAGAGGATACTTTTGTGGGCAATCTATTTTTAGAACCAGATTCGACTGCTGCTGTTTCATTACGAGAAGGAGCAGAATTGTGCACTATTTCCGAGGCCGAACTCATTCGATGATGACTGCCTGATAATGGAGGTTGAGGAGATTTGCTTTGAGGAATTAAAGGATCAATCAAAGCTTCAGATGGTGAAGGAAAACGGTTGACCAATTCATCAAGAGAGCTAGGTACTGGTATAGGGGATTTGGCTACTTTGGTTGTCATCTTTTCATCTGTAGAATGTGGAACTAATACATCGTGTAATGAAACCAGATTATCGCCGCTGTTGTCTCGTGAATATTCATCGACTGTACCAGGTATCAGCTTGGCAAAATGCACATCAGGGATGGTTTGATCTCCTGCTTCTTCTTTAGTTTCTTTGGCAGGTTCCTCTGTAGTCCAAAATAGAGTCTCCATGGCTGTTTGACTTTCTCTCTTCTTTTGGTTTGAGGGCTGTTCAGGTACAAGTATGTCATTAGTAGGGCGGGAAGTAGAAGAAGCCAAAGGTGCAAATCCCCACAGACTTTCCTTGTTATCATCTAGATCCACCAAGAGATCTACAGAGCTACTACTAGGTGTAGACTTTGGTTGCCTTGAGTCTATTTGCAGCTGTTGCTGCACCTGTTGCTGTTGTCTCTTTTGCTGGCTTTGTTGATCAGAATGATTGAAGTCTGTATTGTCAAGCGTGACAAGGGTTTCCGAATTTTCTGCCGTAAATTCCTTCCAACGTCCTGACATTTGCTCAGATGGAATGGGCGTACGGCCTCTGTTCCTTGTTGATCGTTTAGAATTGTTTCTTGCAACAGGGTTTGATTTAGCAATGCTTGCCCATTGATCTCTGGCATTTTTGCTAGATTCTATCATTTATCAAGGTGAGTAAATGAGAAAAAAAACTCGCCTTTCTACCTTCAAGAGGGACTTGCCAACCTGTAGCAGGTTTTGATACATTATTATCAAGAGCGTTAGGTTTGTTTCCATTTATATTATTTTGTTTAACAGGAGAAAGAGGCTGTTCTTTGCGATTCTTTCGATCATTAGCACCCGGTAGTGCTCTGTATTTGTAAGTTGGTGAATCAGGGTTGACTCTAACAATAATACTATCATCCTCATCGTTATTCCAACTACTGTTTTCATCAGAGCTAACAACAGACATGGAACTCGGCAAATTTCTTTTATCACTTTGCTCTCTATCACTAATGTCAGAGAAGAATGAAAAGGAAGGGGCTGGTTTATCACTGCTTTCAGCAACTACTTGCTCTGTACCATTAGTTTGACATTCGGTCCATATACCATTGACCTTCTTCCAAAAAGTAGTTTCCTTTTGTTCTGCCAAGACATCATAGGCAAAACCTTGGGTACGTAAATCATCCCAATCAATCACCTTTTCAGGTTCTCCCCACCCATCACCTTCAGTGATCATTGGACTGTTTCTAAAATGATTCTTGCTTGATGTTTTGAATAGTTTTTTATTTGGTTCCAAGGCCTGCTGCTGCCATAGTTCATCTGGATTGATTCCCTTTGATTCTAACCAAGTTTCTTTTTGATTTTCTGGTTGAATGGTAGATTCATTAGCAGAGGCTTTGCTCCAAACATTGTTACTACTTCCTCCAATACCCCAACCACCCAAGTTAGTATGACTATTGTCCCCTTGAGTGTATTCAGCCCATCTTCCCTTAGATTCATTGTTAACCTCTTCATAATCCTCTTCTTCCTCTTCCTCTCTGTAATTGTCAGTGTCAGAAGATGATTGTGGGGATTCATTTATTGCAGATGAATAGTCATCATTAATCACAGGAATCCCACCATTATCATTGAAATCTTTGGACCAAATAGCAGGTGTGGTTGGACGAGGAGCAACAAAAGTTCTTAAGCTTTCCAATCGATTCAAATTGCTTTTCATAGGTAATTTTGCTACAATAAAATGAGTATTATCAAATACATGTTGCATATCTTGTTTACTTGGCATGGTACTTTGCTGAGCCTTTTTAGTAATTTCAGCTTGTTCTTCCTAAATTAAACAAAATGATGAATAATGGGCACATACTGTGTTCCGTTGCTTGTGCTTACTTGCTCAACATGATCAAACAAAGCGAGCAGTTCTTGGGTGGTTACATCTAAATGTTTAGCCAGCAATACAATTTGATAACCAGTTAATAAATGATCATTGGGTATGGGACACAATTGGGGATCGTCAGAATAAGCCAAGGCATCAATATTAGCTCTGTTGAGTATGATTCTGAATGGCAAGGTAGATGAAGGAATTGATTGATCATCATTGTACGTATCAATAACTGAGCCTTTCAAATCTTGATAATTAATTAATTTGATTGACCTCAACCTATGATTAATACAATGACAACATAATTTGTAGATATCCACGGGCGAAATTGGACCGCAAGAATCCATATAGATTTCAGTGATGGATTTCGTAATCATCAGGGTATCAATAGCAAATAGTGAAGAATGAATATTGGGACAATGAATAAGGTGGAGCTGTGAGAGATGCTTGATATAAGGATTACTCACAATAAACTCTAACCCTTGATTGGTGAGTTGAGGACAGTTCTTTAATCCCAATACTTGAAGGTGAGGCAACAGAGGACTGATGGCTTGAAGGTTATCGTTTGTAATGTTCATATTCTCAATCAAAAGCTTTGTTAACTTGGGTGTCCAAGCGGGTTGCTGCTTATCCAAATAAACAATGGGTGACTTTTCAAATATTGTTGGATTTGCACGAATTTCTAAATGTTGTAAGTAAGGACAGCTTGTTAATGAGATCAAGATAGTCTGTGCACTAATCTTTGTACATCCTTCCAAACAAAACTTGGTCAAATAGGGGAATGCTTGTAACACACGACTGATATGAACATCCTTTATTTCACTAGTCCCCGTCAAGGTAAGCTTCTCCAACTTCAAATGGTCTGGTGTACAAATTCTCTCTAATACGTTATATTGTAGTTTCTCTAAGCTGATTTGAAGATCGGTCAGGTGAATGGCCTTGTTGACTAGATTAGTAGCCCATGCTTCGTCAATATTAAAAAAACCGTCCAAGTGAAGACTAGTCAATCTTGATAACAAGTTGTTAATATTGAGTTGTTGATGGGGATAGCCACCAATGATATGAAGTCGACTTAGCTGAGGCGCTGCAAAAGCAAGGTGTTCCCAGTCGGCGCGTTCCAACTGCCAACCATAGCAAGTAAAATCAGTAATGTTCTCACAACTTTTGGCAAGTAGAAGAAGAAATTTAGGGTTCGCTAATACTTTAGCATTTTCATAAGAATGACGCTCAACTGTAGAACGAACGATAGTCTTGAAAACTGTTTCCTCTTTTGCGTCCAAAAAGGCCAAATAGAGATCGCGAACCAATAAAGCTGTCTTCCTTGATGTGCGAATTGTGTCTACAAAAGCACGTAATTGTTGTGGTCGTTGAAAACGAGGAGCTTCCCAAAGGACATTTACAGCAGCAATGGACCAATTAGGGTGAATCAAACATGTCTCATATTTATCCTTTCTATCAACCAACAAACGGCAAATATGTTCCATAATAGATGTTGGCAACGTTAAAAATCGATTACTTGGCTCTTCGAATTGAAAATTCTCCCAAATCTGATCATCGTTCATTGTTGAGAAAGTGTATGTGTGTTTTTTTTTTTTTTAAAAAAAAAGACTATTTGACTTTGTTTTATGAAAATTTTCCCTTTTTGTATTTTATTTTCATTTTTGTAAACAGCAACAATAATAATGATAGACACTCGTACAAAGAAAATAACAATGAAGCTCTAGGCAAAAAAAAAAAAAAAAAAAAAAAGAATTTATATTAAGATTTACGGTTTTGTTCAGCGATGGACAGTATAGACATGATTTGATTTTGTTGTTCTGCAGTTAAATCCTTTGTCAAGAGGGTATAGGATGCATTGTTATTTTGCTGCATATTTCTAAAAACTTGTTCAAAGCAAGTATAAGGATCAATTTCATCCAATGGCGATTCAAATAATATTTCCTCTTCAAGCTCTTCTTCCTCTTCACCAAATTCTTCAAGTTCACCACTGTTATTGGCTGATGCTGCTTGAGAAGCAAGATATTCAAGATATTCATTATCTTCATCAGGCACATCATCGTCATCCTCATTTGCTTCATCGATTTCGTCTTCGTCGCCTCCACTCAAGTAATCCTCTCCGAATTCATCATCAAAGTTACCATACAATTTCTCCATATTGTTACGGTTTTCTACAGCTTTGGGTAGTGACTGGAACACATTTACAATAAAAGTCAGTAATTGAGGCCAGCCAGCTTGAAGTGAATTAGGAACCATTTCGATCGGTAATTCTAATAAGGAAGAAATAGCCACAATCACCAATTTCTTGTCGTGCACTCTTGTGAACTTGGGCAATGTGTTGAACCACAAAGTAAAGAACCCTTGGGTCCAGTTGTTTTCTTCAAGTAGTCTGAGGGTCAGCATGGGATTGTAATATAAACAATTAATGACAACTTCAATACAGTGAACCTTGAACTCAGCTGTTTTCATGGATCCTGTAAAGATGAATTGGAAGGCCAAATTGAGGAAATGAGCGACACATCCATCAACATGTCCGCGACAGTTCAACAAAACTGATTCCATCAATTTACATGCACAAATACGATCTTGTTCTCCTGTTCTATCACTCTTCATGACAGTATCAATAATGTCAAACATCATGTGTTGTACTTGACTGTTTTGAATAAATACATCTTTGCCGTAGGAGATATAGTTGTCTAAGGGTGGCAACATCTCCTCCATATAATCAATACCAGAGTCTTTGAATGCTCCATAGATCAATTCAAACACTCCCCACATGGTAGGTGTCACTCGCTTGGATGAGAAGGTACATGAGTCAATAATTTCAAAGATTTCATCATACAAGTCTAAAATCTTCTTTTCCAATGTGTATGTGATCACTGGCAATAATGCATTTTCCAATTGTTGAAGAATTTCTGGTGTACTTTCGAGACTAAGAATCAATGTACCAATTGTCTTTAATACACCCATGGCTGCCATGGTTTTATCGCTTAATTCATCAATGTCTCCATCAAATTCATCATCATCTTCTGCATTGTTCAAAGCGTTGCTTTGATTTAATTCTTCCATGATACGTAAAAATGTATCTCTTAATTGTGTACACAATTGCACAGCAAAGGGTGTCAACTGTTCTGCAAATACCTCAACAAACTCTTCCATCACGTTGGCTAATGTATCAATATCAATTTCGTTTGTCAAATTTAACAATTCTTGCATAATAAATGGAAGACTGGGTGCCATCGCGTTACGCACACTTTCATGTCGAATCATGGGCTGTAATGCAAGACAAGCCTGTACTTTGACAGCCAATTCAGTATCACGAATACAGTCCGTCACACTTTGGTATAAGGTGGCCAAGTTTTGTTCATTGGCAAAATCCAAATCACTAAAATGTCTTGTCAAATCACAGGCACGAGCCCTGAGGAAAGGGTGCTTGCTTTTGAATTCTGGAAAGACATGGGTGACAAAGAAAGGCTCCATCATGTTGGCTACAGGGGATTTCTTTTGCAGGACTTGATAAGACAGACCACCAATCATACAAAGGGCACCATCCTTTTCTCTTGGGTTCTTTTGGTCTTCGGGTGCTTCCAAATATTTGTTGAGCACGCTATTGACAAAGTTCAGAATACCTAAAAAGGTATGCTTTTTACGATCGCGTGCCAAGTCAATCAAGAAGTTCATGGCGTTTGTTTGGGGTGAATGGAAATCTTCAAGAGGATCCACCTTCTTGTGTACAAATTCTACAGGATCTTCATCCCAAAGTTCTTGATCTTCATCAGAGAAACAAAGTTGGGGGAACACAAAGTGGGCGACTAAGGTTTCAACGTGAGGCTTCAATAATAACCAAGTGGTTTTGTTCTTTACACAGTCTGCAAAAAAACAAGAAGTTAAAGCTAAAACTTTGCTAGGAATCCAAATTTCCTTCTTGATCCAACATTCAATTTGGTTCAAGTAGGCTTGAAGAATATTAGGAGCAAAGTTGGTTGAAAAGCTTTTGGCAAAGCCGCTGTATTCTGAAGTACTACTGCGAGGCATGGTGGCGGGATTACCGTATTTAGAGAACAAACGGTTCAAACAGTGATAAGCCCACTTCTTTGTCTTCCACCAAGGGTATCTTTCTCTTTCGTCCGCATCAGCAGGCAAGGCTTGGTTAGGAATCTTTTTTTCAATCAATTGAAGGAATAAAGTACCCCAAGGTACAAGGGAAGCTGGATCTTGAAGACATTTGGGTAATTCGATTTGAATACCGGAATGATAGATCTTTAAAGAAAGCTTGAGCATTTCGGCCGCTTCTATACTATCAGATCCAATCAAGTTAGAAGCAATCGTCTGAATAGCGGGAAATGTCAATTTAATAAGTTGTCTAAAAGGTTCTCGACGACTTCCAGTTCTCCATCTAAAACAAAAAATAACAATTAGTACCATCGCTTATAGAGTCTTTGTGCATGTATTACTTACTGGTAAACTTTAACTACTTCTCGCAAAGCTAATAAACCCACGTAGACTAGTCGAACATCGGAGGAGGTCAGGAACTTTTCAATTTCGCTCACGAAGTTAGGCCACTTTTCAGGAAAATCGTTGGTTAAAATAGTGTTTAAAGTTGAGGTCAGCTGAACTCTAATAATTGATGTGGTTAAATATCTTTTGAAGGGTTTTATACTCGAAGCTTACTGGACTTGATTGGGAGCAGTTACTAAGGCTTGAAGAATAGTTTGCTTCACCATGTTGCGGTCGTCGTCATTTATTGGAACAGCAGAATCACGTTCACCATCCCATGCTTTGTTTAAACGATTCTTAAAGTAAATAGCAGCTAACAAAAAATATAAATACAAAAGCGCGTCAAATCATTTTACACCATTTACCTGCTTGTCGAGCCCCAAGCTCTAATTCTTCAGAAGCGAGTATTTGTAATACAATAGGTAAGAACCCGTTATTTGCTTCAATCTACATTTTACAATTAGCTCTTTGAAACAAAAAAAAATAGTTTACGTTTCTAATATTAAGTTCTGCCTGTTTATGGACATTGGGGTCAGGATGATATGTTGCTACAAACAACTGATAAACTGTGTTCTGGTCCATCCTCAGTTATAGACAGAAGAAAGAATGGGAAGAGTAGAGGAAATATTAAAAAACTTTTTTTTAATGCCAGTTACCGTGACTATATTTTGTTGTTTCAGGGCAGGATCCTTCTGAGCAACGTTACACATATTGTTTTCAATATTCAATTGTTTTGTTTTTCACTTTTGCACTATGTGGAAAAATTGTTCTCGCGTTTTATAAAAAAAAAATTAATATGCTTTTTAAGTAAAAAACCACACACAAAGTAAAAATAAATTAGTGCTTTTTTAAAGTAAAATATACGTATTACTGTATACGCGAAGTGCACAAATTTATTTAAAATATGCAGCACATTCAAATGTTGGGGCAAAGTCCCCTAGTGAAGTGGTCAAGTTCTTTCTGCTGGATTAGTCTCTCGTCTGGTGGCACTAGTTCCAATCTCCATGGTCGTTTTCTGTTTGTTTGTTCGTGGGGTTAAGCCCTATTATTAAAAATTGTTTCTTACGATGACCAGCTAAAAATGCGGCATCCGAATAAAATCCTCACACACAAAAAATTTTTATTAAATATGCTTACGGTTGAGACTAACTTCAATTTTGGTTGCATAATATCTACAAAATCCTTGTAGGTCATTATACAAGGCTCGGTTGTAAGCATTTGTAATCCTTGTCGTTAATCTTTCCTCATCCAACGGCTGTTCTTTTTTGAGTTTTTTTTTTTTTTTTTTTGCAAACAGATCAAAATTGCTCAATTAGATTGAGCTCAGGAGAGTAAGGAGGTAGATACATACATTCATAGCTGCAGCCTTTAATGTGTCTTTGAATGTCTTCATGCTTATAAATGGGAGCGGTATCTATTACCAGACAATGCCGGCGAAATTGTTCATAACGATCCATTACATCTAAAGTACTGCTCATAAAGTTGAGGTAATGGCCAGTAACTGTACCACCATGATTGTTATCTTTCGCTTTTGTTTCTCCCGTTGCTTTTCTCTTTTTTGACAGAGCTAGTGCTCGTGGCCGTCTTACACTTAAAATCACAACGAAGCCGTGCCAGCTTTAAAGATGAGGGGAGTCTTATCAGAAGTGAACAAAGAATACTCCTTGCGAGGTGGAGATTTTCTACGAGATGAGCGACCAGTGATGGAAGCATACGTGGAGGAATTGGCAACTTGGCTTTTTGGTAGTAGGTCTGCAAATGAAGGCAAGGTCAAAGTTGGTTGTTCAACGGTCGAGCCTTGAACGTTGGAAGATGAAAGTTGTTTGCTACCCGGTGGGTCAGCGGAGTGGTTACCCAAAAATTTATTAGGGGAAAGAGCCATGATAAAAATTAAAAGAAATTGTAGTGCGCATGAAGCGGTGTGTGAAATAAAAAACTAGTCACTGACTAGAAAAAGGTAGAAATACAAAAAAGTAGTGGGTTTGCAAAAATAAAATAAAATAACAAAATAAAAGAACAAAATAAAAGAAAAGTTGTAACAAAGTATAGTTTGTTTGTTGGGTTGAACGCACGGGAGGGTTGAGAGAGAGGCAGAAGCAGAGTTATTCAGTCACGTCAAGGACTTGCGGCAACAGCAGAGAAGGTTTACCATTAGTATAATACCAATTGAGAAATGTTGAGCCTGAAGTGTCCAAAGCATCGCCAGTGAACGTCTCATCAGGATGGCAGATTTGATCTATTTCCAGGAGTATTTTGCTGATTTCTGGCCACCACGTCGACCAACGAGAGACAACGTGAGTGTTAGCAGTGTTTTGCTTGGCTGGTGTACTGGGCAGCGTATTCAAGACGTAATCCAAAGGATTAGGAGGCGTAAGAATAGCCACATCCAGACGAGAAGCGACAGACAAACAAGAGAGGAGATGGTTTCGGGACGCATGAGGGTGTCCACAGCTACAAGGAGCAGGACGGCCAGGCAACCAGCCCATTTTCCACCGAAGGAGACGACTTCGCTCATACTTGCTCATAGGGATGAACAAAATGGGGTCTACGCTAAGAACACCACGGCAGGCACACAACAGTACCGGAGGGAAGGAAGAAGCACGTATTGATCGTAAGGAGCGAGTACGGTAGTCTAGGATCGATTGACGCAGGTGTTTTGGCGGTGTGTAATAGGTAAGACGATCTTCCACCGTAGTGGTTGCACCGTTATACTGAGGATCTCGCCAGATAGGATTAGCACGTAAAAGGGCTGGCCAACGGAACCGTTTGTACTGGGGGGCCGTTTCAGTAAAGGAACGAATGGTGTGCAGTAGCGTATCCTCTGGCAAGAAGTGAGTACGTAGGATGAACTTCAATACCAAAGTATGGGCTCGTTCATGCATGGCAGGGAGGGATGTCATGTGTCGAAACACCGTGGTAGAGGCTGTACGATGTCCACCAAAAGCGAGACGTAGACATTGGTCTTGAGCCTTGTCAAGCAGCTTCAGGTTCTTCATTGTGAACAGACAGAGACACAGACCATATTCCAGCTTGGGTCGGATAAATATCGCGTACAAGCGGCTAGCAATAAGGCGAGAGAAGCTTGGAGCATGGAGGCCCAGAGACTGCAACGTATTACGCATGGCAGGCAAAGCAGAGGCAATGTTGCGTTTAAGCAGTTGGTCAGTAGCAATAGCGCCTTTGGAGTCGAAAGGAATACCCAAATATGGGAAAGAGTCAGCAATGGGTATTGGATTACCATACAAACGTAGAGGAGGGGCACCATAGATCGTAGGTGAGTTAATTACCACACACTTTGCTGGGTTCCATCGATAACCAAGTTCCATAGAATGCTGAGCAGCTCGACGAAGAAGACGGGGCATTACGTCAGGTGCAGCGACAATTACCACATCATCGGCATAGAGCAGGCAATTGATCCATAACCCAGAATATTCTCTACGTGGCATGGTACCAAAGACACGGGAGGAAATTGGTAAAGGGACAGCGCGGAGGACAGCAGGAAGAGAATTGATATATATGGAATACAGGAAAGGCGACAGGATAGAGCCTTGTAGCACGCCAGTCTTGGGCCAAAAGGAACGCATTGACAAAGTAGTAGATGAGCTGTGGAAGGTGACAAGTTTGCGTGTCAAGGACACCAAGACGGTCAAAGGCACACTTATTCAATCCATTAACACCGTGGCATTGAATCGAAAGAACTGGTTCCAGTTGGTATCTATTGCCACCAGCTGATCGCCCATTACAAACTCAAGGAGATTACCGCAACATTTGATATTGCATGGACTCTGAAAAAGCAAAAACAGCGTGCCTTGGACCTGGGTACTGTGAACGGTGTCAAACTCTCGCAACTGGGTGCAGAAAAGTTTGGAAAGGAGCTCGACAAACTCATGGATGCTGTTGACAAGGAGAACCGTGATCCGTCGCAGCCAACTGGTGCCACCACGACCGTCAAGCAAGAGCCAATGCAGCAACAGCAAGGTGTATTGGAAGAATGTGCCGAATACATGACAATGACTGAGGCCGATGGTGTAGCTTTCAAAGATTCGACCCTTGGCACGATTATCAAGCAAAAAGCAATCAGTATCTACTGCAAGTGGAAGAACGACATGCCCCTATCAGACCAAGAATTGCATTGGATGGCCTGTGGGTTGTCTTCCATCTTGGATTTGACAAAAACAGACTTGACTATGGAATTCTTGGACTGTACTAAGGACGAGCTGGAACAAGTGTCTAGTCCCCTAGTTGACAAGCGAAGTCGCAAGCAATATCATCTCCCTGCCTTGGTGAATCAAACATATGACATTGTCGTGTCGCTAATCGAAAAGGAACACAATGTCAAGAAGGCCATCTTGTACATTCAGCAAATCAAAACAAGCTGCCTTGACACAGAACGACTGCTTGCAGCACTGGTCACGTTGATCAAGATCGTTGACACCAACGCATTTCTGCTCAACCCTGATAACTTGGCCCGCGTGACAGAGTATGATTTCATCACGCAAGTTTGGGCACCCATCCTCAAGTCATTGATTGATATTCATGGTGTGTTGCGCATGAAAATTGGAGAGTCTACCTCAGATTTTGTTGCCAGTATCAAATTTCGCAGGGATTACAAAACAAAATAACAAAAATGAACAAACCCCCCTCGATTATAATTTATTTAATGCTTACAATGGTGTACGCCTTGCGGCACCGGAATAAAATCCTCCTTTTACAAAAAAAAAAATTAGTTCCCTTAAAATAATTATAATTTTTTATCTTAGAATTTAGTGTAACAAGTTCAGGACAACGAAGATGTAGCTAATGGAATAGCTGAAGCATGCAAATTAGCTCCCTCTTATCACCTTAGGGCATTTGTACAGCACTTGGGTAATGTATTTGAAAAATGCTCGAATAGCAACCCTAATGCTCATTTATTGACAAAAAGCGCTCGCTCATTGAGAATTGAAAATCCACCTTTTGAAATTTTTCATCCGTCTATTCATAAAAAAAAACTCGTCCTTTGGCGTTGCGTTAATTGAACTTTAAGGGTTGCCCTATTTGTGCTTTTCTATGGCGCATAATTTCTTTTTTTGTACATTTATCTTCACGGGTGAATTTGATGTCATACCAGGAAAAACAAAAGAGAGCGCGCGCCGTTTAAAGTTTACGTCATTTTTGAAAAATTCATTTGAGTGTCTACTTTCTGTTTCTTTTTTTTTTTTTTAGTCTTGTACTTTTTAAGGAAAAAATGATTAAAGGATTAAAGGGTGTCGTACGTACAATCAGAATATTTGTATATGTTTTTTATCTTACTCATCCATAAATAATCAGCTTTCAAGAACCAGATCACAGCATAAAGATAAGCCTTCCAATAGACAGCACTCAACTAGCTCTGGATCTAATGCAAAACAATCATCAGCCCATAATAAGCTTCGACATGTCCAAGTTGAGCCAGCTAATTCTGCTGAAACATCTGCAGCAGCTGATCTTTCTGTGAGCGATAATGTATGTGTGTACAATAATAAAAGATTAATAAAAAAAATCACGCGAATAAAGGAGAGAGGATTTTTCAGAACCACTAATAACACTTTATATAAAAGTTCATGCCTCGCTTTGGACGCTCAGCAGAAGTAACCAAGCAAATGATGATGGATACTCCTAAGGATACTATTCCTCCCATCGCTTCTGGTCCTCGTCGACAGCGTTCTTCAAGAATATATCCTGTTCGTGAGAAAACGGATTTGGAAAAATGTCCAAATTTTAGTGGTTTGTATTAAATATTTAACAAGCATTTGAAAACAATGCTCATATATACCCATTATTTATTTAGAAGTTCCTCCATCAAAAAGACAGGATTTGTTTATAAGAAAACTCATACAGTGCCAAGTTTTATTTGACTTTACTGACCCTTCCTCAGATTTGAAAAATAAAGAAATCAAAAGACAGGAACTACAAGAAATGCTAGAATATGTTGCAACTGTAAGAGGAGCGATTACAGATGCGGTATATCCAGATGTTGTTCGAATGGTATTACATACTATATATCTGGTATATATGTTCGCAGTGGACTAACGTTGCACCAGTTTAGTGTCAATACTTTTCGCACAATATCACCACAAATGATAACAGATAATGAAGGTTATGAACCTGAAGAAGATGAACCAGCACTTGAAACAGCATGGCCTCATCTTCAACTAGTGTATGAATTTTTCCTTCGATTTATTGAATCACAAGAATTCAATCCACAGACAGCCAAAAAATATATTGATCAGAAGTTTATTCTTCAAGTAATAAGAAAGAAATGTATTCATATATATATAGTTATTGATAAACTTATAAAATAGCTACTTGAATTGTTTGACAGTGAAGATCCACGAGAAAGAGATTTTTTGAAAACAACATTACACAGAATTTATGGAAAATTTTTGAATTTAAGAGCTTTTATTCGTAAATCGATCAATAATATATTCTTTCAGTTCATATATGAAACAGAGCGCTTTAATGGCATTGCTGAATTATTAGAAATATTGGGAAGGTAAAAAAAATGATGGAACGAAAGTGATAGAGATTAAATGTGTTTTTTTTAGTATTATCAACGGCTTTGCTTTGCCTTTAAAGAAGGAACATAAAGTCTTCCTTTTTAAAGTACTTATACCTTTACATAAGCCTGCTACTTTACCAGCATATAGCCCTCAATTAACATATTGTGTTGTGCAATTCGTAGAAAAAGACCCAGAACTTGTTAGCGATGTTATGCAGGGCTTAATACGACACTGGCCTAAGGTTAATAGCGTAAAAGAAGTTATATTTTTGGCAGAAATCGAAGATATTTTGGATGTCATCGAAACAGCAGACTTTGAGTCATTTATGATCCCTTTCTTTCAAAAATTGGCCCAATGTGTCTCTAGTCCTCATTTTCAGGTAACAAATCGAAAAAAATAAAATAGCATACTAAAATTGGAGATAAAATGAATTAAATATCACTATGTTTAGGTTGCAGAACGAGCATTGTACTTTTATAACTACGAAGATGTTGTTCATGTACTCAGTGACAATATAGAAGTTCTTATGCCAATTGTTTTTCCATCATTGTATAAATATTCAAAGGAACACTGGAATAGAACTATACATGGACTTGCTTACAATGCTTTACAACTGTTAATGAGAATCAACCCAACTTTATTCGACGAATATGCAGAAAAATATAAAGATGAAGGGTAATCCTATCATCATCAAGAGAAAATACTCACATTTTTCTAGTGAGACAAAAGATAAATCTGCTGATGATAGAGCTGCTGTATGGAAAAAGCTGGAAGAGAGAACAAAATTAGGTCCAAGTTTTTGCCCAAATGATGAATCAATAGTAAATATGACTGAAATATAATAATAATAAAAAAAAGTTAACGATCTTATTTAGTTTTCTATAGAAAATAAGCGTATACCAGCATTAGCCAATTCAGCGAATACCGAAGTAATGGCTTTCAGCAACACTCATTCGACTCAACCTAATACTAAAAATAATGATACCTCAGCTATACATCAACAGGAAATACATGATGCAGCTAACGATTCAGATAGCGATTCGTGGCACAGTGTCTAATTGCTAGATAAAAAAAAAAGGAGGAAGCATGTGTTTGTACTCACACATCAATGGACTACATATTATACAATAGAGAAAATTAATATAAACTTCATTTATGCGATACCAGTTTTCAAAATGATAATAAATCATCAGTCATTGTTATTATTCCATTCTTGATTTTAGCAATTGTATAAATTGCACTTGGAAAGCAATATTATTCTACTGTTTCCATTTAGACACAACTATAAAAAGGATAGCTATAGCTTTGTTAAAACAGAAATTATGGCTTTAAAAAACTGGCTCGATGCCAGATTTCATAGATTATATTATGATGATTCTTTCTTTGAATATCAAATAGAGACAAACTTGTGTTTAAATCAAAGGAACAAGATCATAAAATGTATTTAATTTTGACTACACGTTTAAAACATTCTGGGTTTATGAGATGATGCTATATTTCTTCAAACATTAAAAATAGCTTAGTATTAATTAATATTTGTGCGTTATGGCCAACTGAAATAATAAGTCTTTACACCAAATTGTAGACAATTGAAACTACAAGATGTTTTTTTTTTTTTTTTTTTTTTTTTTTTTTTTTTTGATTTCTCACACTCCTGTTTTATTTATATATATTTGTGAATTAAGAAACATAAGCTATGATTTGTAAAAATCATTATGAAGCTTTGGAAATAACGTTGATTTTTCAAGAAAACATAAACTTTTTTCAGGAAATTCTGTTCTTCAAAAGTTGACTGTGAGCCGAAACTGCAGTTGTCTTGTAACAAAACACCTCTCAATTCTTTAGCCTATTCAATAATAAAATCCTTTTTTTTGCATTTTAGCAAATGCTTTAGTAGGCGTAAAAAGACAAACAAAGCTTGTAGCAGAAAAGCTGCTCAAAATCTTCCTCCATAAACTTCACTACCTTGCTATCATTTGGTGAAAATTTTACAGTCTTTCCAAAGAGATTCGTTATGTAGCAACCAGGTGCTACAAGCCGCAATTCGGTAAAGACAACCTTCAATCCTAAAAACATGTACTTTAGCGAGATTCTTATGAAACGCCCAGAAGAGCTATATATTACCACCAATTTGGCCGTTAATAGCTTTTTTCTGCTTTGACTTTTCAAAATCCAAACTGCGATGCTTTATTATTTAGCTGAGAATAGTCTTTGCCTCGGTGAGAACTTTACAACCATCTGCCTTTACAAGGTGTGGCTCTTTACCATGCTTCTTGAGCTCGGTGCTTGAAATAGCGTAATATTTCCCTTCTACTGACAAACAAAGTCGAAGATCTATCTTGAATAAGCTGTAAAGAAGCAGACTTTGATTTTTGACCCGAAGATATATAAAAATTAATGCAAGGTTCAAAATTGAAAGGTGCATTAAAATCAAGTCATGCTTTAAATTTAAAGCATGTTATAGAATTCATAAAAACTATAAAAACATTTATTTCACTTACTTTTGACAAACTTACTTCTGACATACTTTAATTTTGATTGTTTTTGAATAAATATCATTCAAAGCAGATTTTTTTTATTATTATTTTACTAAATATCAAGAATAAGTCAAGTAGCTTGAAGCCAAATATCTTCATTGTATCCCTATTAAAGCACACATCAAGCTATTATCATCTCTATATCAAGACTAATATACTTTAAAACAAGATTTGGTGGTCACTCCTATCAAAAAAAATACTCAAATACAACTTTACTTTATATTCAAAACTACTTTAAACTATCTATAAATACACAAAACCTAAACAGAAAACAAGCTATTACAAAGCCATTAAAAGCATCATCCCTATTTCGATATTTAAAAAAGAAGATGAGACTTTTGAATGCTATACTTTTGACGACATATTACCAAACAGTATTAATAATGGTGTTTTCAAAAGATGTCTCAGATATTTGACCAAATTTTGACTATTAATGTCCATTCAGACAAGCCTTTCCATTTTTGTATATCGTCATTATTAGGACTTAATAAATTATAGCTATGAAAGTTACAATGGGTGAAATATCAAATAAGTTATATACATCCGTATATTTACATGTGGGCAGCAATTAATATTTTTTTCTATTTCCTCAATATGGTTAAAGAATAATATCGTATAAAACTTGTGCTTCTGAACAAGCGTCATCCAATATTTGTATTATACAAATGTCAGTGAGTGTAGTAAATTAGGTATATGAAGTTGTATATTACCTTTTCAGTCGTACTGTAAATCTTTTTTAATTCCTGATTTGGCTGTGGAATATTAATATTTCAAATTTGTTAGTCGTGGCCATATACACCAGTGGATTAGAAGTCGCTCAGGTAGTGCCAATTTACAAAAAGGATGATCCTATCGAGCCTAACGACTATAAATCCATTAGCCTTACTTCCATATTTCGTAAAATACTGGAACTTTGTTTATATCAACTCCTTATTGAAAATAGCCTTCCATTAGATCTAGTTCAAAATGGCTTTTGTGAAGTCGGAGGATCGCTAGATCAAGCTATACGTTTAGCTGAAATTTGCAATATTCTTCATTGATACCACTGTGTTACCCCGGTTCTCACTTTCTTGGACATTAAATCGGCATATGGCACCGTAGACCGCAATTATATATGGCAAAGATTAGAGCATACAACATCCGTGGCATTCATATGTCTACTTCGAAATTTACTTCACAATGTTCAAATAGAAGTCTTGCGAAACAATGCCACCTCAACCCGATTTTCACCTGCCACGGTAGACAAGGATCTATACTCTCGCTATTCCTTTACTCTCACAATCAATAGCAGAAGACATCTCTCACATCCAACTTGCTCCTCTCATGAATTGCATTTTATATGCTGACGACGCAGTATTCATCGTAAATAAGGGGCAAATAATACACTTGCTGAAGAAGTGTGAAGATCGCAACCACAACCTTGGATGTGGGTGGAGCCCAAGTAAATTTGTAATTTTAGACCCACAGAACAACCATTAGCGTACACTCTTTATGGAGATGTACTTACAGCCCTACTTTCTTTCTCCCATCTTGGAATTCTATTTTGGCCTGGTGAATATCTCAACACCCTTGACTTACTCAGCAATAATATCAACAAAGTGCCAACGATGATGAGCCAACTCTCAACAATTGACCTTAATTCCAAAAATATTAACATACTCCTTGCTACTAGATTCTATACTCAAATAATTCATGCTCAATTACAATAGGGGCTTGTAATCAATAAAATAACATTATTTCTAGCCAAGGAACTAGAAGACGCACAAGACATATGCCTACATGGAATCTTTGGCGGCTATAGTTGATCCTCTGTCAAAGAGATGTTGCATCTAACTAAACTATCTCCAACGCAAGAACGCACTTACACAGTACAAGTCCAATTCCTGTTACATTCACTAACTGCACCTGACGATGTTCTGCTTACCTGCCTATTATCTCATATACGTCGCTCTGACAGCCATTCATATTGGTATAAACTTTCCAAATCACCATTATAGACACAATGCCTACCCCAACCAGGGTCATTAGACAAACATATACGAGAAAAGATTCAGCTGCAGTTTCGTCAAGGCAACCTTAACCAGACTCGATCATCTCGTAACTCTACACTTCTCTCTCAATGTCGCTAAACAATACCCTTAGACCCCATCCTCTGGCTACCAAAGACAAAAACTGAAAGGAATTGATTCATTCTCTGATGTCTTGACTGGTTACCCAGGTGGAAAACGAGTATCTTGCCCAAGGCATTCTACCCAGATGCTCACAAAACAACATGCGATAAAATGCCTCGATATGCATCATCGCTTGTAAATGCCAGAAACAGTTCAAGATTCTCTATCGCTCTCCCTCAACAAACTACCAACTAGAATACTATGTTCCTCTCACTCTGTCTCTTCATGGTTTATTAGACGGCCTATCATACACAATATACTTTATGAATTTGATTACCTGTTCCATGATAAGGGCTAGCTTTCACCGCCATTTCAATTAGGGTAAAAATTCCTTGATTGGCTATCCTCTTCCTCTTACTAGTAATACTCGTTTATCTCCTTCTTCCTTATCTTTTTTACCCTTGATCACCAAAGGGGTTCTTTAGCTTCCACTCATTTTCATTGATCTGACTATTAGACATCATGCGCTCAAATTAGGTATTGATTTTTTTTTTGTATAAATAAAATTTAAAAATTTAAACGTAAAGGCTATTTTACTCTTATTTATCATGGTCAATTTACAAATTATTGGTGCTGGTTATGGCCGCACAGGAACTAAGAGTTTACGTGACGCACTGAATTATTTAGGGTACAAATACAAAGTAAATATCGTTCTTTTCGTTTACATTGCGTAGATATAGTACACATCATATGGAAAACGCTATTTTGGATCCTGAGCAAATTCCAGAAATATTTGAGAATGCTTATAAGCATCCTGATCAACCAGTAGATTGGGAGCGTGCTTATCAAGGCTATAATGCTGCTGTGGACTGGCCGACCTCTGCCTTTTTTGACAGGCTATACCCATTGTGTCCTAATGCAAAAGTAATATTGACTATTCGTGACCCTGATGACTGGTTTAATTCAATATCCAAAACAATCCATGAATGGCCTGGGGTAGATGAGAAATGGCCTCAGCAGGTACTACGAGCCAGAAAAATGGCACGCACCGTGGTCCGTGATGGAGAGCTAGGAGGAGAGGGCTTGGGAGAAAGAAGGGAAGAGCTGATTCAACAGTTTGTTGATCATATTGAACACATCAAAAAGGTGGTGAAGCCTGAGAATTTGCTAATTATGGAGTTAGGTGATGGATGGGAAAAGCTTTGCAAGTTCTTGGGAAAGCCAGTACCTCAAATGCCTTATCCACATTCAAATAAACGGGATAACTTTCCTCAATTGCTGCATAATATCCGAATACAGCTTACAGTCAAAATTAATTGAATGAAAAGAAAACAGAAACCAGTTCTTGGTTCAAATAAAATTGCTAACAAATATCAATTGTTTGATACTAGCCTTTTATTTTTTTTCTGAGACAGAATGCATTTAGCACCAGAGACTCTATATAGCATCCCTTTACTGCTATAAAATAAAGTTATTTTTTTTTTCTTGAGATATACCTGATAAATACAGATACATATCTCTAATAGCTAGTAATATAATTAATCTTTTTATAACAACCTATTTACCCTTGCTTTATACCTACTAAAATCGATGGATTGAAGTATCTAGAAACAGCGGCATTTTAAAATTCATGCCAAAAGCATATTAAAATAGTATGGCCAGGGTTATAGTTGTCTTTTTTTTTTTCTAGTCTTCAAACATGCTTTCTCGTGTCATTGCTCGTCCTGTTGTTAGCGCACTTAAAACCGCTGCTCGTCCTGCTTCTATTTCACCTATCGCTCGCAAAGCTTTTGCTAGTACCGGATCACGCTTTTTATCCACTAACGCCTTTGAACAAAAGCGTGCTACAGTTCAACGTAACATATAGAGTTTAACATTACACTTTTTTTTTTTACTCAATTTACTTGTAGATCCTGCTCCTCAGTGGAAGGCACAATCGCTTGTGAATGGAGAATTCAAGGAACTTTCTTCAGCCGATTTTAAGGGAAAGTTTCTCGTCATGGTCTTTTACCCTGCCGATTTTACCTTTGTTTGCCCCACTGAACTTTTGGCCTTCAGTGATCGTATCGAGGATTTCCGCAAGCTCAATGCTGAAGTTGTTGGTATTAGTGTAGAGTAAGTATTTGGATTTTATAGTTGCATAAGATAAACTGACTCTTATTTTTTTTGTCAGCAATGTTCACTCTCACTTGGGTAAGAAAAAAAAAAAAGCAATGTTTTTATAAAGAAGGCTTCTAATTTAACATGACAACAGCCTGGACCAATGTTCCCAGAAAGCAAGGTGGTCTCGGTTCCATCAATATTCCTCTTGGTAAGTGTCAAACCATGGTAGAGGTAGGAAAACGCGCGCCTAACTAGATTATTCTACTATAGTATCTGATATTAAAAAGGAAATTTCTACAGATTACAATGGTATGTGTCACAAGAAAAAAGCATAAAAAATGACAGTTCTAAATTGTACTTGTGTAGTCTTAATCCCTGAAGAAGGATTGGCTCTTCGCGGTTTGTTTGTTATTGATCCTAAGGGTACTCTTCGTATTGCCAACATTCATGATTTACCTATTGGTCGCTCTGTTGATGAAACTTTGAGAGTGATTGAAGCCATCAAGTTCACTGATGAACACGGTGAAGTATGCCCTGCCAACTGGACAAAGGGTGAAAAGACAATCAAGCCTGACCCCAAGGGTTCCTTGGAATACTTTGGCTCTGCCAACTAAAAAAGAATTGTAATAAAGTAAATTTTTGTTGTCTACTATATCAATTGTTTTTTAGAATTGCTAACCATCCACCAAAGAAAAGAGAAAGAGAGTTGAAGATGTATGCTATACAACGTAGCTTTCTTTTTATTTATAAAATATCTCAAATAAACCACGGCATCAATAAGAAAGCATAGTAAACTCCTTTTTACAATGATGTGCGGAGATTTGCGGTACAACAAACCCTTCAATGCCAGGGCCATAAATATTTTTTATCAGCTTTTTTTTTTGATAAAACATAAAAAAATGACATTTCTGACATGTCAACTTGCCTTGAGGACGATCAATAAAACAAGCAGAGTCACCACATTATCCCGATCTTATGCTTCACAAACTAAAAAGCCACTTGTTGATTTTACAGCCATAGAAAATAAGTGGAAGGCACGTTGGCAATCAGCTGAACCTGTCCCGATGGATCCCACACGACCCAACTATTACACCCTTTCCATGTTCCCGTATCCTAGTGGTATGCTGCACATGGGACACGTTCGAGTCTATGCCATTAGTGATACCATTCAGCGATTTCGTAGAATGAAAGGTTACAACGTCTTGCACCCTATGGGTTGGGATGCCTTTGGCTTGCCTGCTGAAAATGCAGCGATCGAACGAGGTATACATCCTGCAGAGTGGACAAAAAAGAATATTGCAGCAATGAAGGAGCAGATGTCAAAGTTGTGTATTGATTTTGACTGGTCAAAGGTTCAGTTCAGCAAAATACAATCAAGATTTCGTCTACTGAACTCCTTTTCTGTAGGAAGTAACAACATGTGATCCGGAATATTATCGATGGACACAATATATTTTTCTCGAGCTTTATAATGCAGGATTAGCGTATCAAAAGGAGGCTGTCGTCAATTGGGATCCTGTGGATCAAACAGTACTCGCGAATGAACAAGTTGATCCCGAAGGAAAATCATGGCGCTCGGGTGCTCTAGTTGAAAGAAAAAAATTGAAACAATGGTTCTTTAAAGTAACAGATCTCGCAGAGGTTGGTACATGTTTTATTACAGTGTTCTTCATTTAATAATTAAATTTGATAGGATCTTTTAAAAGACATTGATAGATTAGAGAATTGGCCTGAACGAGTTAAACAGATGCAGCGTAATTGGATTGGAAAATCAAAAGGAGCAGAACTCTTATTTAACATTGTAAGAAATAAATGTGTATACGATTTATTGATTCTAACACATTTATTTATTAGACATCAACTAATTCCATGGAACCTATCAAGGTGTTTACAAGTAGACCTGACACAATCTTTGGTGTACAATATCTGGTTCTTGCCCCAGAACATCCTTTGATTAAAAAAGAGTAAGAAACAGAACACTGACAACAATACATCCATTTGACTTTTCCTTTCCTCCTTCCCTTAAAGAACCTTACCAGCAGAACACGCAGCGAATGTTTTAGAGTTTGTAGAAGGTTTAAAGAAAAAGCAAAATATGGACGCTGCTGAGGAAAGCAAAAAAGGTGTTTTCACTGGCATGTATGCACAGAACCCTTTTACCAAAGAAGACATGCCTGTTTATGTTGCACCTTATGTGTTGTCGGATTATGGTACTGGAGCTGTCATGGGTGTTCCTGCACACGATAAGCGTGATTTTGAATTTTGTCAAGTGAATAAGGTTGTTCAAGACATTCGATATGTTGTCGAACCCTGTATTAAACCTGTGGATGACCCATTGGACAAGAGCACGCCTTTTACTTCCGAAGGCATTTTAACAGAGTTATCAGGACCCTACAAAGGTTTGAAATCAAAGGAGGCTGCCAAGGCAATCTTAAAAGAAGCACAAAAAATGGGTGTGGGTCGTCCTGCGACACAGGTTAGAAAATAAAGATAAATGAACAAAAGCAAATTAATGCAGGATCTACATAGTTTCGCTTGAGAGATTGGTTGTTGTCAAGACAGCGGTATTGGGGTGCGCCTATCCCTATCATCCATTGCCCTGCATGTAATGTTGTTCCTGTACCTAAGGAGGATCTCCCTGTGAGCCTTCCATTAGATGTCGAATTTTCCGGAAAGGGCCACTCACCTCTTGCTCGTAAAGAGGACTGGGTTAATTGTAAATGTCCAAAGTATGTTTTATATAAATTATGAAAAGATAGTATGTTTCTCATATATGATTAGATGTCAAGGACCTGCTAAGCGTGAAACAGATACAATGGATACATTTGTTGATTCATCGTGGTATTTTATGAGATACACAGATCCAAAGAATACATCCTTGTAAGTCCCAGATAGGATTGTTTTATTCCAAAAAAAAAATAACATTTTTTACTAGGCCTTTTGATCCAGTCAAAGCATCTGCTTTATTACCTGTAGATACATATATCGGAGGGGTCGAGCATGCTATCCTCCATCTCCTTTATTCTAGGTTTATCTCCAAGGTTTTACTAAAACAAGGTGCTTATCAACAATCACCTAAGACAAAGCCTGGAAATGGAGAGCCTTTTAATATCTTGCTTACTCAGGTAACAATTGATGAAAAAGAATACAACAAGTCTATAAACTAATTATCCTTTAGGGGATGGTGCATGGACGTACATTCAAGGACCCTAAAACATTAAGATTTTTAAAACCAGAGGAGGTAGACGCATCAGGTAAGATAAAAATAGAAAGAGTCCCTTGTCAACTAATTGATAATTTAAAGATCAATTAAACCCAAAGATTATTGAGACAGGGGAAACCCCTGTAATCACTTTTGAAAAAATGTCTAAAAGCAAATACAATGGTGTCGATCCAGTGGTAAGTAATTATTTATTATTTCACTAGCAAATTACTTATATTGATTCATAGGCTGTAACAGAGGAATGTGGTGTGGATCCTACCCGTCTTCATATTCTTTATAAAGCTCCGCCCTCAGAAGTTTTAGAATGGGATGATACAAGTATTGTGGGTATGCAAAGATGGCTTGCTAAAGTTTTAAAATTATCGCAATCCACACCAAAAATTACGGAGCCTCTGCCTTTGATCAAAGATATGTCTAAAGAAGAAAAGGAATTGTATAGGATAACAAACCAGACGATCAAACAAGTGACAGACAATATGTCTACCACCTATTCATTTAATACAGTTATTTCTGATTTAATCAAACTTTCCAATTCTATCTCTGCAAGCCCAATCACCACAAGTTTACCCGTCTATGGCCATGCAGTTCAATCTCTTGTAAAAATGATGGCTCCCATGGTGCCTTCCACAAGTGAAGAATGCTGGGAATATGTAGGAAATCAAGAAAATAGCGTGTTTCAACAAGCTTGGCCATCATTTCATGCTGAAGCCTTAGAAAAGGATGACCTCACATGTGTTATTCAGGTTCGCTCTTTTATGAATTTGCCTACGCGTGTGTTTTTTACTGACTTTTATATAAACAGATTAATGGAAAGACAAGACTGAATCTCACGATTCCTAAAGAAATATCAAATGATATAAACGAAATTGAAAAAAGAGTAAGAGCATCAGAAGCAGGACAAAAATGGCTTGCAGAAAAAACAATTAGAAAAAGAATCTTGGCCAAAAAGGGCGAACTTGTTAATTTTGTAGTAGTTTAAAATATATAGTTTTTTTTTATAAAGTACAAATCCTTTCCATGAAATTATGCTTAGATTTCCTCGCTTGAACAGCATTTGAGACACCATCTGTTTTTGACTTGTAAAAGATGGAGTACCTTTTAAATAATTGACAAAGAATGCCTATGTAAATTACAGGTTAGAATAATGTGAGAATTGAGTAAATGTATTGACGCGTACCATAAAACCAATACAAATGAAGAGGGAATATAGCCACTGCAACCATCCAAAGAGCCTCCAATCTATGACGCTGCTTAAGAGCAATGATCATATGTGCATGAAACACAAGACGAAGCACAAAGAAAGTGGTCGCAAACAGTAAGTCACATCTCCAGTGGTCCCTGAATGAACCCAAGGCAAGCAGAAGCGTAGGAAGCTCCAATAAACAGCTCGCACTAAAGAAAGACGAAGAGCGTGACTTGAGCAACCAGAAAAGTATACAAATATACAGTAGATGGTGAACCCATCCAGTCAATACTGTGATACGATGACGGTAGTAGATGGATCCAAGCGTTAAATCCAACATGAGATAGGATATAAAGAAACATATTAAAGCAGTATGAAAGTTGGAATCCACAGACAGCAAGTTCATATCCCAACCTGACTTCCAGAAGGACATAAAATGAGGAATTGAGACCACAGTACAGACTAGGCTGCTGGCAAACGTAAGTAGCCAACTGATTTGTTTATCTGTCTTTGCAAAGCCAGTTTTGATTGAATAAAAGAAAAAGAATATCAAGCTTGTAAAACTAAATAAAAATGATATGGACACAATAGGCTGTGATAACACTTGAAGAAGTGTAAGCTTTTGAATCATTAAAGTACAAAAGAAGAGAAAAAAAATTACTTTGACTAACCTTGTCAAACTCACTAGACAATTTATATTTAAACAAAAAAAAATAGGGAGAAAGTTTCTGGGAACAAACGATCGAAATAAGCTGTAAAAGATCAAAAAAGGACTAATGTATAACCAGGAGAATTTCCTATTATTTATCCCCAAGTGCATCCTAGGAGACAGAAGTAAGGGAAGGCTACAAAAAGTCGTTAAATATACATGAAAAGATGAACTAGGAGAAGGAGTACGGTTGTCAAAAGGCGGCAAATTAAGATTGTTTTTATTCTTTATGCAAAAGACAGTGAAAAAAAGAAAATGTAATACAACATAATCTTTTGTTCGTTTATGCATAAAAGGTAGTAGCACGGATTTATGATGTTTTCTTTGTTCTCATTATCGTCATTTATCATTTTATTTTCTAGGTCCCTTGATATGCCCCCCTCCCCTCCTATAATCAATATGAATCAAGTTGTCCTATAAGCATACATGGAACTGTTGCCCCCTTTTGCAATTTTGATAATTCTGTATTCTTTGGAGGTAACTGTAATAAGCCATTAGCCTCGGCCATACTCATCATTCTACTACTTATTTGGTTCCCGGTTGTTTGAGCAACCAATCCTCTCATGTCTGCTTTTACATGTACTCGATGAAATTCTGGTCTGGTATCCAATATTATATCACAATCCAACTATAAAAACAGAGTTTATAAAGTTTAATAAAGAAAGGGTTAATTCTTACCTGCACAGGAACGATCACATTTCTTGATTTATCCACTCCACTCATCTTACGCAAAGCGGGAAGAACAAATAGGTAAAATGTTACTGTGGCAGAAACAGGATTTCCTGGTAATGCAAATACCAACTTTGAATTTTTGCCACAAGGCACAGTGGCAAAAGTCGTAGGTTTTCTATAAAAGTCACCTTTTAATAACAAAAGAGGAACAAACTTCTCCTTATTTCCCTCCTATACTTTACCCAGGTTTCATAAAGACTCTTCCAAAGTGAATACTTGCACCCAGTTTTTGCTCTAATATAGGTTTCATCAAGTCTGCCTTTCCCATAGAGACACCACCGGTTGTGATGAGCACATCTACTCTAGATAACGCTTCCTCAAGAGCCTCATGTATATCATCCACATTATCGCTTACAATACCCAAATCTGTGGCTTCAAAACCTGCATTTCGGACAGCGGCCAATAGAGAGAGTCGATTAGTATCTCTGATTTGACCAGGTTTTAGGCTGTCTGTATGTATATGTTCCAATACTTCATTTCCTGAAGAAAGCACGCCGACCAGAGGTTTTCGATATACCTTGACATGCCGTACACCTACAGAGGCTAGCAGCGCTACCTCACTGGGGCCAACTTTTTGTCCCTTCATACCTACTTTTTCACCAACTCCACAGTCAGATCCTATCTCTCTAATGTTTTGGCCTTTGGAAGCACGTGATAAGATTTGGACGAGAAGCTCTTCTTTGCCATCATCAGAGGCTTTGATCAATTTGGTATCTTCGACCATAACAACAGCATCAGCTCTATCAGGAATCATTCCTCCTGTAGCCACATAGGCAATTTTACCCTTGCTTAAAGAAGTAGCAGTCTCTTGCTGTTCTGCCAGCGCAACAGACTCAACTGCATAAACTCCCGGTCCGTCCTCAGCTGCATAATAAGGGTTGTTTACTTTTAAGGGAAATTAGCATATCATCCTCGCTTACCATAAACAGCATAACCATCTACAATGGATGCACGATATCCAGGCACAGGTTCAATCGACTGCACATCTTCTGCCAAGATATAACCAGAAGCCAAAAACTGAGAAACTGGCATATTGATCACATTAAGTTGCTTGGTATGTTGATCAACCAAATCTTGTGCGTCTTCAACAGAGATTAAGGGATAAGGAGAACTACGGGCTTTTCTTGACACTGTGATCTGAATTTGTTATTAAAAAACACTAAATCTTTTCCACCGTCCCCTTTACCTGGTGCATCCAAAGGAGCAGATTGACCTGTCAAGTTTTCTTCACTCTCATGGTGTATGCACTGGTGTCCTTGGATTTGAGCATGTGTTTCCTTGACAGTTTCTGAGTGTTGATTTGAGAGTAAGTCCAAAGCGTGAGGTAATATCTTTATGATAGCATCCAGGTTTTCTTTACATGCCTTTGGACTGCCTGGAAGAGTGATGATGATTGTCTTATTTCTGATACCTGTAACTGGACGGGACAAGGCAGCAAATGAAGTGATTGAAATCGATGAAGATAGTAAGAGATGTGTTATGCCAGGTGTTTTGCGAGTTAATAATGGCTCTATCGCCTACGTCAATATTAATATGCATAATCATCATTTTTCTTTAGGGAAAAAGTTACTTCAGGTGTTCTATCTCTTTTCGAGAAACCAGTGCCTCCTGTCAATAAGATAATGTCAAGGCTGTCTGTGTCAGCCCAGGTTTCGACAGTTTTTTGAATGTCGTGAATTTCGTCAGGTACAATCCATTCTTTTTCGATTGAATATTTTTCTTGTTTTGAAAGAATTTCTTTTATAACAGGACCACTCTTGTCAAGTGATGCCTCTTTAGAAGCAGTATCGCTTACTACAGATAATTTACGTGTTATTTTGTCGAATAAGACTGAACAGTCTTCTTTTTCCTCTTTATTTTACCTGTCAAAATACCAACTGTGTAGACCATCAAACGCGAGAAAAAAAAAAAAAAAAAAAAAAAAAAAAAAGAGAAAAAGGAACGGAGATTGAACAACGTTCATTTATCAACCACCCCAAATAATGGTAACATACTATGATTTGTTTTGTTATTGCTGCTTTGCTTTGAAGAGACGTGCGGTTTGATCATTACCACTAATAATTAAGACACGCCATACCTTGTTCTATCCTCAATGATTTTCGATTATTATAATAAAAATAATACTTCTTTTTTAAACAGAAAATGATTAATAAACTATTTGCTTGTATGTTGTAGCATGTTTAACATAAAATGAGACGGTTGGAATATTTTGAGACAATCTAGGTTTAAAAGCTAGATTGTGTGTATTATTTTTGTAGACAAATGGTGAATTTCATTACATGCTGTATACATCCTGCTATCAATCTAATATTCTATCAAGTAGGATAAAATAATATTAAATGATGACACGTATACAACAATCAATCATTTTCTTTGTTTTCATTTTTCACATATACTCCTTTTCAGTCTAACCGGAAGTCAAAGTAACAGTATCCAGTTTTACTAATTTCTCATATAGTTTAGCTTGGTTGACCGATCTTCTTATAACTGTTTATATATTTCAAATTTGCAAACACATAAAGAAAAATAAACTATGTTTATATATAGTAAAAATTAATACTTTTTTTGATTTATAATATCAAAAATGGCTTTTGTATTTTAATATAGATCTTTGAGCTTCTTCTTGCTGTGCATCTCAACCATAAATGCAAATTATCAAGAATTCACAAACTAAACATAATAGATTGGAGTTTATTAGCTAATGAAAGCTCTTTGCCATATGTATTCATATCACTAATAGCCAAGAAGGAGAGGCATTAATATATTCCCTAAAAAGCTTGTTAGATCAGTAATTTACATCATTCCTTGAACAAAGAAGAAAAAGTAATAACTTTAGAAAATGTATACTTTCTATGAACTTTAGTCTATTGAAGCAGGATTTAAATTGGGAAGCAAATTTCTATACAATAAAAATAGGCGTTTCATTTAGTGATATGAAAAGATCATTGCATGCATGTTTCATTAGGCTTTAATTATAAAGTTATTTTTATAAAATTCATTAATTATATTCAAATTTTTTTAATAAAAGTTTTGCTTTCTATTATATTTTCATCAGATCCCATCTTATACTCACTAATATCATTAACAGCATATTCTATCTGCCTATTTTCCACATCCTTTGCAGAACCAAGCATACCCAATTCAATCTATTTACCCAAATCTTTCGTAAATAAATCTATATGCCGATGATACTCAAAAAACAGTTTACGTAAAGTCCTAATCATAGGCTTCTTTATTACCTTTTACTCTGCTAACTTTAAAGAGATTATTTCTGCTGCTGGCTCAATAAAAAAGAACCAAGAATCTGTAAAGATAGTATCATCCGATATGGACATTTTCTCTAATATTTTCAGCAGTTTTCTTTTAGACTCTTACTCTATATGAATAACAAGCTTGCATTTATTCTTTTTAATATGATATTCAATGTATTTGATTCTGCTGTTTCCAACATCTTTTATAATTTGAATCAAGTTTGAACGCCACGTAGGATAACTTTTTATATTTATCAAAACGGCCCACAAAGCTTCTGCTGTTGTCTTGTATTTTATTGAACGAGTGACAGTATATTCTGAAGATAATAAAAGTCCAATAGTATACAAGACAAATGATATAGTAGAAATTGATAATACGGATATTTTATTTATTTATAATAAAAAGGCTTAAGTAAGCGTACGGTATCTTTAATAAACCTTAATCGTCCAAGTCAGATCCAAAAGGAATAAAATCCGATCGAAAAAACACCCTTTGGGATCAAGGATGAAAAAAGTAAAAGAAAAGCAATCGAGTAAGAAGGGAAAGACATGTCATAGACATCAATATGAGTTTTGTGGCAACTAGTCCAAGAGTTGTTTTCCGGGAAAGAGTAGAGAAGAGGGAAATTGATAATACTGTATTTTTCAAATTTTTGGAGGAAACTAAAAAACAATTTGGAAGAAGAAAAGAAAGAAAAAGAAAAACCATATTTGGCTATGTTGTCTGCTTTAATTTATTACACGAATTTACTAAAAGAGGATCAACAGCAGGTTCTTTATTAAAAAAAAGTAAAGCATGATGTTTAAAGATGACGTGCTGATGGCAGTGACACTTGACTCCTCAAACTGTAGGAAATTCTTTACAATTTACTCTAGCAGACTGTCAAGGATGACGAAGACACCCAATTTCATTCGTTGACCGTTACTATTCTTTGGAGATAGTTTTTAATGCTTCCAAAATAGTTATCACATTTTCTCAATTGGCCAATATAATTTTTCTCATTTTAGAAGTTCTAAGTTGTCATATATTTGGAAATTTTATTTATTTATTTGGAAAACACATACACTATTATTCACTACATATAAATAAATATGCGATTAATATGTAAATGCGACAGAGAAGCATCTTTAAATTGAATTAAATAGTAACCAAGATACATGAACTCAAAGAGAACATTTCTTACTGCCATTAATCAATTATTAATCACACCCCCTTTCTCCATCTATTATACTGTTGTTTCATTTAACAAAAGGGGATTATGTTACACAGCTCAGCCAAGATAAGTATTTGTCGTGTCAATGCTTTTCTCTTTTTCTTTTTCTTCGTTGCCTCCACCCTTTCTTTTCCCCTATTCTAAATGACACCTGTTCCTACTATTTCTATTACAACACCAGATTTAGAGGACAAAGACTTTATTTCGAAAAGCGCAGCGGTGACTCCTGAAATTGCCCCAGAACCTGATACTACAAGTGAATCAGGAGACAAAGAATCTATCACTGAACTAGAGATCTCAGACTCAATAGTTAACGAAGAAACAACCAAAATGAAAACCCTTCAATCGTTTTATCAAAAGAAGTCTATTTTTCTTACAGGTGCTACTGGATTCATTGGAAAAGCAGTATTGTGGAAATTGCTACATTCACTGTCTGATTCTGTTGACAAGATCTTTATTTTATTAAGACCCACTCGAACTAATCAAAATTCTCCTGAAGGAAGATTGAAAGATGATATATTATCGAATAAGGCAATTTTTGTTTTAGAAAAGGAAAGTTCATTATTAACCCCACATCTATAGGCTTTTACTAGCCTTCGAGGATCATTAGGAGCTCAATTGTTTGACAAATTGGTGCAGGAGAAAATACATCCAATTTTTGGTGATTTAACTGAACCAAACCTTGGATTATCAGATGCTGTTGTTGACATGATAAAAAAACAAGTAAATATCATATTCAATTGTGCAGGTAATCTAGATGGAAATGAAAGCTTAGAAAGCTCAGTTAAAGTAAGGTGGAATGTGTGTATGAAAATATTTGAGGCTTATTTGTTGTTTTCGTTAGATTAACACGTTGGGAACACTTGAACTTTTAAATATTGCTAAACAATGTGAATCAATCTCTGCCTTTGTTCATTTATCCACACTTCAGTCAAACTCGGATGAAAAATATTTACTTCCATTAAAGCCTGATCATTCAGTGGCAGATAATTTACAAGACATTCTGGACCAACAGGAACCAGTTGAATACAAGCCTTTGTACAACAATGCTTATTTGTACTCAAAATCTTTAACTGAGCATATTCTTGCTGATGAAATAAGTAAAATGCCTAAAGAGCAGTTGTTTCCTATTTCTATCCTAAGATTGGCCTCTGTTGGACCTGGTGTCCATGAACCTTTGGTTGGTTGGGTAAGTTTAAATAATGTTTGGGGCTTAGAAGGCAAATCACTTATACTTCCATTTATGGGACACATGTAGGCTGACGGAGTCAACAGTATCAATGGTACAATTTTATTAACTAGTAGAGGAACTAAAGTAATTCATCCTCAGTTTGGTGACTGTATGGCTGACATTGTACCTGTGGATTACGTTGCTCGTTTGGTTATCGGGTGTCCTCCTACTTTATGCATCCCTACTGATTTCAAGGTACCCACACTCCCTTCAAATAACCAAAACACATTAAAGGGACGCAAACGATCCTCTAGTCAAGCAAGTCGAATGTCTGTTAGAAGTAGTCATTTTCAACCTCAGAGGCTGTCTGACTTACCGGAGATTCATTCTCTTCCTGTGATTTACCAAATATCCATGTCCCACAAACGTCCACTTACATGGAGTCTTGGGTATGAGGCAATTCGTCAATACTGGATCAAGGCTACAAACGCCAACTTGACACCTTCTAGCCTGTATTTCACACAACGAAACAGTGGTGGTCCAGTCACGCCAACGCCCAGTGTCTCTCGTGCTCGAACAGTCATGAATTCTATCAAAGGTTATTACAACACTCCTTCTCCTTCTACCTCCACTTCCTCAACCGAACCTATCATTGTTAGCCCATCTGCATCGACTGAACATCCAAGCAAACGAAGCTTTCACCGTGTGAGCCGTACGGCAGAGAAGGCGGCCAAGTTAGCCAATGGTGGTGGTCTTATTTACTATAATGAAAACCATACAATGAACCATCATGCCACTTTTTTGAATGTATCAGTGAGATCTATGGATGAAGGCTTGCGATTTGACCCTTCCGCCATTGTACCGGAGGATGCTGATAGTACATTCTGGATTCGCTATTTAACCAATGCAAGTTACGGTATACATCATTTTGTGTGTCAAGAAACAGGTAACATTCGCTTACCAACACCCATCTACGGCTGGAGTTGTGCAATTCAGTTATATCAAGACTCAATGATGAGTGATGAAGAAGGAGGTGGATACAGTACAGTTCAGAGACAGGTCAAGAGCTCGCTTTACACGCAAGATGAAATCATGCAGAGAACGTCCAGAATGGTCATGAACATCAAGACTACCGTGCTTCAGAATAAGCATAACAGCAGTAAAACGGATGACGTTTGGCTCACGGATCTGGATGACTCATTGGACGATTGGTGTCAGGATAATGAGATCAGTCAAGTCGATCGACGTATGGCGTTAGGCAAGTGGCGCAAGAAGGTAGGAAGTAACGATGAATCAATCAAGGTGACAGTCTTAAATGATAAGCGCGTCAATTTGGCCATCAGTCAAATCACCCAAAAGGCTGGTGTGGCTAAACAGACGGCTATGAATGAAGCAGTAAAGATATTGACGAGGATGAGTGAGCGTACCCAGATGGCTTTTGTCTGGTTCACTGGTTCCTTTTTGCGGTCCTTACTAGATGACATGTTTGAAAATGTTCGTGTACAAGAAGAGAGTCTTCGTGCGATTCGTCAGTCTACCATGGGTAAAAGGGTAGTTTATATACCTGCATCTAAGAGTATTTTGGATCAATTGCTGGTGTGGTATATTGCGATTAGATATCATTTACCTGTGCCTGCACTTGCCTGTGATGAATCCATGTCACAAATGGGGCCTATCTCAGACATCTACCGTCTTGCAGGTGCTTATTATGTAAAGCGTGACAAGACGAAAAGATCACCTCTCAATTCAGCTGTGACCGCTGCTTACACCCAGGTACTCCTCAAGGAGCACGGTGCTCTGTCTTTCTATTTGGAAAGATCTCGCTCACGAACCGGAAAGTTCCAAGACGCTTATCCGGATGGTTTAATTGATATGGTGATCGAAGCTACTTTACAGACCAACCAGAGCCGTACCTCAACTATTGGATTACCAAACTCCAATGCCGTCTCCAGAGTGACGAATTCTGAAAACAACACGCCGCCTGATTCGCCTTCCTCTGTCTCCAGTGCTGAAGGTTTACCAGCATCATCACAACAAGGCACCAGTAGCTTGCAAAGGAAGGTGCATAAAGATGTCATATTTGTGCCAATCAATATCACTTATGAAAATGTACCTGAGCTTCCTTATTTGATTGATGAAGTGCTTGATCAACAGCAGCCCTCTCGACACGGACGCACCCCTTCAAATGTGTCACTCTCGCCTTCTGCACCATCCTCTCGCATGATACGTCCAAGCGAAGCCAAAGACAGACGAAAGACAATTTCTGAAATGCCCACCAAAAAGAAATACGGTCGAGTTATCTTTGGTGTGGGTCCCTTGATTAGTGTTCAAGAACTGGTAGATCAGAGCTCGAATCAGACCGAGAGGTTTGAAAGTGAGCTTGTGTCCAATATAACAAGGAAAATTCAAGGATCACAGCGTAAAGGGCTGGTTGTATCTATCGTGTCTATTGTTTCTTCAATTATTCTTTATGGAAGAGCTACCCAGGGCGTATGTTTAGGAAAGATAAAGGAAATTGTAGGATGGTTAAGAGGAAAGATAACGCAGAATGGCTATACGGCTGGTTGGGAAGGTAAACAATGATTGCACATTAAGATCTCCTTTATTAATACAACTTGATAGAGGGAGAAGATATGGATTGTCTTATAGCTACAGCCTTTAAATTATTAGATGAAGCTAAAAATATTATTGTTGAAGGGAAAGAAATGAATGATGATACAAATATACGTGTAAATGATCATGCAGATAATGTGATGATATTGTCTTATTATGCAAATCAGATGGTGGATGTATTCTTACTGGATTCCTTCTTTGCCATTGTTTACCTCTCATTCTCAGAAAATTCAGTGGCAGAGGATGAATTTATGGATAGGTTCCGATTCCTTGTTCAATTGTTGGAGAAGGAGTTTGTGCTCCATTGGGATATAGAAGAAAAGTTTGCAACTGTCGTTGAATTGTATATTAAAAACCAAATGATACGTAAAGAAGAGAACAAGCTTTCTCTGTTGATCAATATGGAAACAGATGTCATACGATATGAACGCCTCATGTATTTGGCCTCTCTTGTCTATCCTACAGTAGATTCTTACTGGATTACTTCATGTTCCCTGTCTGCTCTTGAAGCTGTGCCTATGTTGCCCAGATGCATTGTTCCGTTATTAACCCAGTGGATTGCTACTCATCTAATTACAGGCCGAAGAACCATTCATCGAGAAGTGTTGTCCACAGAATCAAGCAGAGTGGCTGTTGATGTCTTTATGTCCATGGGCTTCTTGACTGAAATTAAAGCCAAAGAAAAGTTATCACCCGATGCACAAATCCTCCTGCATGAATTTGGTATCCCTACCTCTGAGATTCTTATTGAACTTTCAGGTCAAAATAGTGATGGCGGCAAGACACCTGTGTCTCCTGTTGATCCAGAAGGCATGATGAAGGCCGTCATGGCACAAATCGAAATGAATCGTGCCAACTCAAATATGGTGGATCTTTGTCAGCAGATAGACTCTTACCGTCTTGGCGCCGCCTCTCAAAGAGAAGCTTTCCAAAATGCCCAAGTGTTTCAAAAATGTTTAAAACAAATCAAAGGCATCCTAGATGCTGATGTAACGAGTGTTGTTAAAAAGAGACAATTGGATTTGCCGGAAGATGAGGCTAATTTGGCACAGTTGATTTATTCATTATTGGCAAGTAGTGTGCCTGCGGGTGATAGGGCAGCTAAGGCCCGTGCATTGCGCAGGATATCAGAAGCTTATAATTTGCGGTAAAAAACACACACACACACACAACTGTACAACTATACTATCATATACATATAAATATATTTATATAATAAAATTAAGCTTATAAACATATAAAAAAACTATTGTAAAGAGAGATAATTGTATCATCTCTTTTTCTTTTCACTTATATAATCGCCTTTATGTGCTCTTCAATCTTGTCTCGTTGGCAAACCATTCTTCTATTTGCACGGGATATCTTTCATTCTACTAATGTAAAGTCAATTTGCAGCTTCCGAAAACGGTCGCTGTTGCCCCAATGTAACAACAGGAATAGCCCTTTCACCCTGACTGTGTGATAAAGAATAAAAGTAACAGAAATAAAGAATGAAAGCATATGGATATTTTGAACTTCGCTTTTTTTTTTTTTTTTTTTTTTTTTTTTTTTTTTTTTTGCAAAAGAGATGGTCAACATGGTGGAAGAAAGGACAACAAGTATCTTTCAGATAATTGATAAAAACTCCATTATGTGTTGTTCATCTGTATTCTGTTATTAACCATTAATTATACAAACACAAAGACAACAGCTTATAAGGTAGAACTTGTGTTCTGGTAGCCTACATTAGGTAACGTGGTTGTCTTTTTTTCTGGTTTTAATAAGCCTGAATTTCTTTAAAATGCTCTTGGTAAAGCTGATAACCATAAAAAGGTTGAATGTCTCTTACATAAAGCATTGAGTCAAATAGATTTTTTGATTAAATCAGGTAACTATGAAGATGGAATTTCCGTTATTGGTTATTATAGAGTAAAACTAGCTGTTGTGAGAAACAATTCCATGATTTATTATGTTTGTCGATGTTGTCAAAACCGACCATGTTGCACAAAGAAAACAAAGTAGCTGTCTTTTCACAAGTGGTCGATAAGTTATTTGAAGATTTGCAAGCGATACAAATTTGAAAATACTTGCTATAATTCTATATTTTATTGATGGTCACAAATTAAGGATATAGCAATCGTATTTGATATTTCTGATTTTGCGGTTCTAACAGAGAATATTAGCTCTACGATTTGCCTTCAGTAATAACTACCTTTTAATAACGGCTTATTTGCATATTTTTTTATTGTTTAGAGCTGGATACATAACTATAATAGTTATTCAAAAGAGTATGAATTAACAAAATAAAATGAATGAGTTGATGATGGAAATAAATTAATGTCTTTATTGTTTAAGGTAATTGTAGAATTTCTAATATTTAGTAAGTAGTACATGGAATTTATATATTACAGCTTGATGCAAGCAAATGTTTTTGTTAATGAGCATTAAGAGATTGTTGATAAACCAAATCACTGTAAGTGCCGTTCAATTTCAAAAGCTCCCAATGAGTGCCTTGTTCGATAACACGACCATTCTTGACGACACAGATAAGGTCAGCGTTTTGAATAGTAGAGAGACGATGAGCAATAGTGATCGTAGTACGACCACCTTCTTCAATGATGTTATCAATAGCAGTCTGAACTAATTTCTCGCTTTCAGAATCAAGGGCAGAGGTAGCTTCATCCAACAAGAGCACCTTGGGTCTACGGATCAAAGCACGAGCGATAGCAATACGTTGTTTTTGACCACCTGAGAGCTGAGAGCCCTTGTCACCCACACGTGTATCATAACCATCAGGAAGACTGGTAATAAATTTGTGAATATTGGCAGCCTTGCAGACTTCTTCCACTTGCTCCTGTGTGATTTCGACGCCTTCATCAACACCGAAACGGATGTTTTCACCGATCGTCATGTCAAACAAGACAGGTTCTTGACCGACCAAGGCCATATGGCTACGAAGATTGCCCAATGAATAGTTCTTGACATTGTTATCATCAAGACGAACCGTACCAGAAATAGGATCGTACCAACGTTGAAGCATACCAATCGTAGTAGACTTACCACAACCTGAGGGACCAACAAGAGCGATCGTCTGACCGCGTTTACCAGTCAGATTGAATTCACCACTGAAAATAGAAGTGTCAGGACGGGCAGGATAACGGAACGTGATGTTTTCAAAGGAAATGTCACCATTGATTTGACTGTGAGCTGGTTCAATACCCTCAAGGTCAGGATCAATCGAAGGTTCACGTTCGAGGATTTCAAAAGCAGCGATGGCAGAATATTTAGCTTTGGACAATGTAGATGTGAAGACAGAGGCACGACCGACACCTTGAGCAGTGATCATGATGGCCATCATACAGGTGAACATTTGTTGGAAATCATTCAAACCAATGGCCATGAAACGGATACCAGCATAGAATGCGACAGCATTGGTATAAAGAATGATACCTTGTTGAAGGCCGTAGCCGATAGCGGAGAAGTAGGCCTTACGTTGAGCAAGACGGTGAGGATGCTCAGTGGCACGATGATACTTGTTTTCAAAATAGGATTGCTTGTTAAGAGCAACTACTGTACGGATTTCCTTGATGGCTTCACCAGCGACTTCACCACTTTGTTCATTGGCCTTCTTGGTCTTGTCTTCAAAACCACGGTGAATCTTGGATTCATAACCAGTAGCGAAACCAATGAAGGGAGCCATACAAAGAATAACAAGAGTCAAAGCCCAACTTTGAGAGAAAGCGATGGCCAAACCTATTTTTGAACGGACGGGTTAGTTTTAGTGATTGCATAAAAGTTAATCATTACCTGTGATTGCAGTAACAACGATTTGAGTAACATCACCCCATGTTTTCGTGACAAGTTCATTCACATTCTTGGAATCAATAGCAAGCTTAGAAGTAAGGGCACCAAGAGAATTATCCTCATGGTCATAGAATCCTATTTCTTGTTTCATGAAAGCACGGAAAATGTCACCACGAAGTCGCTTCGTATAGCGTTCACCGGCTACTTCAAATGAGATGACTTGACAAGTGAAACCAATAAAGGCAGCAACACCAAGAACAACGAACAAGAAGGAGTAAAGATTCGTGCCGCTCATAGGTCCAGGAGGCTCTAAATTGGGAGAGATAAGCATGGCGATGACTCTGGCAAGGATAAGAGCAAAACAGGGAAACACAGCGCCTGCGATGGCCGCACCAACAACACCAGTAGCTAGCAAATGCCACTCGGAGCGCATCTGCTTCAAAACTTTACCAAGAGGAATCTTTTGCTGCTTTGCGTTCTTTCGTTCTTCTTTTTCCTTACGACGTTTGAGTTCATAAGCATCTATAGAGGAAGCACCGGTGGTGGTCTTGAACAGATGAGCTCCAAATTCTTTTTCATCGATTGGGTCTTCTGCTAAACGCTCTTTTTCTTGAGCAATTTCCATTTCTTCACGTTTCAAGAGTTCTTCGGAATCAGGCTCTTCAGCCGTGACACCTACTTGCTTTGTAGAAATCTCTTGTTTCTTGACTAAATCGGCATAGATACCGTCAAGAGCGAGCAACTCGTTGTGAGTACCCTTTTCAACCAAATCACCTTGTTGCATGACAACGATCAGATCAGCATTTCGAATAGTAGAAAGACGGTGAGCGATGACGATCGTAGTACGATCAGCGGAAGCAGCATCCAAGGCAGCTTGAACCAGACGTTCGGATTGAGTGTCGAGAGCAGAAGTAGCCTAAATAATAGAAATAAATTAGAATTTTCTTATAAAATCAGTGATTAGGTTATATTTTACCTCATCTAATAAAAGAATGGGAGGATTCTTGAGAATAGCTCGAGCAATAGCGATACGTTGTTTTTGACCACCAGAAAGCATACCACCATGTTCACCAACCATTGTGTCGTAACCATCAGGAAGTTGGGAGATAAAGCTGTGACAGTTGGCCTTCTTACAAGCTTCTACAATTTCTTCGTTGGATGCCTGTCTGTCGATACCCATGAGTAAATTTTGCTTGATTGTCATGTTGAACAAGACAGGTTCTTGACTGACCACACCAATCTTATTGCGAAGCCAGGCAACATTGTAGTCACGGAGGTTGCGGCCATCGAGGAATACAGAACCTTCGATGGGATCATAGAAACGTTGGATGAGTTGAACGCTTGTTGACTTGCCTGAACCAGAAGGACCGACAAAGGCGACGGTCATGCCGGGACGAATCTTGAGGTTAAGTTTCTTCAAGATGGTGACATCAGGACGAGTGGGATACTTGAACATGACGTCTTTGAACTCGATTTCACCTGTAAATGTCTCGGGCTTTGCTCCTTCAAGACTGTCAGGATCGATATCAGGAACACGGTCAATTGTACTGTAAATCTTGTATGCAGCGCCACTACCGCTAGAGACAGCAGACAGATTAGGAGGCAATTGAAGCAGGGCCATAGCACCCATCAACATGGCAAAAAAGACAACCAATACATCAGCACCCATCATGACTTGTTCACGTGTCAACTTGGAACCATACCAGAAAGAAAGGGCGTATGTACAAAAGAGAATAAACATAAAACCACCGAAACCGAGACCGAGGACTTGACCTCTTCTGATGCCTGTTGCCATGGCTTTTTCGAGTCGCTTAGAATAAAGAGCAGCAAAACGGCTTTGGAGTGAAAAGGAATAGACGGTACGAATGCCAGAAAAGACTTGTTCGGCAACAGAACCAGCTTCAGCATAGGCATCTTGTGATTTTAAGGTGTATTTGGTAATAAAGTGCCCCATAGCGCCACCAACGCCTGCCATCAAAGGAAGAGTGGCAAGGATAACAACAGCTAATCTCCAACCTTTGACAAAGGCAACAATAAAACCGGCCAAGAATTGACCGATACACATGATAAGGAGACCAAACTTTTCAGAGATACCGTCTTGGATAAGTTGAGTGTCAGTAGCGAGACGTGTAGTCAAGGATCCTTCTTCAGCTTTGTCAAACCAAGACATATCTTGTCGAAGGATGGCATGAACATATTTGTTACGAATTCGACGCACTTGATTTTCTCCAGTTAAAACCCAAAAGCATTGAGCGATATAAGCACAAACGAGAACAGCTGTACCCATATAGACAAAGATCAAGACCAGTGGACGAGAATTGATCACCAGCTGATCATAGTCTTGATTCACCATGGATTCACCGATAGTCGTCATAAATTTACCAAAGATGATGATAGATACAGGTTGCATAGCGCCAATACCGGCTGAAAAGATGGCAGACATGATGATCATTAATAATTCAATTTTTGTTGCAAACCGAAAGAGCTTATATATTGGAACTGAAGGTTGCTTTTCCTTTTTCTTCTTTTTTTCTTCTTCTTTATCTGATTTAACTGATTTTGCTTTTTTGGCAGCAGCGATTTCTTGCATCAATAACTCATCTTCATGATTTGAAGAGGATGGCATTATGCCTTGTTTTGTCTCTTCACCAATAGATTGAACGGTCGAAGAGGACCTTGATGGACTTAGGTCTCTTTTCATGTATGAGGAAGAATTGAAGTGGATCGATAAAAGCTTAAAAATCATAAAGGGTTTTATATCCTTTTCAATGTAACACAAACAGAAGCACTGATTTTCGGTACCAAATTGTTCCGGAAATTGAACCAATCATAACAAAGGAACTTTTAAATACGCGTGCAAAATATCTTTGAGGTGCCGAATTGAATTCGGCACCTTTTCCCATCTCTTGGTTCGATTTGACTATGAGTCAAGTGAAAACAAATTCTTGTTTCCTATTTCCTTTAATGCAGATCTCAACCCGATTCCCCTACATTACGTTGTTTTTAATAGTTTCAGATCCAAATCATATAAATTCTGGTTGATAGGTAATCCCTCAGTGTTATTCTGATTTATTCATTTTTTATTCTGATTTGAATCTATTCGCCATTATAAAATCAGATTACATTGTATCTTGCTGCGGCGTCAACGCCTTGATCATCCTTTTTTCTGTGGTTTGCTGACTTTTATAATATTTTTAGAATCTGCTGTCTTCATTTATAAAGTATTGTCGGAACGTAAACGATCGTTGTCAGAGTTTTGATCCTTGCTGTCATTCTTTTCGGATTTGGGTGGCACGGTTATAAAGTTCTGATATCTTGATCCATAAAGAATAATAATAATCACTAAACTATACCTTCTTTATTCTTCAAGTGTTACAAGAATTTATTATCAAATACTGTAGTCATCAGCATTATTTCTAGCTTCGTATTAGTGATTGTGACGACTGATTTTTATAAACTATCTCATTCTTATAAATATACAACACATCTGGCTATAATATCATTGTCTTTAACTGTTTAATGAGTGATATTTAGATCAAGATATTAGAAGCTTATAAAACTGGCACTTAAATCCAAAATACTATGGATATCAGCCTCTTTTATTTATTGTTTATATTTACTGCAGCGTTTTACAATAAACTTCAAACAGCATGAGACATTATTATTACTTTTTGTGCCCTTGTCTAATGATTAATATTGTTTGGTCAGGTAAATAAACATGTGTGACACAAAAGATAGTCCTTTTGAAAAATTTGTTAAACAAACGACAACATCATCCAGCAACGTTAAGCTTTTATTAGGCACAATTTCTTTTTTAAACAATCAATCTCAAAAAAAAAAAAAAAATTATGAATTATTGGTGTTAATGAAATTGGATGAGCTAAAGTCTACCAAATAAAGGGGTTCAAGATTACATGCATGTGTGAGCTTTACTCCTTATCTTTACATTATATTTAGGTTACAACAGAAACCAAAACAGAATATTTGTATTCAAAAGGAAATGAGAAGAGTTTAGGGCAATAACATTGTAATTCATTTCCTCTAGATTTTTCTTTTATTGAACATGAATTCTTATTGTCTATCTCTAATTCTTCTCTTTGTTTAATTTTCAACAAGCCAACAACAATGATTTGTATTTTTTATTTAGTATAAGCAGTCGATCTTTATTTCATAAATACAGTAGCTCTGATACCAATTGATAGCTTTGATATAATTCAATTGGTCTCTTTTTTTTGTAGCTTTGTACAGTAACTAATCGTTGAGAATCTAATTAAAGAATAAGAGATAAAGAAAAAGATGAAAGAGAATCATTACAAAATATAATAAGATGCTTTAATCACTCAATCCCTATAGTACTTGATGTTACACTGTTGTGATGTGAGAATAAGGCAGTACGCTTAATTCAGAATTTAACAATAGCTTAACCTGACAATACATATGATCACTAGAGGTATATAAAACAAAGCATAGCCGACCAAGCTGTTTTCTATTGAAGAATTGGATATCGTTATAGTCAGCAAGAGTATAAAAGAGAGGAAACGTTGGCTTGTGACATAAAGAAGAAGCTCCTCTGCGCTTGTCTTTTTCCCAAGTAGTTGTTTTTAACATTTCATTATAGCATTCTTGAAGATCATCTTACTTTGAGATATATTTCTAGAAAACTTGAACAAATTTCTAGATGGACTGTCTTTGAACATTAACGACAGTCAAGCGGAAACTGACTTTTCCATTCAAAATATTCTCATACTTTGGACATTCATCTTAAAAGATCGTGTATCTGTTGCCTGGTAAGACCCATCATTACGAATATAGAGATTAAAAGAGCTCTAGCTCTTTCTGTCAATGTAAAAAGCTCTACAACACATAAGAGTAGCAAAGAAGAGAGCTACTAAAGATTTTTTTGCTTTATTATAGTGGTTAAGAAATAGACTGTGGAAAAATTAAAGGATTTGACACCAAAAAACTCCTTGCAGAGAAAGATCGAGCTCGGTCTGCAGGAACACTAAAAAAAACAGCCGCACAAATAAATAAAGTCTAGTTGACCAAAGAATTCATACATTTAGTATGTTTCTTGAAGGGAACAAAGTGAAACTGTATTGCATATCTTTTCCCAAGGAGGCTGGATATCATTACTATCTTTTAGATAAAATCTCAATTCTTACGTTGAATAGTACTTTCTTTGCTTTAAAGAAGTCATTTAAAAACTTTTATCGCTTCAAAACAACGTAATGATAAGATGTCACTTGTAAACATAGCTCACATTAAATACTACAAACAAAAATTAATCATGGCAGCCCTCAGCAACTCTTCTGAAACTATGCAATCATACATATGCCGTGAATGCTATGGGTATCTTTAGCCAACTATTTTGTTTTTATCTAGATAGCAGTATGTACTCAGTATGCTGGTGACAAATGATATATGTTCACTATTCCAATAAAATACACTCAAAATACTTTTTATATGATAAATAACAAAATGCCAGCTAGTGTTTATAAGGTCACTAACTGGATTCTTCAATTTCAATTATCAGTTTTAATGTAACTCAATTGACATGTTTGACAGGTTCACTGTTTGTTTTTTAAAATAAACCACTCGTTGGCGCTCAAAAAGTATAATTGGGCAACAATATTTAATTCAAGCCACCGTCTACTTTAGGAAATTTCAGCTGCCGCTCGTTTCACTCTCCACACTCAATTGAGCATATTGCTTCAACAAAGTAGCCAATCCTCCTCTTCTCCTCCCTACACCTAATTAAGGGTTAGTATTCAAACCAATTTTTTATTTTATGACGATGGAAGGATGGATGATATAGAATATGGATGGATTTTGTGTGGATGTGATATTTTTAAGCACTTTGAAAAAAAAATGGATTTTGCGGGGGAACAATGTCGAAAAAGCAATTTCAGTTATTAATGCATTTTTTTCTTCACTGTAGATTTATTTAAAAGATGGGTCGCGTAATTCGTGCTCAAAGAAAAGGTGCTGGAAGTATCTTCAAATCTCACACCGTCGGCCGTAAAGGTGCTGCTAAGCTTAGAGTTTTCGACTTTGCTGAACGTCACGGTTATGTTCGTGGTATTGTCAAGGAAATCGTTCACGACCCCGGAAGAGGTGCTCCTCTTGCCAAGGTTGTCTTCCGTGATCCCTACAAGTAAGTTTTGAACAAGTGCTTGGAATGATGTGAGATATTGATGATTTTTAAAGGTACAAGCTCCGTACTGAAACCTTCATCGCCACTGAAGGTATGTACACTGGCCAATTCATCTATGCTGGTAAGAAGGCTTCTTTGAACATTGGTAATGTTATGCCCTTGGCTTCCATGCCCGAAGGTACTGTTATCTGTAACGTTGAAGAAAAGGTTGGTGACCGTGGTGCTATTGCTCGTACCTCTGGTAACTATGCTACCATCATCGGTCACGGTGATGATGGCAAGACCCGTATCCGTCTTCCCTCTGGTTCCAAGAAGGTCATTCCCTCTACCTCTCGTGCCGTCGTCGGTATTGTTGCTGGTGGTGGTCGTATTGACAAGCCCCTCTTGAAGGCTGGTCGTGCTTACCACAAATACAGAGTCAAGCGTAACAGCTGGCCCAAGACCCGTGGTGTTGCCATGAACCCCGTCGATCACCCTCACGGTGGTGGTAACCATCAACACATTGGTAAGGCTTCTACTATGGCCCGTGACTCTCCTGCTGGTCAAAAGGTCGGTTTGATTGCTGCCCGTCGTACTGGTCTCCTCCGTGGTACCAAGAAGGTCAAGGATGCTTAAACTTCTTGATTTTATTAATAAATGCTTTGATAACAAATGTAGTATAGTATCTTCATTCGTGTTTTTTAACTTGGCTTTCAGAGCTGTGATTGTTGACAGATACAAAAAAAATGGTCTTTAAATGTTCTTCGTACCGTTTAGTCCAAGTTTATGAAAAGAAGGGCTTGGAAACAAACAAAAAAAAATTAGAGGAATATTTAAAATAGGTTTGGAAGAAGAAATCAAAAGATAATCAGTACAAACAAATTATTCTTCATTCTTCAAAACTTATCCTCAAAGGGTAAGTGGAAATCAATTGAATATATAAAGGAAAACGTTATGTTGGTAAACATTTCGAGTAAATAAAAGTCATAATGACCCTTATCATAAGTATTCAAATCCTTTAAAGAGGAAATCATCATCAATACAATGATGGCAAATAATATCATAGTTAGTTTTCGCTCAAAAACTTTTGGTTTTCTTTGACCGTTTATGATTGGTTTGTGGTTATTTTTAGAAGCGTTGTTATCTTGGTATCATAATGCTCCACTGTTTTTACAAACTTAAACACTATAGCAACAAATATCTGCTCCTTTCAAAGTTTTTCTTTTTTTCTTTTTAATCACAAAAGTGAGATAAATGGTTTATTTGAACCCTAAGAACTTATTTTACTTGATATGCGAAACTTGTCGATTTGGCAACCAATAGTTTTCCACATTTCTATCTTCTATCCAGTTCTCTTCGCAAGGCAACAGTTGTTTCTGTTCCATGTTTTTGATTTCTACCGTCTCTTTGTTAAACATGTTATCCCAAACTCAACAAAAGGGAATTTTTTCTAAACCTCAAGTATTTTTAGCTTTCACATACCTTGCTGTATTAGAGTGTAATCAAGCCTATAGATAATTGTAGTTATACTTTCCGTTTCTTTTCAACGTCACTCCTCTCTACTTGATTCAACATCCTTTTGAAAGTACTGGTTTTGTAAATGCAGAGTTGTTATATAAATACCTATATTATGCATGTATTAATATAAGAAATCTTTATTTGCATTGGATCTTACATATTGATCGAAATGTGATGTCTTTTTGGAAGCATGGCTTTGCTTAGCACAGACCTTGCATTTGTATGTGTTGTATACCAAATGCAAAATTAGTTTTACAATAAGTCAAATCCAATGTTATCAGTAAACAACTCATTTTCTGTCTTTTCTTTTATTAATTGAATACCTTGAGTTAGCTCTGTTTTAAACATAATCAATATAAGAAGCTTTGAAAGCTAACAAAATAAAGGTGGGGAGTAAAAAAGAAAAAGAAAATGCTTTTTTGACGACTTGATATCTGTTGGTCCATTACATTGCTATAACCTGGTCATTTTTCAAATTATCGATAGTTGATGGTTTACAAAAAAAAAATAATAATAATAATAATAATCAGGTTTTATGGTTTCTTTTACGTTCAAATAACGAATACAAGTGGTTAAAGAAGAGTTTCAAAATCTGTACATCCATGAAAATAATATACATACATTTGTCTAAATGGTGCGGTGTTTTTCAAAGATATCGTATATCCTTTTAATTGCATCAACTTGTTACATTTTCTTTTTTTTTTAAAACATAACAAACGCATATCAACTCTATCTGTCATCATTTGATGCTTTAAGTTAGTATGGACAGATTTCATGCTTTGTATAATAAAGACTCCTTTCAACTAGTCTTATTATATCTCAACATCTTTGCTTTTTGATGCCCTTCGAATTCTGTACTGATTTCGATCATAATCGAAAATGCACACAATTTGCCTCCTTGGCGAATACTTGTGATTGAATTTTTCAATAGGATTACTTACTATTTTCGATTCAAATATTTTGTAATTACATCAGTCAATTGGTCTAATAACCTAAAGAGTAATATAAAATGCCCAAATATACATAAAAATGATTATTTTATCAATTATTCAAGAAAACACTTGTTATTTTGACACGATTATTAATCTAAGAATTTTTGTCTAAATTTTTCTTTAAAATTTTTTATCCATCTTTTTCTTATATTATGTTTTTAGCACAACTAGTACGTCCAGCTGTAATTCGCCGTGCTTTCTATTCAACACAACCAGAAGCTTTAGCTGGCTTGAGTACTGGTGAAAAGCATATTTATCAAAAGCTTTCTGAAGCACTCTCTCCTCATAAGCTTCATGTTACAGATGTTTCTGGTAAATAATTTTTTATACAAAATGTTAACAAATTATTGAAACTGTCTTTTATATAGGTGGTTGCGGATCTATGTACGCTATTGATATAGCAACAACAAAATTTCAAGGAGTTAGCATTGTTAAACAACATAGAATGGTCAATGAGATTTTGAAAGAAGAAATTAAGGGAATGCATGGCTTACAGGTATTTTTAAAATGTAACTTTTTTTTTATTTGTCTAATCGCAAACTGTCTTTTAGCTCAAGACAACAGCCAAATAAAAACAAAGATACCAGATCAGTTTTGAAGTCTTTTTGTGTTAAATAAATCCCACTTTGTTGGAAATGTCGCCCGAGATCTATTGTATCTAAGCAGCCTTTTAATACATGTATCAACAATACAACAGGCATCCCTATTGGTTTGATGTGTTTTAAATTGCATTTCTGGTCTCTCGAGTTTCTTTTGATGTTATCCATACTCTATTACTATTCTTTTCACCTTTTTTTTTATATATCTTACTTTTATCACTTTTCTAGTAAAGATATTCTTGCAGTAATTGCTTTCATTTTGACTAAAAGAAAGATTTTAAAGTGATTGATGTCTTTAATCGATAAAGCATTTCTTTTTATAGTATTGTCAATTTTTTATTGTCTTTCGGATGAAATCGAGTGTCAAAAAATATGGCCTGTTACTATTGATCTTATAATTTAATCTATCAATTGACATCCTAATCAACTGAGAGCAGTAAGATATCTTTTCTTTTGGCAACAACAAGCTTATCTTTAGGTTTGATTTCAATACGGGCTCATGACACATGCTTCATGACAGATACTGTTGCTTTTTCAGGATAAAGTTAACGGTTAATAAATATTCCGTATCCTCTTTTTGACTCAATTGTATCCCGAAATTTTTTTATAATAAAAAAAGAAAAAAAAAAACTTTTTTTTTCTATCACTTTCTGTCAACAATAAAAAAAATAGAACCTTGTTCAACATGTACGGTGCTAAAGCCACTTCGGCCATTTTTAACACTGTTGCCAGACAGGGTGTATTAACAAAACAACTGACAGCACCTAAATCAACCGCATTTCTTTCACAAATACCAGCACGCCATGTTTCTGGAAAGATTTCTTATACGACCACAAGCCGATCCACTCAGTTTAGTCAGAAATCAACTCAACACAATCAAGAACAGCAGACATTGGATGACAACAGCCATGCTTCTCTACATCCTTCGCTGCGCACTGGCCCCTGGACCACCGTCGGCAGCCATGCAGGCAAGACATTATTAGACCCTGCTCAGATTGACGTTCGTATCTTGCAAGCTGCCAAAGAAAAAAACTCTCGAGCTGTCATTTCAACCTTTGTCCAAGGCAGGTCCTCTGGTGATCTAGCACTTTCCACCCAGACGTATGAAGCAGTGATTGAAGCCTATGGCAAGTTGAGAAAACACAACCAACCGTTGACACCAATGATGGAAGCCTATAAACACATGGTGGCCTCTGGCGTGCGTCCTTCCTCCCAGACGTATGCTTTACTCATCCGATCGCTTTGTACAAGAGACTCTGAAGTTCAAAGAACGATGGGTATGCTTCGTCGCCAGGTCGCTCGTACGGGCAACGCAGTCGACAGTTTGGTCGATTTAGAAAACGAAAAAAACATGGAGCAAGCCTTGGCCTTGTTTGAGCAGGCTGTCAATGAAAAATGTACACAAGACTTTGATGTGGACCTTTACAACCGTATGCTTCAAAACTTGTCTTTTAAGGGAAACACGGAAAGTGGAATCTATATCCTACAACAGTTGGAAGGGGCTAGTCATGCCAAGCCAAATGGTGTCACTTTTGCGACCCTTTTGGCCATGTTTGGTGTCGCAGGCGATTTACCAGCTGTACGCGAGTGCTTTATGGAATACATATCGTTGAAGAACAAGCTTCCTTCTCATGACCCTGCCTACGTCTACAATGCGCTCGTTTCAGCTTATGTGGATGCGGGTGACCTTGATGGCGCTTTGAACATTGTACAAAACGTGATGGTTAGAGACAAGGTGAACGTGAGTATTTTGCCTTACAACAAGATCTTTAGAAGAGCCTGTTATGATGGCAAGATGGACGTGGCGGAATCCTTGCTTCAAAAACTCGAATCAGATCCCTCTTTACCAAAGCCTAATGGTAGTACTTATGCTGCCATCTTGTCTGCTTACATTCGAGCCAATGATCTTGAAAGCGCTTCCAAAATTTATGAACGGTTATTAAAGCAAGACATTAGCAAGGAGTATGGACACATGGCTGATTATGCTTATGCTTGTACGAGTAACAACCAGCCTGATGTTGCTCTCAAGGTCATCCAAGACATGGTTCAAGGAGGATTGAAGCTTGACGCAACTCTGGGTGAAAAAGTAGTCGAGAATTTTATCAGCAACGGAAAAATAAATGAAGCTATTCAATCTTACCATACAGTCATGGATCTTTATGCCAGAGATCACTTTGTAGACAAAAACTCATCCCTGTCTGTCTTTGGTCTGGATTTCACAGCAAGATGCAATGACTTGAGTCAAGCTTTGGACGTTCTTGAGATCTTGCGCAAGTATTCTGTTGGTCCCAATCCTGTTGTTTCTGATGCTCTTTTAAACATGTACAAGGAAACCAAGGCCAATCCTGACCAGTGGGATCAGATCTCTAAGAGACTTTCCAAGATGACCTTTTCGGTCTTGTACGATGCCGTCTTTCGCCGACAATCTGTTCCTGAAGAGTTTTGCAAGACCTCTTTGGAACTTTTGAACGATATGCATGCTGTCGGTATCCTACCCACACCCAGTCTCTACATCCGTGTCTTGACGCGCATGAAGAAATATGGTGCTGCTACTGAATATGAAGCTCGCTGGAAAGAAGAATTTGCTCCTCATCTGAATGCGTCCGACAACTCACCGCAACCAACCCAATCTCACATCAGCTCACCTCAAGATACACCAGAAACTGTCTCAGTTGGTGCCAACAGCCCCCCTCGCATGACGGTAGAGTCCGACATGTTATCCGGCAAGGCCTTGGCCAAGACATTGGAAGGCGATTACGAAAAGGCCATTAGTATTTTAAAGCATGATATTATCAACAATGGAAGTATCCCTACACCTGATGCTATTCGCGACATGATTCAAGGATGTACCAAGGCCGGTCGATTGGACGTTGTGAGTGAAATCTATGACACTGCCATTGGCTCTATTAAACGTCTGGAAAAACACAACAAACAACGTGCACTGTCTACGATTTACAATGCCATGCTCATTGCTCACGCCCGTCTCTCTGGTCTTGAATCTGCCAAGGTATTTTATGATGAAATCCGCCGTATTGGCGCATTCCCCACCGGTGATGCCTATGGTACCTTACTCCAACATTCACCCCACACGGACAACGAAGACTGTACAGAGGCTTTGGCCATCTACGACGAAGCCAAAAAGAATAAGGTGGCGCCCAGTGTATTTTTCTATAATGTGGTCATCTCAAAACTTGCCAAGGCACGCCGATTGGATGACGTGCTGAAGATGTTTGAAGAGATGCGCCAAGTAGGCATCTCACCAAATTCTGTCACTTACTCTACCGTGATCTCTGCAGCCCTTCGCTGTGGACAAGATGAGCTTGCGGTTCAATACTTTAAAGAAATGAGCGCCTCGCCAAGATACCGACCCAGACCTGGACCTTATGCCTCACTGATTCAATTCTATGCTCAACAAAAGCCAGATAAAGAAAAGGCATTTCACTATTATCATCTTGCAAAACAACACAAATTAAAATTACCTGATCATACAGAAATTATGCTTAAAGAGAATATAGAACAACAGCAGTAATAATAATAAAAAAACGTAAATAGGATTGATTGTATATAAACTTTTGTTCTTTTTTGTACAACTTTTTAATTGAAGAAAGTTCTGTTGGGAGAGTGATCAAATAAAGCCACTCGAATTTGAGGCAGCATCTATAGGTCTATGTGAGAATCAAGACAAGTATAAACAGTCTAGTTACCTCTTCTTTAGCGATTTCTAAACGAGCATCAAGCGTATTGTCCACCGTAATCCTTCCATGATGACCACTCAAGATGACACCACCAGCACTTTTCATAAACCGTGAGTTTTCTCTTTTTTTTTTTTTTTTTTTTTTTTTTTTTTTTTTTTTTTTTTTGTTATTGTCTACCTTGATTCAGGAAGGTAGTCTTCACTAATAGTAAAGTTAGGTCTGGACTTCAGGTTCTCCTCATATCTATCAGCCACGGTCTCAAGAGCAGAAGTGACAGCGTCTACGTCTTGCTGACGACAACGAATGTCGATTTCGGGCTCCATCAGTGCATAGGCACCTTGAAGGATGAGGCCTTCGATTAAGGTATGATAGACATCTTGATCGTCGGATACTTGATGAATACGTTTATTGGCTTCTTCAAAAAGATCATCAAGCACCTGTTGACGTTCTTGAAGGATTTTCAAACGAGTTTTGTTGATGTGGTTTGATTGAGCACTTGGCAAGAGTGAATAACAAGAAAGAAAACCTAAAGAGACTTACATTCTTTTCTGAACTTCAGCTTGCTTGATCTTGCGTTCAAAAACAGCTTCGATATTCAAGGATTCTTGACGAACAATTTTTGCCTGTGAAAAGTGTTAGACAAAGGGGATATTTGAATTCACTGTTACCTTTTCGATATTGAATTCTTCGTCAGCCTACAATAAAACTATCAGTTCTTGTGCTGAAGACTTCACCTTATGTCTCACCTTGACTTTTATTTCTCTTGCTTTTTCCAAAGCTTCTTGTTTGATGAAAGCAACCTAATTTATGTTAATTACTTGAATTTGACATTGAAACTCTTTACCATCTTTTTCATCTCGTCAAAGACTTCGTCATCGTTAAGAGGTCTTGCTGTGGACATTTAAACTGAAGCAAGAAAATGTTATTGGCCGCGTAAATAAGAAAACAAGGCGTTTCCAAACGACTTACAGGTTATCAAACTTTTTTCTTTTATTGAAAAAAAAAAAAAAAAAAAAAAAAAAAAAAAAAAAAAAAAGAAAAAGGGGGAAATTCTGTTTGAGAATAGAGTTTCGCAATGACAGTTGTATTATTCGGGAATACAAAATTCAGATGACGCAGGATTCAATCATGCACAAAACAAAAGGGAGACGGTGGCTTCTTTTCTCTTGTAGGATCCTCAGACAGTTACAGAAGAAGGGATAATATGTTTATGAAAATGGATTATAAATGCAGTGATGTGAATCATAGTATGTTTGTAAAATAAAAGTGTTGTTTAATGTACTCCGTTTTATGTAATGTGTTTTATATTTGCTTTCCTAGACAGTACTTTTGTTTATTTACTGTTTTATCAGATATAATAATGTCTTTTAAAAAGAGATATTGCCATTTTTTTTTAAAGAAATTGATTTATTTTTCTGTAGCATTTCTTAAGATGAATATCTAAAAAATACAACTATTCATATGTCGTTCTATTAGAATCCAATGTGTACACAGTAATTTGTTTATGCTTAAATATTCATTTAACTCTTTTTAACTAAAAAGAAATTTCTAATCATGTTACTCTATTGTTTTGATTACATTTTAAAAACGACAAATGAAAAAGGAGAAGAAAATGAAAGAATAAAATTCGGATGATTTATTTTCTCTTTATTTTATATGAACAATCACAATCTCTCCTTTGATAAAGAAAGAAAAAAAAAGGGGGAAGAAAAGAGATTAAAGGAGAGGGGGAGGGGGAAATGCTTTTGGTTCAAATGTTTCAAATCCATAAAAAGAATATATTGGTTTTTTAATTTGTTTGCAGACAGTGAATTTTTATTTCGTGGATAGTTTATTTACTTTATAAAACTAAAGCATTGGCTCCAGAACCAAGCATCTATCAAAAAATGAATAAGAATGTCCTATCCAATTGATACAGTCACCAATAATTCGATGATCAAATTATCATCTATTATCAAGCAATCTCTCCTTATACTTCCTTTGAACAACTCAATAGGATTTAAAAATGGTGAGTAAGGGGCTAATATGCAGCTTTATAGCCACGATTTTCAATCAACTTTGGACTTTGTCCACTTTATGAATGACAGCACTATTCATAACCAGGTAATGGCCCTTCATCCCATGTTGATCCAAGGTACCCATAACACTACTCAAAACGCAAGTAAATGCTCACTACGCGTATTAACTCTAGCATTTACCTCGACGACTTCAGCCTTCTTTCTCTTTTTGGAACCGACAGCCTTTTTCTGAACTGGATTTGGTGTACGCAAGGTTAGATCAATTACCCCTTTTTCGCAGAAAGCACCAATTATGGTTATGGTGATACCTCTGTTTGAAGGAAGCAATGTCTTAGCAGGTGTTCCTCACTTTGATCGATCAAAGTTTCTACAAATGTGCATGTTAAAACCTACCTCATCGATAAAAACACAGCTATTGTCTTCAATTCATATTTTTATCAGCTTTCCATTCTAAGACTCTTTTCCTGTGTAAAGTAAGATTATTAAGAGAAGATCTCGCAGTTACAATTCGTTTCAGCTTTTCATGCGGAAAGCCCTGTTTCAATAACAAGATCAAGAAGCTCTTGTACTTGCTCAGGAGTATATGATTGATAGGATCACCAAATCTTTGCAGCAGATACTTTAACAGATGATGATTTTGATCTGCTATCTTTGTTTTCTTTATTATAGACATCCGATATTTTACCTCTCATAAAAACATCTTGACGAAAGCCTTCATAGCTACTTAAATCCACAAGTTTTTTAACGTCGGATTTTGTTACTTTCTTCTTTATTTCTGGCTGTCTCCAATAATGCCATTCCAGATCGACCATGTCGTATAAATCATCCTGAGCGGTTTCAATTTCCGTAGGTTCGGACTCGGGAATCTCATCCATTACGTTGAAACAATGCATGTACTCAACTAGTAATATTAAAAGAGTTAAATAAAAAACAGGAGTAACAAAAAGATATCCACAAAAAAAAAATTAGTCCGCAAAATAAAAACCAATACAAAGGAGCAAATAAACAGTCTTAGCCACTCATATCTCACCCCTTATTTTAAATTAAGAAAAAAAAAAAAAAAAAAAAAAAAAAAAAAAAAAAAAAAAAAAACCAAAACAAATCTTTTTTTCTTTTTTCCTTTTTTAATTTTTATTATTATTATTATTATTAATATGACAATTATTGATACAGAAGATATTTCCCCTCCTGCCACTCCACCTACTCATAGTCCGATACCCCACAGACTTAGTATAGAATCGTGTTCACTTTTATCCTCATGTCATCCCAAGGACCATCTTGCCCACCTCATCAACTCTTTTCAACACTTTACACCCACACAAAAACAATTGTTTTTATATGAAATCATCAACCACTGTGATAATACACAGCTCACGTTTTTAAACAGTTTAATTGCCCCACGACTTAAAGTGGATTTCCTAAAAGAGTTACCACCTGAAATAGCACACCATATTCTTTCTTATATTGATAGTCCGGCCACACTGAGTCACGCAGCTCGTATCTCCAAATACTGGAATATGCTCATAAAGGATGAAGCTCTTTGGAAAATACTTTGTAAAAGATATCGTTATATTACAAATGAAGAAGACAAAGAAGGCTTTTCCTTTAGATCTCACTTCAAGCGTACTTATTCAATTCATCGTGCTTGGAGACAAGGAGGAAAAATAACAACGGTCGATGGTGGATTCTCTCATGGACTGGTGACCTCACTTCAATTTGATGAAAAATATACCGTAGTAGGATGTGATAACCATAGGATCGAAGTATTTGATACCAATTCTGGTAAAAAGATTAAAACTTTGGAAGGGCATGAAGGTGGTGTATGGGCACTACAATTTAAAGGTGGAGAAGAACAAGACCCGGAACGTGTCTTACTCTCTGGTGGATGTGATAGGTAAATGAGATTAGATGATTGATGTAGACTGATAAAGTATTTATAGAGATGTGAGAGTATGGGATTTAAATCAAGGCAAATTGAAATATATACTTCGTGGACATACATCCACTGTGAGATGTTTAAAGATTAGAGATAAACAACTGGCAGTGACTGGATCAAGAGATACTACGCTAAGAGTATGGGATATTCAAAGAGGTGCTCTACTTCATACACTTGTTGGACATCAAGCCAGTGTGCGATGTGTTGATATTCATCAAGATATTGCAGTATCAGGTTCTTATGACTTCACAGCAAGAGTATGGGATTTGAAGACAGGTCGATGTAAACATGTCCTTATTGGACACACACTTCAGATATACACTATTGTTACCAATGGCACAATCATTGCTACAGGAGCTATGGATGCTCATATTCGAATTTGGTCAGCGGAAACAGGTGAATGTCTAGCTACCCTTCATGGACATACATCACTGGTCGGACAGCTACAGTTATCAGGTACAACTCTGGTGAGCGGAGGAGCAGATGGATGTCTAAGAGTGTGGGATATGGAAACATTTGAATGTAAACAGCAATTCTCTGCTCACGATAATTCAATTACCTGTCTTCAATTTGATGATCAACATATACTCAGTGCGGCCAATGATGGCAAAGTGAAATTGTGGGATATTAAGCGTGGTAGACTTATCAGAAATTTTACTCAACCAAGTAAAATCGTATGGAAAATTCAATTTAATCAAACAAAGGCAGTTGTACTCATGCAAAGGAAAAGAACGGACGATGAAAGTCAGGGGAGAACTGTGATGGAAATTCATGATTTTGATTTGTTGTAATAAAATGAAAGAACCAGAAAATTCTTTTAAAATACCGCACTTTTTCCTGTAATGCTTTTCTCCCTCCCTCTCTCTCTCTTCTTTACTGTCAATATCAAAAATGCAAGTCTCACCACTTTTGACCCCATTGAATTTTAATACAAGAAAGAGAGCGAGATCAATTGAAGATTACGAAGCTCATTATTTTAAGAAGAGATTGATATCTTGTCTTTCTTCTATTATGCAAGACAGTAGGTTTTTATGTTATTCTCTATTCTCTTTATTTATTTCTATAGTTTCTTCTTCAAATAATAGTAATAATAATATGAATATGGATGATGTATTTATCGATGAAGATGATGATGTGAAGAAGGAAGAAAAAGAAGAATTTGAAGTGAATAATACAACTAGTTCACGTATAAAGAATATTAATATCAATGGTTCAATCTTACCAATGGAACAAAGATCAGGAGAGAGCAAATGTCGTATTCCTTTATTTGTATTAAATGATAACTTGTAAGTAACATATCATCTAATCCTATTCAATACTAATTAATAATAGACATAATAACAATGATTTACCTCTAGTCTTATATCAAAAAAATGATTGGTCATCAATTACCGAGCTGGAAGAAGACGATAGTAGTATCACTAGTAATGATCCTATGGATTTAGACTAATTTGTATATTCAAAAGCCACGTATAACCAAACACACCCACATCTACATATACAGCAACATCATATTTCATTTAAAAGTCAATTTCAAATAATAAATTTTGTTTATTAACCCTTTTGATCATAATCTATCAGTGATATCAGGTACCATTTCAAATAGAGAAAAAAAAAGAAAAAAAAAAAAACATTGGGGAAATTTTTTTCATTTTCCGATAGTAAAGAGTCGCGTATTTTCTTTTTTTGTTGTTTGTTTTGTTTGTTGTTGTTTCTCTCTTTTCACATTTTACATATAAAAAATGACCAACTCTGGTATTTTAAGTCCTTCCAAAGAAGTCACTGCAACCCAATCTTCACAAGACGTAGGTCTCATCTTTGTACGTGAGTACTATACCTTTTTAAACAAGAAGCCCAATAGACTTCATGCCTTTTACAGTAAAGATTCTCTTCTTGTAAGAGGTGATGAAGGCACTGTGACTGAAACTGCAAGAGGTCAAGAGGTAACAAGGAAAATGAAAAGAGAAAGCACAAGGCTAATCTATTCATTATAGGAAATTCGTAAAAAGATTGAAGAATGCAATTTTGAAGATTGTAAGGTACTAGTAACTCAAGTAGATAGTCAATTATCTGCCAACGACGGTATTCTCATTCATGTATTGGGCGAAATGTGCAACCAAAACGGTCCTTCTCAAAAATTCAGTCAGACCTTCTTTTTGGCAACTCAACCCAATGGATACTACGTATTGAATGATATGTTTCGATTCCTGAAGGATGAGGTTGAAATTGATTATTATACATGTGAAGAAGAGAAGCACACGCCAACCCCAACCAGCCCTTCCACTGAAGAGATACCTGAAGAGGTTAAAGTAGAAGAAAAGAAAGAAGAGCTAGTAAAGAAGGAGATCAAGAAGGAGGAGGAACCCGTGAAGAAAAAGGAAGAAGAGCCTGTGAACAAAAAGGAAGAACCTGTGGAAGAAGTAAAGAAAGGGGAAGTGAAAAAGGTGGAGGAAAAGAAACAGGAAGTTAAAAAACCTGAGGTTGTTTCTACTGCGGAATCTGTTTCTGCCCCTGTCATTGCTTCACCTATCCCTTCCAAGGCATCTATAAAAGAGGAACAGCACGAAGAAAAGAAGAAGAAATTTGAATCAAAACAACTCAATAAACAGTCTCAGCAGAAACATGAATCAAATAAAATGACTGCAAAGACCTGGGCCAATTTGACTGCTGCTGCGGCTGCTTCCAACGGTTTCACTACTATTCCTGCTACTACCACTACTGCCACTGCTGCCACTGCTACCACTGCTGCCACTGCTACCACTGCTGCCACTGCTGCCACTGCTGTCCCTACCACTCCTACTACTCCAGCTCCCGCTCCTACTCCTACCCCCGCTCCTGCTGAAGTGTCTGTACCTGTTACCCCTGCAGCTGAACCACCCGTTACTAGTAATACTGAAAAACCAGTTCAACCACAACAGCAAACACATCAACATAAGAATCAAGCTCCTCGTAACAAAGGTATTTTATATATATATCTATAAAGCTTATTCCTAATCTGTATTTAGATTCAATCACTCAAATTTTCGTCAAGCAAGTGTATGAAGGAATCAATGAAGATCAGCTTAGGGAGGCCTTTACAAAGATTGGTGCTGTGAAACATATCAATATTTCTAGACCTAGAAACTGCGCCTTTATTGAATTTGCTTCATCTGAATCTGTTCCAAAGGCTTTGGCTCTTCATAAAATACCTCTTTCAAATGGAAGTACAGTGCTTGCAGAAGAACGTCGATTTACAAACAGTAATCAATCAGGCAATCGCTATAACAACCAAGGAAGAAACCAAAATTATAATAACGCAAATAGCAACTTTGAACGTAGACCCAATAACCATCGCCGTCAAGGACAAAATACGCGTAACAATAATAATAATACAGGAAAAGGCAGAGGAACAACTGTTAATAATAATCAAAAATAATTAAAGAAGAGAGAAGAGAAGAGAGGTTTTTTTTTTCAAATGTATAAATGTGCTTTTTTTACCCTTTTCTTCCCTTTTATATATAAAAAAAGAATCTTTTTTTAGATTGTATAATAAAGCAAATAATAGTTTTAAAATAAGAAAAGTAAATTTATAAAGTAGACATTTCTGTGTCTTTTTGATCCATTTTTTCTGCCATCATGGCCACAATAGCTGCACCGACAATACGTGAATGTTGTACTATACCAACAGATAGCCTTGATGCTATATCTTCTGATATTAAATTTTTAATTGCTTCACATACGCGTGGATGAAACAGTGGGTAATCTTTATAAACATCACCACTAATAGCTATTAATTAAATGTTAACCTATAGTTATAAACCGTACTGTTTGTTTACCAATAGTGAGTCCTTTGTCTTTATCAAATCCAACACCGTATTCTACTGTGTATTTCACAACACTAGCAATGCCAGCACCAAGCAACAAGGCAGCCCGATGGCCCACCCATTCACACACTCTTTTCACAATCTTTCTGTCTCTTAGTGTTGTCTCTCCCACTCGACACATCTCCTCAAGCACAACCCTGGTATCTTCTAAATCACCTTGATCTACTTCACAGACATACATGTAACTCGTATCAAATTGATAAGGTATCGACAGCAGACATCCTTCTTCTTCATCGTCTTGTTCTTCTATATTGATCTCAAACGACAGCACCTTTTGCTCCATCAAATAAAGAATGACCTGACGAACAATTTCACCCAAGTACATGCCGGTGGTCATTTTTTCAAAATAATGGATACCTGGATTATTGGATTGTGCGTCCAAGAGAAGATCGAATTCTGAAATGGGTAAATGCTTTGCACCAAAGCTACACCATTCTGTATTGATAATCATGTCATCTTTTTCCATATTGAATTGCTTGATGTTTTTCATCTTGTCATAGTAGGCGCAGTTTGTGCCAGCACTGTGAATAACGCCAATCCGTGTGGAAGGATGCTGATAGGCATGAGCTAATAAGGTACATACACCATCTAGCTTGAATTGTTAATTACATCACTTGTAGTCAAACAGCCATCACTCACCATTGGCAATAGCTACAATCTTGATAGCCAGCCCTTTATCCTTTAAGCGTCTATCAAATAAATCAACCGCATCACATCCGATCGCATTAGGAAAATCAAAACCGTGCTCCAGACCAATGATGATACCACGATCAAGTGATGTCTGTAGAACGGCAAATCCAAGGCTGATGGCCATCGAGTAAGTTTCGTGTGGGTTAGCACCGACCCTTTGTTGAAAATCAGCTACACAGTCTGCAACATAATCGATCAATACCACCACATCCTCACCAGCTGTCAAATTGTCGGGTATTTCATATTGATATTGATTGATGGCCAGTTTTCCTCCTTCCCCTTTGAGTTTCACTTGACAGACATAAATATCGACTCCACTTATCTCTAAGGCTAAATAAGTGCCTTGTTCGTAACCAGTTGGATAACCTAACGTACAAGGATTGAGCTCAAGTTTATATTGAATGGAGGTCTAAATGTGTACCAACAACATAGGACGGAATCATTTTTAATTCGCTCGTCTTATAGTTGCCCATGGACCTGTCAATGTTCAATCCTGCCTTCATTTCCTCATTGATGCCCACAACAAGGTAATTGAGTTGTTCCTCAGTCACTTGAAAAGCCTTTTCAACCTTATATAAAATCTCTTCTCTGGTAGTCATGTATTCAATAAATAAATAAAAAAAAAAAATAAAAAAAGAAAAAATGTGTGCAAACATACGATTAAAGAATATTTTATTTATCTAAGAATTAAAATAACCCAATTGAGCACATAATAATGGAAATTATTGTATTGCCCGGGTCAGATCAAGAGATGGTTAAAGAGCTAAAAAAACCTTTTTGATAGTCAAAAAGGGAAAAAGGATAAAGATGGGAAGATGAAGAAGATACAGTAACAAACGATACGAGATTAATTAGAGCTGAATCAATGCAATAGTTTAGTACCCAGAGGTGGAATTTCAGGAGCAGTTTTGTCATGGTGGAGGTAGTCAAGTTCATGTAGGATTTGGCAAATGATCGACCATCAAATAAACCACACTGAATATTTTGATCGACGCTGTATAGTAGGTTCCTTCCTTGAAGTAGGCAGGAGATTGAGGAGATAAGATAAAGGGTCAGAGACAGTGCTTGTCATAAGAAGGCGATTATGCATATTTAGACAGGTAATAGCATGCGATCGAGTGAGCAGGTCATGAGGGTGGTAGATACATGGTTTGGGACGGCCACCAGGCAACCAGCCCATACGCCAACGAATTAATCAGCTACGTTCAATGTATGACATCGGTAGCCAGAGGATGGAATCCATGACTAATTGAGGACGGCAAGCGGAGAGAAGGATAGAGTTAGTGTCTGCACGGCGGTTTTCAAAAGATTCTTGTAGATAATCTTGACGAATTGCTTTGAACTTGCGTCGATCAAGTTGCTCAGGATCGGTTTCAGCGCAGAGCCGCCATAGAGGGGAAGTAGTGAGCTTGTATCATTGTGAGTGGCTTGCTGATGTTCGAATGTAAGGAGACAGTCTAAACATAAGAGTATCATCCGATGTATCAATAGTTCGAAGCAAGAATTTGGCTTGTAAGATGTGGATACGCTCTTTCATTGTTGGTTGATTTACTAGATGTAGCATGACCTTGATGGACGAGCGAGGAGTGTCCCCAAATATTCGACGTAGACATTGGTTTTGGCAAGATTCTATCTTCTGAAGTTCCCTGAATTTCACCTCACTGATGGCCAGGCTGTGCAAACATACAGTATTTCCACTGTCAATTGGACAAATGTTTGAAAATGTTGGTCGTATTTGTAAAAAATATTTACCATTTTTGTAAGACCCAATTTCCCATTATTTTGAAACTCAATTGGTCATCATTTTGAGAAATTTTCTATACTCCATAATGATACTAAGGAATAGTTAAATAGCAGCTTTATTTCGGCAGTTGTCAAACGGGTTAACAGAATGCTGAATAATATTTCGAAGATGCTCAACAGATACAGCTTCAATACCTTCAATAATTCTTATAGTAAGCGCTTCAACGTCTTTGTTTTTATTTAAAGTTTTATAGTTCAGTGTAGATTTTTAGTTTGATCAAATAAGCAAAGTAAAACAATTGCATAAAGAAGTTAAAGGATAATACTGCGCGCAGTCCGGAAATACAATCCAAAAGTGATTTTAGTGACGTCAAAAATTTTCGCGCAGTCCAAAGAATTTCAATAAATTCGTTTTTTATCATTACAAAAAAAAGCGTTTAACTTTGTCGTATGCCAAAAGCAAAACAAGGTCTTTCACACATTCAAATGTTACACAAAGATCCAACCAATCGCAGCCTATCTCCTACGGGAGATCGAGACAACCATCCCAAGGCAGATCTCTCTACATCTACCACTTCTGCGAGCATTTGGCAGACGTTCAGGACCTAATCTAAGCTTACTAAAAGGCAAGTTATTACAGCCTTTGAAGACAAAGAAGCTAAAGCAACATCTCGTCAAAAACGCAATGAACGATTATGGATCCAGTCCACAGAAAAAAACAGTGCTGTCTTTGACTTACAATCAACAAACGTCACAATAGATGCATTTTTAACAGCCTTATGTGGTATTTACACATGTAATAAAGTAATAATGTAAATTACAACGAACAATGATCATTCAAATTGGGAATATCGGACATTGTATTATGCCACCTCAAATAACAAGTTCCTGGATCAGGATTAATAGTTACTTCTTTATAAAAAGTTGTCAAACAATACCAATCCTATAAATAATTTATCATCTAATATCAATAATCATATACTGTGAATACTATTATTTAGCCGTGGATAGAAAGTATAAATACCCTCATATTTTTAACTTGAAAACCGCATGCTGATCAACGTGATTTGTGTCAAATACTAAGAACACCTGTGATCAAACCAGAGGATTATCGTTCCGCCAAACACTATGATCTTAGAGCAGTGGCAAACATCGCAGGAACATGGTATTTATAATTTCATTTTTGATTTATAAATAGTAGTCTTACTTTTTAAACTAGGATTGATTTAATGTGCTCTCCGTCCAATGGTATTGTGACTGAACGTGGTGAACGAACAAGTACAATGGATGGTGTGATTTTAGTTATTAAAAACTTATTTAGACCTTTTAATGATATTGTTCATACGAGATGGTGGGTTTTAAAATTCGATATATAAATGAAAGTCGCTCATTGATATGAATTCCTAGGATTGAAATCGAGGAAGATTGTACAAAAAGGCATAAATGGGATGGCGTCTTAAGCATTTTAGATGGTAAAGCATCTGTGATGCTGATCGAATTTGCAGGCGGTTTTGTTAATGTTGATCGAAATAAACTGAAAAATGACACAATCAAAATCTACCGCAATGCTGCCAGACTCCTCAATAGCAAGAATAGCAGCCTTGAAAACCCACCAAGTATCTTCGTTGTGATTAGCCATCACTTCAAAATTTATTTTGAAACACTCTTGTCACTGATCGTGCTTATGTAAGAACCCGCACGGCAACAATAGATGTCCCCTTTTCTCCCAATGGTCTTAAAACTGCAATGGAACAGCTTCCCACTGTTTTCGCTTGGCAAGATATGGTCATCGCTTCAGTTAAAAACACTATTACATTTAGTAGCTCCAATCTCGAAACTATACCTGTTCCATCAACACCTTGAATATTTGCATTATATATTCATTTTTATTATTATTATATTAGCTATAATGTACAAAAAATAGCACCAATATTTTCAAACATTTGTCCAATTGACAGTGGAAATACTGTAAAATTACATTTACAAATGCCTTTGACGGTATCTGATCCTTTGTCGTTTCTCATAAAAGCTACCTAACAAACGAAAACTCAAGCCGTCGTCCTCCTCAGCCCCAAGGCTTCAACATTTTCTGCCTGGACAGTTCGGTGGCCAGCCATGTACCTTATCCGTTTTGAACTTGACTACCTACATCATGGTGAACTTCCTCCTGAAACTCCCCCCCCCCCTTGGTACCAAACTGATAACTTGGTTATGCAACTCTTAATCTAGTATTTTGTGATATAGCTTCCCTCTTCATCTTCCTTTCTTTCTCTTTTTTGCCCTTTTAACCATCAAAAGGTTTTTCCGTACAATTTGCAACTTTCTAGACCTGACCAGGCAATTCAATACGCAAGTATTATGTGCTCATTTGGGTTGTTTTATAAATTTATTTATAAATAAAAATTCTTTAATCGTAAAATTACATTTGTCCTAAAAAGGATAATTTATGTGTCACTGAGGATAAGTATGCTGGTTTTTTTTTATGCATTTTATTGTTATTTCCAGTGTAGTTTGTTATTTCAATTCCATTGTGTGAAGCATGTCGACCAAATCAGCATAAGGACTACTGTTATGCGTAGCATCATTTTGGTTTTCTTTGCTGTACGATGCGTACAAGACATCGGTATCGTTTGTTTTATGCTGTGAAATGGGAAATGTGTTTGTTTGCTTTTTAGGAGACTCTATAGGTGAAGCAAAGACATTCATGAGATGCATTAATTTTTTTTTACTCTGAATCGGATCTAGTGTAGGCTTCATTGTACAAAAAGTCTGATGATTGCTTTGTAAGGTTGAGCTGTATTCTTCCAGAGGCAAACGATGGGTATTGAAATCAATTGGATCTGAAGGTAATCGTTGGTGATGATGAGGATCTTCTTGCTGAGTTGAAAATATACATCTTGGAGACCAAAACTGTGCATTCACTTTTCCTTGTTGCTTTGTACAGACGGTATGGTGGTCATCATCACCATCAATATAAGAATCTGGCGTCAATGCTAAATCAGGATTCGGTGATAACTGGTCTAGTTTGGGATAAAGTCCATCCATATTGCTGTTTATCAAGACATTAGGATAATCGTTGGCTTGAACGTTTTCAGACAATTGCTCTAGCCAATCCTGCAATACTTGAGCAGGTTCTAAATCTGTATGTAATTCCCAATTCAAACTATCATCACTGTATTCAACCCTTTCTAATAATGTACATGTATAAGCTTTCTTTTTTACTTTTAGACATGCTTCTCCTTTTTTACCTAGAGTATTATAATTATTCTTTTCTGCTTTGTTTTCTAAAGGTTTCTTGTGTACTAAATGATCGAGACTAAGGAAAGACAGATCAGAGGTTATTGATTCTAAAAGGAAAGGAAATAAGTTCTTAGCCACACATAATTCATTTTAAAGTCATTTTACCTCGACTTGATACAATTGAAAATGATTCACTGTTTTCATTGGCTTTCATCTTTCTTCTTCCTTTTCGAATCGCTTTGTATCCCGGTTGCCTGCTAAGCAGCGATGCTAAGCGTAGATAAAAATAGTTAGCTTACACATATAATATATGGACATAAGACTATTATTACATTGATGTTCCTTGGTATGAATCTTTTCATGTTTTTTCAAGTCTTGAGGTCTTTTAAATCCTTTATTACAAGTCTATATGTACATTATTATATTAGTTTTGGCCTCCAACCTCTTTTAAAGCATTTTTTTTACAGAGCACAAGTAAGCTAAGACAAGAAATGAATATAAAATTATTATGGTTTGAATCACTTTTTTTACGTTTCAAGTTCAAGTGAACTTTAATATGGCTGGCAAGGTGGTCCCGTTTAGCAGCTACTACATTACAATTATTCCAGTGACATGTTAAACATAAGTTGTTGGTAGATCTTCTTCCAATGTGCTCATTAGATAAATGGTCGTATAGTTCTTTAGCTGTTTTGAAGAGTTTTTTGCAATTCGTCCATCGACAAGAAAAGCTATTATTCTCTGACATGAAGAAAGAAAAGAAAGTGTGCCCTGATATCATATGAATCCCCGACAGACGCATTATCATCAGGAAAAATGAACCCGGTTATCCGAGGCTACTCTTTTCGTGCCAAGAAGAGAAAGAGCGATCTTGAGGTCTTGTGCTTGTTACAGGTTTGACAGCTGTTTGTAGTCAAAAAAAAAAAAAGCATTTGTTTATTTTGCTCTAAAGGAAATACTTGGTCCATTGTTTTTATTAAGAAAATTAAGATATTAGCCACATAATCTATCAAATAATGCATGTTGGTTATACTGATTAATTAAATATGTATGTAAAAAAAAAAGAAAGGAGTTAGTCTTCAGCTTGAAACACACATATACAGATAGTTTGCTCTTCGATTGAAGAAGGAAATATGTATCGAAACCGAAAAGACTGGATACACAAGGTTCATTTCAGATATGAACATAATAGGGTACTTTATAAATTGTTCTTGTTTTAGATTTATTATTTGCTATCCAAAAGTAGCTTTGTTATTATGGGAAGGTATTTACTCATGAAATAATAAATTCTTCAACACATCCTTTCTTCTGTTTGCGTTAATAAAGAAATGTATTCATTTTGAACTTGATACTTTTTTAAAATTTTATTTCTTTATTAGCCAATCTTCAAACGAATGTAATGTCTTGTGAAAAGTATGTTCTTTTATTAACGATTATTTTGGTATAAAAAAGAAGACGGGTATGCGCATGCAATTAAAGAAAAGTTAATTTTCTTTTTTGTAATTGATAGTAGCTGTGTTTTGAATAAACTTTATAAACCTTTCACCATATGTCACTGGTTTTATAGCTGAAATGGTGTCCTTGTTTTGCGTAAAGCTCTTGAAAAAATGTTCTGCTCTCTTCAACAGACTGTATCTTGTTAAAATATCAATCACACCCAAATAATACACTTTATCGGTTGACTGGTTGTTTTCATCTGTTGATATAAACCCTCCTTCTTCTGAGTAAAATATACAGTATTTCCGCCTAGAAAAAGCGATAAATAAAACATCTACTAATTTTTTTTTTACTTTGTCGTACTCATCAAAAAGCGTTTCTGGTAGTAAAGAAGAGTCCAGTTGAACAGGGTTTGATAATTTGATAGCCTTTCTGACGATATCCGCTTTACTTTCTCTCCTATTTCTCGATAGTTTTCTCTCCACTTCCTTTGTACGTGGTTGAACAAAGCGCAGGTTGCTATCCCTAATATTTTCAGTGTTTCCTCTAATGATATCATGTATACCAATCAATAAACTATAATCCATGATATCTAGTCTTGACAGCAACTGTAATATATCTTAGTGCCTGAAAGAAAGTATACATAGTTGCTTCTACCTGAACATCTTTGTATAATTGATCTAAAAATAATGAAACTTTCTGAGGTCCAAGTTCGAGTCTTTTCTTTTTATTGACCCAATTTAAATCCTTTAATACCGCATGAGGATTTTTGCGAAGATCTTCGTCCGTCGTGATACGTCCATAAGTTGAGCCCTTTAAGTCATACGTTTCATGTACATCCTTGTTACTAGGAAGCACATTACCCATGACTACAAAATGAATTTTACTTCCATGGGGTAATTTTATACGATGTAGACCATAAAATCGACATAACAACGTATGAGGGTTTTCACAGACATGCTTTATTCAAGATTTCAATCGATCAAGTCTAGTCCTCTTTTATTTATAGTTCTTCTTACCTCATAGTAATCCTTTAGTATTTTTCGCATAAACTTATGCTCCGTATGATGTATTGTCTTTATAATAAATCGGTAATCGCGAGAATAATAAAAGAAGCTTCCGCTCTTCCCTGGTGACCCCAGTTCACTCAGGATGTATTTGTTTGTAAGTGACATCTACTCATTGCATGGGAATATAAGCTACAAGTAGTCTCACCATCATCTTTCTCTTACCATATAATCAGCAGCATCAATGTGAAATTTCTCTCTTAAATATCTAAATACCCAAGGTGCATAATCTTTAAATTTGAAATCATACTTTACTCCAGGTGTTAATTCATTGCCAGTGCTTGATCATAGAAAGTAAGACTTCTACATAGTTCATTCATTCTTTTTGCACTTACACGTCAAATACTAGTTTATGTGCTGCAGTGAAATCATCATCATTTAGTTCCTTACGCATTTTTGCAGACACTCGACCCACCTAAAATAGAGAAATATGTGAGCAATACATTCTTTAAATACTCACAAGTTTTCTCTCAACTTACAGCAATTCGAATACCAGTCAGCATATCATACCTTTTTTTTTTTTTGTATAATTTTAGTGTGTGAAAAATGATAAAAAAAATATCCTCGTTTTTTATGAAACAAACTTACATCAATTGATAATTTCGGTGCCCCTCAGCAACACGAGTACCAATTAATACCTTATCATCATCCTCATCATCTTCATCATACTGGTTTTGCATTTTTCTAGAGGCACGACGTGCTGCACGTCGTGCAGTGATTTCAGCCTCCAAGGCTGCTTGGTCTTCGGGTCCTAATTCACCAAGATCAGGCGTTAATGTATGTCGATGCCGTGATAATGTAGGCGTTGAGAAAGCTCGTTTTGTCTGAACTATAAAAGGAGGTGCAGGATCCAAAGGAAATGGCGCAATGTCTTCAGACATTCTTCTTGTAAAAGTGTCAAAAGGTGTGTCAAATGCTGAGTTTGTAAACAAGGTAAGGTCTTTTTCTGCGTTTCTGTTTTTTGAGTCATATATGCCTCTACCAGAACGAAGAGACTGAGTAGCTGGCATTCTTGGTAGAGAATAAAGTCTATTAAGAAGAAAAAGAAAAAAATAATGGCTATTTAGGAGGAAAACGAGTATAAAAATAAAAAATAAAAATAAAAAACAATAGTCGGAGATCATGCGCACTGCTTTTTTGAGTTATGTGTCAAATTGCATGAAAGCAAGACATTTACCCTTGCATTGTCCCAATAAAAATAATTTAATACAAAGCTGACAAATCTTTTCATAATCGATTTATTATTTACACCCAATCAGTAATGTCTTTTGAGTCCCAACTGCTCGTCTTATAACTAACAATCAGTCTGTCATCTTTGTTGATATTAATCATTCCTTTAGCGTGATAGCTAGTTTCTCCTCTCATCAACTTTTCAGCTTTCACGCGAGAAATACGATAGCTTTGTCCAAGCTTTAAACGTTCTAGTAAACTCTCTTGATTGGATTCTGCCCATTCTGTTGTCTTCTTTTCATAATCCATAACGTTTGTCCAATATGATTTTACATCAGCATCATCAGCAGGAATGGATATACGTCCAGGTCTGGGTGGTTCGCTCACGGTACGTTCATCGAATGAAGGTTTGCTTGCATCTCCTGTGATAAGAGAAGGTAAGCTGTCTTCCGGAATATGATTTTGAAGGTCTTGTACAGATTTTGTAAAAATGATCTTGCTTGCAACTACAGGATCCAACAAAGGAGTGATTAAATTCCAGACTATTGAAAAAGAAGGAGAGGATTAGGAGAAGGGCCCAAGATAGATAAATATTTCTTTACTAGTGGAGAAAACCCATGGAGCTTTGTGAACGCATGCAAGTCCTAAACTTTCTGGATAATAAGCTTGGAAACACTCTGCCAAGAACTTGACAGCATCAAGGTCCTGCGTCATTCTTTATTAGTTGTCATTATTTAAAATATATACACATAAACTTACCATATTTGCCATTGTAAAGTTTTCTAAGTTAAACACAATACATACAGTTTCCATAGGATAATCACATATAATTCTAGCTGTTTCCATGACATATATTGTCAAAAGTTTGATGGTTTCCAATGGCTGATCTTCCTTATGGTAAACTTGAACATTTATAAAACTAAATCATATAAGTCAAAGAAATCCTCCTGTACTTTCTACTCACCAAATACCGCGATCGTTTTTATCAGGGCCTCCAATCGTCACCATTTTACGACCCAAAAGTTCTTTAAAAGACGTTCCCAACCCACTCTTGGAGCGTTCTAACTCCTCGATAAGTCCAGTTTCGCCCAGGGCAACAATATCATTCGTTCTCATATCGATTCGCCAACGAAGAGTATTTGCCAACATGTTGAAGGAGGCATCCAGGTCCCATTTACGGGCACGCAAAAACCTCAACAATGTTGAATCAGGATTATCTGTGGCTACCAAGCCCCAAAAGGCCTGGTGAAGCAATGAACCTGGTATTAAAGGTAGTGCTTTATCTAATGATAAATTTCTCCAACGAGGATCTGATGTGGTTCCCAAAAAGTATTCCTTTTCTTTTTCCTCTTTCTTTCCGAATCCAAATAAACCTCCTGTCTTCTTTTTTGTGGGTTCTTGTTCCAACTGTACTGTTTCGCCTTGCTGTTGGAATAAAGCAAGGACGCGCAACCAAAGCTTTTTGAGTTTATCAAGTTGCTCTTCATTCAAAGCACCTGCGTGTCCCTCTTTACGATTTGCAAGAGACAGTTCTTTTGGATAGATGACCTGAGACATTTCGGATGCGTTAAAGAAAAAGAAAAAAAAAAAAAATAGATTGTTTCCCTTTTTTAAAATAAGGTATGACATTTCGTTGTACGAGAGTCACACAACGAAAAAGCGGATTTTTATCATGGCAACATTCTTGAATAAATAAAATATTCTCTTGAATGCAAAAGCAAATACGTTGGTAATACTTTTTTAATACATAGCTTAATTTTTACTGTTACAGTGGAATTTTTTTTCACTAAATGTTATTGAAGTTTACGGAAAACCATAATAAACTAATAGTGATTTACTGTCAGCCTTAGAATGATTTTATTATATAAAGCAGTAAGGACAGATCGCTATGCAAAGCAAGAGCAACTCTTCACATACAAAAACAGTTCATTTGAAATTATACAGTGCAGCTGGTAAATTTTGTCCATTCTTTTTTTTTTGTTTATTTTTATTTATAAATTATAGGAGTCACACGTCTGAGAGCGGTATGAACCAAACGGAACAGAGTATAGGCGATTGAACATGCTAGTCAAGGTCGAGTCTGCCCCTTGTGAGGGTGGCAAATTGCGACATAACACGAGTGACCAGCTGTTTATCAATAAAAGGAAAGCCGTCAATAGTAAATCTCCAGTGGGCACGCCAGATAACAAAAAGCACACAGCAGCTGAGAGTCCAGAGATCAGTGTTGTCAGCAAAAGTAAACTGCTGAAAAGACCAGAGGATTGAGCATATATCATCTTGAGTGAAATTGAGGTGTGGACTAAAGAAATTGAAGGTATCTATCCATACTCTCCATTTCATAGGACAGCGAACGAATAAGCGTTGTAAGTCTTCAGTATTAGCAGAGCAAAATTTACATTGTAAAGAGGTCAAACCGTTATCAAATCTTGAAAGAAGTGATTGGCTATAGAGTTTATGGTGGAATAGACGATACCATAAAGACCGGCTTTCAGGCGAAACAGGCATTTTCCAAAAAGTGACCAGTTGGAAGTTAGTATTTGTGGCATTACTGTTGACGGTAGAAATCGCCGTATTAGAGACAACTGAAATGGTTTAGGTTTGTAATTGATCCATTGGGGCTGCGAACAGAAGGCATCGTTGAATGCTGAATCATCTACTTCACCCAATGGTTGATTTTGATTCAATATATGAGGCCAGATAAGCTGATTTAGCTTGATGATACGATTATGGATATCTCGGCTTAAATTGGAAACCAGACGAGGGAAGAAAGACTGGTCAGATGACAATAAAGGACGTGTACATCCAAAGTGGTGATCATACGTAAAAATTGAGACACCTTGTGTTTTTTGTGTCGTGATCGAGTGATCCAATAATCAGTAGGAATCATAGCGAATATAGCAGACAGGGGCAAGTGAAGAAGCGTAGCAGGAGCACATGTTGCCTATTGTGTATCTGCATATCCGAAAGAATCAACTGCCTCATATATGCTTTGCATAAAGTTATTAGCGTGAGTAGCAGGACGTAATCGCGAAAGAGGGAAAAGGAGAGCCAATCTTATTCCAGTATTTCCTGAATGGAAGCGACGTATATGATCTAGCAATATAGGTTGACTACAAGACTGAGGGTGGTCAATTTTGTCCATTCTGAAAAATAAATGGCAATTACCTAAAAATAAGTGATTGGTCGTTTGCTAACAAATAATTGTTGCTCTTAAAATTTTACTTTGTCTTTTTGGGCCAAGTCAAATTGGCGTTACTGAGGGATTATTATCGGCTATGATGTAAAAGCTTTGGTTCTTTCCTTTCGCTCTAACAATTGAATAAAATGACAAAAAAAAAATACATTTTTTTTATGAAGGCGAACACAGTAATGCCTAAAATAAGGATGGAGAGAGTCTTGGATCAGATGGAAGGTATGTTGACCGAAATCAGTGATTCAAACGTATTACTTGAAACCATAACGAGTCAAAAGCCCTACTTAAGTCTCGAACTAGCAAAGAAAGAAACTACTTCAAAAAATTCAACAAAAAAGGCTATAAAAGTGGTCAAGAAAGCAGCGTCTACAAAGACTACAACGACCAAGCCAGAGAGATATTTATTGACCGAATGATCGAGGGACCTACGGAAAGAGGAAAAGCGACTTTGTATCCAAAGGATCTTGGAATTAATCCTCGTACTGCTATGCGCTGGTGGAAACACTATCAAGAAACTGGGAAGGTAGCTTACAAAAAGTTGCAAAGAAATCCCGGCTGATCCAACTCACTGACTCCTGAGCATAAGCAGCACATTCAACAAATAATAGAAAAAGACTCACAACTTTGTGCTGATGACGTTATTGATTCTCTAAAATCGCAGTTTGAGGACTTGAAGGTTTTAAAATCTCAAATAAACCACTACTTGAGAAACAACATGCTCATTTTAATAAAGAAGCCAACCTTCGACCCTATGACAAGAAACTCTTACAATAACTTGCAAACGAGATACGAGTGGTTCATGAAGTGGAAAGGCTTGGATCTGGGTTACACTAAGAACTGCGTTTTTGTTGATGAGGCTGCATTAAAGGCAGCCAAACAAAAAAAAAGAAAAAAAAAAGCATTTTTTTAAACCAACTATGGCTTTTATTTTGAATAAAACTTCAAGTTGATTTAATAGTAACCATAGAAATGAGTTCACAGTTTTTCTATGAGGATGGTAAGGGACATATATACAGAAAATCAGAAAAGATAGCAATGGATTGGGAAGATGATGTGAATCTTTTACTTCTAGACATATTAACAAACAAAAGACAATACTTATCGGCTAAGAAATAGGGAAAATCTGTAGTTAACAAGACATTAGATGAAACAATGGAAGAGATATCAATCGATGTAGAAGCAACAAGACCCAAAAAACCCTATAGCTTATATTGTAGTGAGCAGTGCTACTACTTATTTAGTACAACAGGATGACGCTCCTCAGCGCTACAAACCCTGTTAGACTAGCTAGAGGCATTAATGAGTATACCACCCAAGCGTGGGCATGCCGGCTTAAAAAGATTAAAGATTAGAGTATTCTTAAAAAGTGGACAAACAACGCCAATAGAAAGAAGAAGCAATCTCAAGAGGAGTATAAAACTCACCTCATAAATTACTACAATACATTGTTTAGTGTTATGAATGTTGTATTCTGAAGTAGTATGCATGGACGATGTTCGCTTCCTGGCCGCTACTTGGGATCAGGGGATGCTATTTGATTTAGTAGGAGGCTCTAATACCTGCGGAAAGAACCATGAGCTAAATAGACTGCAAAAGTAAGACTCAGTTACTTTAAAATCTAAAAATCTTTGGTGCTTTGGCTAATACTTCAATTAGAGCCTTTGACGATTTAGTTAAATCTAACAAATTTTCTCATAAAGTATAATTCTTTCAAAATATCTCTCAAATTTGGTCAAAATACTATAGAACGCTTTAATATGTAGACCTTACAAGAATGTATTATTAGAAAATTATTTCCTTTTACTATGACTAAGCTCTAACATTATTGGTCTCGTAGTGTATTTCTTTCTTTAAAGAGAAAAAAATAGATATAAGCGTTTATCTCTTTAAAAAGAAGCTTGATTAGAGCCGTTCTCCATATTTTTAACCTAGGAAATCCTTGATCTCTAACTCTACGTTTCTAGTAAGATTTAAAGTTTTCATGATCAAAATCAATTGCTTTTGTACAGCCTTTTTTTTTTTTTTTAAAAAATTTAGATAAATTATCCTAAAAAAAATACTAACAGCAGACCTTGCCATCTAATATTTTGATGAAATGAAACTTGACAATTTTATTTTAAAATCAATGACATTAGATTAAAATAGAATTTAAGATGACCATTGATATTTAAAGACAAATATCTTTTTCAGCATAGAGCTACATTACCCATAATGCTATTATATATCGATAGCAATGTCATCTTTTCACTTCACTCTCCCCAATGCAGTTGTTTTATCTCTTTCATGTTTATTTTGTTTGCTTACAAGAGATACGCAAAGTGTATTTTATTTGACAGTGTATCCCGGACTTTGAACTATTTTTGGGAAACACATTACTTCACCCTTGGTATTGAAGACCAAAAAAGAGTACAATTCACTTTTAAAAATCGATTTTTTGCTCAAAAGTTGCTTTTTTCCCTCCCTGGTTCTTAACTTGTTTATACCAAAATAATCGTGATTATTTATTCAGGATGAAGTCATATAAAGCGAGCTACATCATTAAATTCTTTCATAGAAATCATTTTTAGACTCATTAGGATTTGAATTGATAACAACTATTTTCAAGCTTAATTGAGCTCGGTGTTTGTAGATAGAGATAAAAAGCGACCATCGGTAGAATTATTCGTAGTCAGGATTATATAAAGTTTTCGCAATACAAAGGATAAGCTGAGCCATGTTATTTTCACCGTCAATGGTTGATTTGTTACTGATAGATATCCAATAACCTGTATAGAATGGGATGATTTAAATAAACTATAAAATGTAGGTAAATGATTAACCCAGAAATTCTAACCTATCCATTTGCTTGCACAGCAAATTTTTGTTGATTTGCTTACATTTGTATAAATTAAGCTTGTCAACGTTGATTTCATGTCTAATAAAAAAGGTTAGTAGGGGTTTGATAAGTTCATTATCCGCAATTCTGATTCCCTAAATTTAGGCATAAAGTTGAAATCAAGCCAATCTAAGCTTCAAATGACGTATAGCTTTAAAGCATGATCTCGCTTGCTTTTTTACTTGCTTTCTTCTTTTCCAATTTTATTTTATAATGTCAAACTTACCAATCATTGAAATTGAACACGATGTTCACGCGCCTGCTTCTACATATTATACAACAGGGGACAATGCAAGACATCGAACAAGAACCCATACTGTAAATACTTTTTTTTGATGCATAAATTTTATTATTTCTCATAATTTCATTATAGAGAAGTCATCAATTAGGTGCCACGCAAATGCAAGGCCTTGAAGGAGCTCGCAAAAGACGCGCTTCACACGGTAAGTAAATCAGCAATAATAGGATAATATTGATGCTAACAATTTGAATTCAGATGACAAAAGTAAAGCACGTCGATTCTTGATTGACGTTGAAGAAACACAGCGTAAAATTCTAGAACAAGAGGACACCGATGGTGATTTTCAAATCACCATCAATGACCTAGGCCCCAAAACAATGTCTTTAGGTACGGCTGATTCTGGTGGTTACCGAAAAATTGATATCAGAGGTACCTATATGTTATCAAACTTGCTTCAAGAGCTTGCACTCGCTCATGACTACGGAAGAAAGCATATCGTACTGGATGAAGCTAGACTGAACGAAAATCCGGTAGATCGCTTATCTCGCATGATCCGACATAACTTTTGGGACGGTTTGACTCGTCGTATTGACGCTGATTCTCTCGAAGTGATATGCCCAGACCCCAAAAACAGGTCAATTAACAAACATCCTATCATCTATGTTCCTTGCGACGATCACGAGGCCTATGCCTTTTATAAGGAAGTCTCGGAGTCTCGCCAACATTTAAATTTGGAGGTGGAATATTTACCTAAAGAAATTACAGCAGATTATGTCAAGAGTATTAATGATCGTCCTGGTTTACTTACCCTTGCTATGCGCAAAACAAAAGATGAAAATGGCAAGGATACATACGTGGGTGAGCCCTTCATTGTTCCTGGTGGCCGCTTTAACGAGATGTATGGTTGGGACTCTTACTTTTCAGCCTTGGGCTTACTAGAAGATGGCCGGGTGGAGATCGTTCGTAGCATGGTTGAAAATTTTGCTTATCAAATCAAACATTATGGTAAAATATTGAACGCAAACCGATCCTATTATCTAGCTCGATCTCAGCCACCCTTTTTGACCGATATGGCACTGAAGGTGTACGAAAAGCTTTCTCCAGAGAAGGAAGAAGAAAACAAGGATTGGTTAAGACGTATCTTCAAGTCAGCAATAAAGGAGTACTGGGAAGTCTGGATGTGTGAACCACGTTTGGATAAAAAGACAATGCTCTCACGTTACCGTCCCGATGGTTCAGGTATTCCACCAGAAACCGAAGCATCTCATTTTGTTCACATCTTGGAGCCTTTTGCTGAAAAACATAACATCGGTTTGGATGAATTCATTGATAAATATAATGACGGTACTATTAAGGAACCGGAGCTGGATGAATACTTCTTACATGACCGTGCAGTGAGAGAATCTGGGCATGATACTACATATAGATTTGATAGAGTATGTGCTAATTTAGCAACAATTGATTTAAATGCACTCTTGTACAAATACGAAATGGATATAGCTGATTCTATCAGGGATCATCTGGATGATGATCTGGAAGACTTTAATGGTGTTAAACAAAACGCACAAGAATGGCTAGAAAGAGCTAAGCAACGCAAAGAGCGAATAGACAAATATTTATGGAATGAAAAAGAATCTCTGTACTATGACTATGACACTATAATCGAAGAACAGGCAGTATATGTGAGCGTCACTTCCTTTTTTGCTCTTTGGGCAGGCTGTGCAAGCCAAGAACAAGCGCAAAAGATGGTGAAACATTCACTCTCTAAATTTGAAGTTTTAGGTGGTTTAGTGTCTGGTACGGAGTCATCCCGTGGTGAGATTTCTTTAGAAAGACCTAATCGACAATGGGACTTCCCTTTTGGTTGGGCTCCTCATCAAATGATAGCATGGGCTGGCTTAGAAAAATATGGTATGATAGAAACTGCTCGTCGACTTGCCTATCGTTGGCTGTATACGTAAGCTTAAATTGTGTTTTCTATATGTTACTTTTTACTTACAAAAAATATATATAGGATCACAAAAGCCTTTGTTGATTTTAATGGTGTTGTTCCTGAAAAATTCGATGTTGTAAGTTTATCTCATAAAGTTGAAGTTGAATACGGAAACGTGGGTACAGACTTTAAATGTGTCCCAAGAGAAGGCTTTGGTTGGATGAATGCGTCATACCAAGTGGGTCTCAGTTATTTAACAACACACATGCGTCGTGCGCTTGGTACATGTACTTTACCTGATTTACTATTTGAAAAGGCTATGATTCGTGAGCACCGTATGCTGGGTATGACACGCGAAGAAGAAGAAGTGGCAGCTCTCCGCCGTCGTACGTCAACTATTGCCGCAAGAGCTTACACACGTAATGGAAGCATCAGCGCTGCTGTTACTCGCATTTCGCTATCAGATGCACCACCCAAACAATAAGGCATTTTGTCTACAAAATATTAAATAAATATGCATGTTTTGTTTCTAATATAGCATGTGTTCATTCTTAAGTCATTTTACAAAGGTTCTTTCAAAACCAGAAGCCTACTACAACGTCATAGCTTGTTAAAGAACTGAGGACGAAAGAAAGTTCAATCTCAGCAAGTGTGCTGCTTGCGTAAAGCGTTGCTCGCTCTTTTTAACTTCTCTTTCACTAAACGCAACATCCTTAACGTTTTCCCATCCATCCGTCTCTTTTATCACTCCAACACACAAATTTAAAGGTAAATGTCGTCTACTGTGGAAGCAACTGGCTGTAAATGCACAAATCCTCCGAAATTCGCAATCACTTGCCATTCTTCTTTTGCTTGATTCACGAAAATGTGTAATGAAAATTACAAGAAAAGAAAAGAGAAAAAAAAAAAAAAAGCACCAGAAAGGCATCAGTTCTAAGAAACAAAAAAAGTTGATTCGAAGATGAGCTTTGTATTTTTTTTTGGTCAATTACACTTGTTTATGGAGATGAAAAGGTTATAAACAGTACACAAACAGAAGAAATCGGTCCATACGTAATCAGCTTCAACTTTGTGGAAAACTCCGCAAACATTGGAATTTTTAGCTTTTTGCAGCAAAGATGAAATCATGAAATGTACCAACAGATTAAAGTTGTGGGAAAATTTTCTTTTTTCTTATTTTCAAAAAGATCAAGTCAAAGAGACGAACAATAATGGATAAACGAATTCGGAGGAAGACAGTTGATTCTTTCTATTGTTTTTAAACATATTACTCACTCTTTTTTTTGTCTAACTCAGTATGTCTGCCGACCACGCTGATGATCTTATTGATTACGAGGAAGAAGATGAGCAAACTCTCCAACAAGAAACTACAGCTCCACAAACAGACAGTATTGAAGAAGAAGAGAAAAAAGACAAGAAAGGTTCTTATGTTGGTATCCACTCTACTGGTTTCCGTGACTTTTTGTTGAAACCTGAACTCTTAAGAAGTATTGTCGATTGTGGTTTCGAACACCCTTCAGAAGGTATAGATATCATTAAATATTTCAAAAACATATTAGCTCTAATATTTAAAATGTTTTAGTCCAACAGGAATGTATTCCTCAATCTATCTTGGGTATGGATGTTCTTTGTCAAGCTAAATCTGGTATGGGTAAGACTGCTGTTTTCGTATTGGCTACTCTCCAACAACTTGAGCCTATCAATGGTGAAGTCTCTGTGATTATTCTTTGTCACACTCGTGAATTAGCTTTCCAAATCAAGAACGAATATGCCCGTTTCTCCAAATATCTTCCTGATATTCGTACCGAAGTCTTTTATGGTGGTGTCCCTATGACTAAAGATGTGGAAACACTCAAGGATAAAAATAAGTGCCCACACATTCTCGTTGGTACTCCTGGTCGTGTATTAGCTTTAATTCGCGATAAGCATCTTAAATTGAGTAACGTCAAGCATTTTGTATTGGATGAATGTGATAAAATGTTGGAACAATTGGACATGCGACGTGATGTTCAAGATATTTTCCGTGCTACACCTCATCACAAGCAAGTGATGATGTTTACTGCTACTTTGGCCAAGGATATGCGACCTGTCTGTAAAAAGTTTATGCAAAACCCATTAGAAATTTATGTAGATGATGAAGCCAAGTTAACTCTTCACGGTCTTCAACAGTTCTATATTAAATTAGAAGAAAAAGAAAAGAATCGCAAATTGAATGACCTTTTAGATTCACTTGAATTCAATCAAGTCTGTATTTTTGTTCGCTCAGTGTCTCGTGCAAATGAATTGAACAGAATTTTAACAGACTGTAACTTTCCAAGTATTTGTATTCACTCTCAAATGACTCAAGATGAACGTATTAAGAGATACAAATCATTCAAGGAATTTGAAAAGCGTATTATGGTTGCCACTGATATCTTTGGTCGTGGTATTGATATTGAACGTGTTAATATTGTCATCAACTATGACATGCCTGATGGTGCTGATTCTTATTTACACAGAGTGGGCCGTGCTGGTCGTTTTGGTACCAAGGGTCTTGGCATTACCTTTGTATCAGATGAAAATGATACTCAAGTATTGAATGACGTTCAAAGTAGATTTGAAGTCAATATTTCACCACTTCCTGAGGACATCGACATCAATACTTACATGACCTCTTAATTCTCTATTTTATTACTGGACTTTATTAAGCTCATCAGCCTATCACATAATAAAGTTTATCTCATTTTTGTCATTGTATTATTTTTTTTAATTAAAGATAAATTGTTAGAAAAGACAAAGATAACAAAAGCATAGAATATGCGACCTATGACCAAGATGAATTAACTGTATTTTGTGAAAGCACATTGCTTCACAAAAAAAAATTTGAATAAATGCTAAAAAACTTAAATTTGCTTAGTGTATAAAAATAACTTTTTTCTCCACTTTTTTTTATTTTTACAATGACAAACCCGTTTCATGAACCACAGACAAAGATTTTGAGAGAAGCTTTTCCAGTTATTGACGCTTGTCTTATTGACGAAGCCCTTTGGACAGCTAAGGGCAACATACATACTGCTTTTGAGATACTCTTAGCCTTCAACAACCAAGGCACAAACAACACTTTGTTACCTGTAAATGGATTTTTCTTTCTTTCTTCTTTTTTTTGATAAAAAATGAGGTCTAATGTCCTCTTTTTATATATATAAACTAGTCTAGCGATACGCATTTTCCACAATCATCATTTTCATCTACTGTGAGTTTTTATTAAAACGGAAAACAACCAAACTTATCTAAACTAATAATAGAATTTTGCCAAGTCTCCGACAGTTCGAGAAGAACTGGCTCAGTGGCGCCAAGAACTTCGAAGAGAAAGTAAATTGAAGGCAGAAAAATCCATCCATCAAAAAAGAAACAGCTTGCCTTTTGGCTCATCTGCCTCAAGTAAAAAAAAAAAAAAAAAAAAGAAAAAAAAGCACTACATTCCTTTGATAAATGAATTATATTTATCGTGTTCGTTTACAATAGATCCCTTTCAGCACATTCCTTTTGTAAATAGTAGGATAGGATATCAACAAGGTAAGCACCAAAAAATAAGACTGCTTTAATAGCATACATTACATCATTCGCTGACACTAACGCATTAGGTCCACCGTTACAGCAAGAATCAAGAAATAATTCTCAATGGTAAGTAGGTTATTGCTATATAGAGATTGTACTCATCTTTTATTAGCCCACTGGCACAGTCTTTTCACAACAACAGTAATTACTTCAATAGTGCTTGTCAAGGTCAGTGCTATAAAAATATTCTATAAGTTATCAACATACTTATTTTTTTTTTTACAGAATATCATAATGCTCCACAATTATCATCCACTCGATCTAGCACTATTCATCCTTCATTAGCTCCAGCACTACCTCCAAGACGATCAAATGCTACACGTAAGTGCTTGATATTTCAAATCATAGTTGCTATTGTTTAGTAATTTAATTAAAATAATACACAGCAAACACAAACACATCCATCTATGCAACAGTAAATAGAAACTCTTCCATAAACAACTTGTCCACCTTTAGTCAATCCTCTTCTAGTATAAATAGCTATTCACAAGAAAGACACCCAGGTATTGGCTATACGAAATGATTTATGTGAACCCATAAAGTTTATTAAATAACCTTAAAATAGAGTACACATCCTCTAATCCTTTTGAAGAACCTGATATTCCCCCTCCTGCATACAGTGAAATTCAACGAGATACAGTAATACATCTCAACCCATAAAGATTACAGAAAATAGCGCCTAAATATCTAATTTTATAAAAGCAATAAAAGTCAAATAAAAAGAGAAACCAATGCTACGAATGTATACGTGGCTATCAAAAAATAAATTCAGTATATGCGTTAATAATATTACAATATAAATAGGATAGTACAAATAACGGCCATTGTTGCAATATTCATGACTTTGATGATAACAATAGCGGAAATAAATATCAATTTTGAAGCTGATGATGCGTTTGTTTGTATTGTCACTCTCAGCATCGTTTTTTGAATAAGCCGCCTTTTTTTTTTTTTACGAATAATGAATATTCTTCATGTGTCAGAACCAATTTATAAAAAGAGAGCAGTTAGGGCTAGTTGAATATTTGCATAGAAATTGAAATTCTTTCATCTATACTTCCGCGGTAATTCATCAATCATCTCCAAGAGACTATCAAAAAGCGACAACCAAATGTTGTGTACGATATCGAGCTCTGTGCGAATACTAGCATTTGATGATATCAGTCTAGTACAAAAATAAAGTTATCGATGAGCAAAGAACCAAGTATTTGCAACAGACAAATACTCTCACTTGCTGAATTAATTTTAATCCTTTGATTATGCTGATATCGAGAAGTTCTTCATCCATATTTCTTGCAACATACTATTGTACACCTTTTATGTTGTCTTCCCTACAATGCTATATAATAATAAATCAGTATTTGAACAATTACTAACATATATATGTCTTTATCTTTATGACTTGAATTCATACATCATTCAAATCCAGAGATAGCGTGTTTTCCTTCTTGAATTCTGATCATTGTCATCAGCAAAATCCAAAATTGATGATAATCCGGAATTGCTGTGGATAGCAATTTAGTTAGTAACGATGACAGGATACAGCATTACATACAGCGTTTACTTCAAGATGTTTCGTTCAGCAGCCGATATTTCTGATGCACGGGAACTCTCAATACTCCCTGCTTTTCAGTAGTCGTTAAATATGTTTTATAAATTTCCTTCTTCATTTCTTTCCCCTTTAAAAATATTCTTGTACCTTTTTTTTCTCCTTTTGACAACAAATCAAGTGGTAAAATAAGCAAACTCAACCTTAATGGTATCAAGTACATTTACCGTGAGCAAACTTCCTACCATGAAAAAGTGATTCATCTTTAGCTTGATTGTGAAACTTTATTGTTGTCTTGACAACGAAACATAGTTGATAAGCATGCTAATTGGTATCTTTGAAAACTTACAATGACTTAAAAAGACACTACTAGCAGAATCTTTCAGTTAAAAAGATGATGATTGAGGTATTTGCTATTCGTAAACTCTTTTTGAATTGATCATATATTGTTGTATCATTGGAATATGAAGAGAATATGGGGAAAAGCAAATAAGATTAGACATCAAATTTGTCGATTTTACAATGAAGACTACACAAGCGTGAACAACAACCAAAACTGTTTAAATAATTTATGTTCCAGATCTATAATTTAGATTTTCTGTGGCTGCTCTCTAGTTTTAAATTCTCATTCATCTGAAAAAGACTGTAAGAATTTTATTATTGACCTGTAATCCAAAGAGAACTATCAAATATATCTGCCTGCAATTCTTTGTGCGAGTATCTTTTGTATTTTAAAGTCACTGTTCAGTACGTTTGCATCATTTTTGAACTCTTATATTCTTTGATGAGTTTCAATACGTTAAAATTTTCCTTCATAAAAAAAATTTATTATTGTCTTCTGGTTTTTACTAGGTATTTTTCTTAAATTGAAGGTAACTTGCAGGTTAATATTAGTCATATGCTCTCTGCTAATTGCATCATTTTATTGTTTTCTATTACTTTTTCTTATTTGCACATAGTCTTGCCTTGCTTAGATATTCGCGTTTTAATTAATTGCAGTGCATCAATAATGTCAACAAACTATCATGATTTAATCTCAAACGAAACAAGCTCAAGGGTTGTATCTAATGGTGAATTGGAAAGAGAAGCAATCATAGTTTCTTACGATTCTTATTGGAAGTAAATATTGAATTTTTTTTTATAGAAATAAAAGTGCTAATCATTTTTTTTAGTTTTTTAAGACGTATTGGAGCTATTTCTACTCAACCAGAGGTTAGATGTCCTAAGTGCAGCGAAATAATGCGTGGTCCAACATGGAGAGCATCCCGTAACCAATATCAATTTCGTTGTTATAATCGTGCTGCGCATCCTACAGAGGTCTCTCAATCTGTTACAAAAAGTTCGATGTTTTACCGCAAGAGATGCGACATCCGTATCACATTGAAGGTTATATTTCGCCTTACGATGAACCAAGAAAGATTTTCAACAATTTACAGAGATCTTTCAATTGACCACAAGATAATAGCCCAGCTATACCGAGATCTTATTGTTGTATTTGAAAGCGATCTATTAAGACATAATCCAATTATGTTAGGTAAGTTATAAATATTTCTTTTATCCCTTTATTAATTTATGTGATATAGGTGGGCCAGGTGTAGACCATGTGCAAATTGATGAATCTAAATTTGGTAAAAGAAAGTGCCATAGAGGCCATCGAGTAGAAGGCGTATGGGTTTTGGGCATGGTCGAAGCTATTGCCTTGGGTACAAATAGGGTTGTGACAATATCACAAGCAAACGGAGTTACTGAAACAAGATTGGTACCTCAGTTCAAAGCAGGTCGCAGGTTTTTATGCACTGTTCCAAACAGAAATGCACGCACCCTTATACCTATAATTCGAAAGTATGTTGTTCCAGGTACAACAATCAGAACAGATGGCTGGCGTGCCTATAGCGGCTTACACCCTAGGGAGCGGTACAATGCCCGCACTGGAGCGCTTCAAGTTGCAATGATGGATAGTGAGCAGCATATTTACAGGCATCAAGTAGTTAATCATTCCCTTGGATTTGCTACGGAAGATCAAGTTCACCAAAACAATACTCAAGGGATGATTAACACAAACATTATAGAAGGATTGTGGACTGATGTCAAAAAAGAAATGCAAGCTAGACATCGTACAAAGCTCGAGTGTCCTTATCGGCTAATGGAATACTTGTGGCGTTACGAAAATCATAACCAAATTTGGAGGGCTTTAGTGCGTGGCCTAGGAGAGGTATCATTTCCTGATATGCCAAGGCAAAGAAACAGAGATGTAGAAGTTGAAAATTATCAACTGATAACAGAAGAAGAAGGAAGTGAAGAGGTGATGGAAGGTGATCCAACAGATGAAATGAATAACAATCACGAAATTGATAGTAAATATATATAAAAAAAAAGCTGTGATAATTTTATATTTGTCTAAATTAATATAATAATAATTTCTGCATAATAGTCGATATTGGTGAAGACACGGATACAGATGATATTGATAATGATCCAGATTATCAAGCAGAAGTACAGCCACTTCCAGCACGACGCTGTAGGATTAATAAAAGAACCTTTATCTAGTTCCGACAACAACGGCTCTCTTTCAGTCAAACAAGTGACAATTGCATTATTAGAAGTTTGTGCGAAATCGTGATTTAGGCAGACTTCAAGCAGCGTCCAAGGCACTATATAATGCTATGATTGCAGAACAGAATACATACCCTTCAACTGAATAAAAGTTTTAAAATATTTCTACGTACTTATCTGATCTATTAAAATGAATTCACTATAAAGTGCTGTTTTAGACTTATATGAAACTATCATCCGTTTTTTACACAGTCACTATATGGCCGATTAATGTATAAACATGTGCTAGCTTTCGTTATTTGCAAAACAAAAACATCATTAATATATACTCTTGCTTAACTAGAGCTTTTGTTTGCTTGAAAAATACTGAAATTTAATATGTTGAAGACAAGTGATAAAAAATAGAAATAAAGAACCTGTCCATTTTATAAACAAAGAAAAATAAAGTTCGATTTTGACATAAGATTCAACAATAAGTGGAATCCTAACTATCATTCATGTTAACTTTGACTGACCTTTTGTTACGGCATAATCCTAAGTTACAAAATGAAGGCAAATATGTGAGTATTATGAACAATTGGCTATGATAATATAAAATATACAAGTGAAAAGTAAGTTGGTGAATTATGTCATGATCATTATATACAAAAGAATCAAATGTTTTGCCATTTGAAACCTCCTTGTTGTTTATCAAAAACTTTCCAAGAGATGTAAGTGAAAGCAGAGGACTGCTGATTCTTTCATTAATTGAATACAACTCATTGCTTAAGGTGATCTTACAGCTCACTATGGCGCAAAGGAACGCTGTTAAAAGCTCAGTGGAGCTGCTAGCAAAATTCATAGAGCCCTAATCAGCACAAGTCTGAACGGTTTTGAACTGTTTCACGTTTTTCTAGACTACTCTACTTTTTCTTTACAAATAATCAGTAAAATAAAGTGGATCCATTTGATAATGTACTTTTTTTGAATTATAATCGACGTAGCTCATGTTGTCTAAAGATATAACGAAGCAGTACTGCGCAATTTGCTTTTTTGCATTATAATTGTAGATTGTTATAAAAAAGATCCCTCTGTGTAGGTATTTTTAAGCAACTACAAAGAAACTGTACTGCACACAAGTTCTTCCATCTTTTTTTTATATGTTTCTTTGAACCATACACCATTCTATTTTGCTTCTGCTTCTATTTTTTTTTGTAGTTATTTGTTTAGACATACAAGTATACAGCTATACGTAATTGTATACATCATAATTGAACAATACTTTTTTTTTAAAGGCTTAAATGAGCACGTGGCGTTTCAAGACACCGTAATTGCTCAAGCCAGATCAAGTAAAACAAAACAAAAACAAAAAAAAAAGCTAAAAAAAAAGGGCAAAGGGGGAGTAAGAAGTAAACCACTGTTTGGAAAATAGGTTCCAGAAAAGGAAGCCATATGATAAAATAAACGTTGAGCTCAAATCTGTTTGACTGGGAAAAGCCCATTGAGTACAACGGCAATCATGATGCATTTGTCAACGAAAAAGCGGTCAGTAGTGCGCTGGACAGGACCTTTGAGGCAAAGGATAGCATAAATGACATGTTGAACGAACTGAATGTTCTTCTTGATTCTGGTTCGATACTTGAATATCCAAAAATATATACATTTGATATTCACTTTGTTCATCCTTAAAATGAATGTTATTAATTCGCTCGTTTTTAATACAAAGAAAATGTCGACTTTAGCTGAAAGACCAGTACTGTTTGGTCGAATCTGGTCTTATTTTCAAATGAAACTCTCTTTCTAATTTGGTCTAAATTTAATTTTTTTTTTTGGACGAATTCAGTTGCCACCTTGGTTGAAGTCCTGTGTTATCAAAATACATTTGACCCTGAAGGAGCTTTTAGCTTCTTTCTATTCTTCCTTTTGATCTGACACAATCAAATTGATGACTACAAGACATCATGCGACCATTGCGGTCTTGTAAAATACAAATAAATGATTGATGAATCTCTTGAACCTCTTTATTGAGTGAAGACAGAAGAGAGAACCCATTAAATATATGCTACATCTTATTTTATAAAACTAAAAAGGATTTCTGTATTGAAAATAGACTTGATACAGAAATGAACCTTTTATGCGTATGTTATTACACTTTATTATTAAAAACGATAGGAAATGAGAGGTCTTTCAATCACAAGTAAAGTTTATGCAGCAAATGATTGTACAAACGATAACATTGTCTTCTTTACTATAATGCTATTTTCATAAAAAAAAAGATGATTAAAGATTCTCTTCTTCTTTCTTTGGACTTAAGTTTCATGCTATTAGCTATAAATTTTTTTTTAAAAACAAAATATGTCGTATTTATTTATTTGTTAGCTTAGTGAGGCTTTTTTTCGTTTATTTACCGTCTCAAAGTAGATAAACAAGTTTTTTGAATTCTTGGAAAATCAAGAATGAGGTAATCATTCCCTCCATTAATCTTTGGTCCAATTGATGTGCTCCTTCGCCCAGATTTGCTGATTCCATATTTATTTCTTTATAAGAGGCAAAAGGATCCTCCCTAATTATCCTCTTCAAGTCCTTTTCAGTTCTTTCATTTATTTTCAATGATCACCCAGTTTGCTTGTGAGACAAAGGGCTGGCATAGTTATCAATATTGGTTTTTACATCTTGCACAGTAGACTTGTTCAAGCCAATAAGTTCTGCAATCTCTTCAATCCTGTGGTATGTTTTAAGAATGTAAACCCTCGCGTCTTACTTTCTTTTGAATTATCTTTAGATATAACTAAAGGCCGCGTGCAATTTACAGAGATTTGAGCTGACATGTTTTTTTTTAATGAGTTGATGGATGGGAAAAAAGAAAACTTTATTTTGTTATGACTTAATGGATGAGAAAAAGAAAACTTTATTTTGTTATGAGGTTAAAACTATCCTCAATAGATTTCTTTGTTTGAAAATTAATTTAGAGTCATTGTATTATTGTCCACTCCCACCCCTCTTTTTTTTTTAATGAAAATTGTAAACCAAAAGAAAAATGAATTCACTCAAACCTTAGCTTATCCATACAACTCTTTCTGTAAAAGTGGTCATTACTATCGTTTCTTATAAAAATGAATAAAGGAGAGAATTTTCACAGCCATGTGTAACACAGTATGCAAGAAAATTTGATTGACATATGATTTTAACAAGAGAAAAAAGGAGAGTAAAATATCCATGGGAAAAGTTCAAAAGGACTAAACTATCTTTATGAAAGCTAATTACTATGAAAAGTAACCATTTAATTGCTTTGTTATTTCTTAAAGGGAACTTATCTCATTAATGACTGCGTAAATAAAAATTTTTTATACGTTACCTAAAAAAGATAATGAAATACAAGGTTCATGCTGTGTTACTTTCGTCATTTGCTTGCATGAGCTATTTAAATAAATGATGATTTGAAAAGAAATAAAGCCTTTAATAAAGTAAATTAAATGTGTTTTGAATGTTGCTTTTTGATTCTTTATTATTTTCACTTTTATAAGCAAAATAAAAGTGTGAATAGGACCGCCTTTTTTGAATTCGCCGTTTGTCTGAAATACGGTATGCAAAGGGATAATGTTAGGAATTGATAAAGTAAATAGAAAGTCAAGAAAATCATTTTATAAAATATGGATACTAAACTTATTGTAAACAATGAGTCATTTTTTTTTCTCATTTTTTTTTTTTTTTAAAAAAAAATATAAATACACAGCCTTTTCATCTTACAAAAGCATTATTCTTATCGTTCTCATCATCATCTACTGGGTAAAAATATAATTGTATAAATTCATATCAGATTATAATTCACTTAGTTGTCTAGTTATGCATCCTTTCTTGTCTTGTAATCAATCATCATTCACATCATTCTCATTGTGCTCATCACTCTCATATCATCTACTGTGTAAATATATAAACTTATAAATCCATGCCATGATTACAATTCATCTAGTAGTAGTTGTCAAATAGTACTTCAAATAACCAAAATTTATCAAACCCTGTCATCGTTTATCTTTGGCTAATTATACACTCACTTGTTGGCTTTGGTATCAATCTACTTTATGCTTCTGCCTTGTTCATCTGCTTCAAGCTACTGTCATCTTGTCAATCTGCTCAAAAGTCGCTTCTACCTCTACTTGGTTCAATACTGATATGCAATCTTCTTTTGTCTCGGCTTGTGGGAACGGGTAGTTTGGTTCCGAAGAGCTCTTGCACATGTACTTGGGGTATGAACACATGTTGCCTTAGTACGTTCTTGGACTGAGTAATCAGTCTTTAGCACGGGACGAGCACCTCACATTCCAGTTTGCTATATTGGGTTGGTGCCAATACTGGAGGAGACAGAGGACTGCCTGTGTTCAGCGGTTCGATTACTTCTACTTGTTCGTTTTTTAATCGGGCTTGTGGAGACGGGTCGTTGGTTCCGAAAAGCTCTTGTGGGATTCGCATTGCATATGTGGGATGTCCTAGTACGTTCTTGGACTGAGTAATCAGTCTTTAGCATGGGACGAGCACCTCACATTCCAGTTTGCTATATTGGATTGGTGCCAATACTGGAGGAGACAGAGGACTGCCTGTGTTCATCTATTCGAGTACCTCCCACTTGTTCTTTTTTCTTCTCTGGTTCAATATTGGATGGTACCAATTCTATTGAAATACCAAGAAGATGTGCTATATGCACAGGCTTTTAAGTGCGCTTTCAGTATTGTTCCAAGCCCGTTGTTTCAAGTTGCGGATTTCTTTTCAAACGATGCTTTTATCAGTCGATGCTCTTTATCAAACAATGCTTTCTATCAAACAATGCTTTCTATCAAACAATGCTGTCTATCAAACAATGCTGTCTATCAAACAATGCTGTCTATCAAACAATGCTGTCTATCAAACAATGCTGTCTATCAAACAATAATCTATGTTATACTTGTTGGTCACTGAATCTTTGTACCTTGTTAAACTCTTGTCATCAATATTCTTTTAATTGTCATTGAATTATCTTGCTATACTCATAACATCACAAATCATTTTGAAATTAGACTTTTTACAAATTAATATATAAAGCTTTGTTTTCTCTTTGTCTCTTTATCTGCTCTAAATATTGCCTTCTTTAATCTTTAATGATAATATGTTTATTGGCTACAAATATTCTTACAATACAGTATTCATACTTTAACAACGCATTAGGGTCGGATATATCATGTGTCTAGAAATTAATGCCTTCAGGTGAGCAGGTTTGACAGCAATATAAACTTCTATACTGCTTCTATTTGATTCAGGTTCAGAGAATTTTTTTATGGCTCCATTGGGTTACTGCTTTAGAAAGTTTTCTAGCCAAGTCTTGCTTCATACTATTAACTCTTCTTTCAATTTTGGCCCATTCATAGAATTTGAAGTATATTTTTTCAATTTTCTTTTGTGCTAATTTCAATGATTCTTGTTGATCTAGCCGGTCCAATTCTTCAAAGAGGTAGGTTTCGACAACCGTTTTATCGTCATCATACTCGGGTTTGTTTTCAGAGTTTGATTGTAGGTTTGGCACAAGACTAGGCGAACTGTCTTTTGGATTTGGTAAGTCAAGTATAGTTACAGACTCTTCAGTAGGGTTATCTTTAAAACCATTGATAGCTTGAATAATGTCGTATTTACTTCATCAAATACTTATTATTCGTATGAGATTATTCAAATTCTACATGAGAAACAGTAAGTACTGACTACATCATATTATTCTTTAAAACTTTTATCCAATGTTTACCGTATAAAAAAATTTATACTGTTCATCAAGCCCAATAGTATAATTGATCTTGAATCCACTTCGATTCCTGAATAATTCCATTTCTATACAAAAGCGTAATGTGATTAAATGGTTCTCTTTCTCGTCTTGAAATCTAATAAAGAGGTTACATAGAGACTCACTCACTAGGTTTTCAAGTACTATTTCCTTTTATTGCTCAACTTTATTATCTGCAAATATCTCAACACTGTCCACAATACTGTATGTGATATTGGGATAGTTTGTAGTTGATTAAAATTGAAAATGGGAAACTTGATAATCGATTAATCTCTTAAACCTCTTTATTGAGTGAAGACAGAAGAGAGAACCCATTAAATATATGCTACGTCTTATTTTATAAAACTAAAAAGGATTTCTATATTGAAAATAGACTTGATACAGAAATGAACCTTTTATGCGTATGTTATTACACTTTATTAATAAAAACGATAGGAAATGAGAGGTCTTTCAATCACAAGTAAATTTTATGCAGCAAATGATTGTACAAACGATAATATTGTCTTCTTTAATATAATGCAATTTTCATAAAAAAAAAGATGATTAAAGATTCTCTTCTTCTTTTTTTTATTTGGACTTAAGTTTCATGCTATTAGCTATAAAAAATTTATAAGCGTGCAATATCATCCAAAAATATAATATGTAAAACACACGTTTGAACCCATTACCAAAATCAAGTCATATGTAATAAAGTAGCTAGTTTCTAAGTTGCTTTCTCATTCCATAAAGCTGTTACTCTAAGCAGGTCATCATTTCTTATTCTAACTTTCCTTTACTATAGTCAGTCTGGCTTCTTTTTTTAAACACATCAAATTAGGTATAATTACCTTTCACGGGTTAAAAATTGCAAAGGAAAAAAAATAACAAGCTAAAAATAGATTCATACTTTTATTGATCATACTTGTTTGAAAATGCTTTTGGTAAGATTTACAGCAAAAAAAAAGGAAGATAAAAGAAAAATAACAAAGGATTAGGAAGCCTTGAAAGCTCTTGCCTCAGTGATAATTTCTTGTGGGACACCAACTTCGGCGAGCGTGGACACAACAAATTCATCCTTAAACTCATCAGGATATTGTGCGCAATGTGTATCCAAAATGTGTACCAGCATGTCTATGTATAAATTATTATTATTTTGTGTTTTAAAAGTGTTCTGAATAAAAAGAAAAACTTACATGTAGGATATGAAATAAATGAAGGATAAAGTTGTTTACCCATATCAATCAATTTCTCTTTCAATGGGTTATATTGCTTGCCTAAAAAAAGGGTATAAGAATTTCAGATATGTTTAAATGATCTACGTGAACATACACTTTTCAATAATGCTTGTCCAAGCCAATTTTGAATATTTCCAATCGTAGAGTTCCATGAGGTCCATTAGGCATAATGCTTCTTCAAATAGCTTATTAGGACAAGCAAAATTATAGAATAGTTCTTTAGCGGGTTTAAGAGAGTGGTTCAATGTTTCTATCGATGCTTTGACATCATCTGTATTGTTACTGCTTAGTAAGTCTCGTAGTCTGCCCTGAATTTTAGATTCCTTGTGTAAGGATATCAGTTCATGTCTATCTTCTTCTGAAATAGTATTAGTTCTATTAGCCAGTTCACATGCTTTCTCTAGATAATCAATTCTATTCTCTAGCGTAACACTTTCAATGCTGGTAGCAAGACGTCTTAGTGTTTCTACAGCATTGTCATATTCTTTTTGGTGTACATAGTATTGGAATAAATAGTGATATCCTTCGTTTTTTGGAAGCTTTGTTGTAAGGAACTGAACAATGTGTGATGTAGAAAGGGCAGTTAGAATTTTTGCTTGGTCATGATTAATTAGCCATCGATACGTTCTATAATGGTAATTTTCTTGGTCAAATAGGTCGAGTGATGCCTGTACAAAGTTCACAGAATATATATCAGAGTTGTCCAGCAGTTTTTCCGTGCTAAATATGATTTCATGAACTTGAGGTTCTTGCTCTGGATTTACTGACTGATATTTGGCAAGCGCTAGTTTCACGTATCCCATATGGTCCTTCAATACCCAATACATCTCACATATTTCTTTTAACTGTTCTAACGTCATCTGCCCAACTATTTTTTTAAAATGTTCAAGTGATTGGTCCAAATACGGTTGCTTATTAATTTCGTTTCTGGCGCCTTTTAGACATTCCAATCCCTAAAGTACACAGTTAACTTGTTGCTAAAAATTATCATGTAATTGTCTCACCTTATAAAATATAACATTATTTTCTCCTAATAGAGAAGAGCAATTTTTAGACAGAAAGTTGCCAATAATAGAATAGTTATTCGCTGCACTTGATACAGTTGATGCTTTAATACAGGTGAGTACTATATCTTTAGCAGCAAAAGCGCCTTCTTCAGTTGAAACCAACTTTTCAAACGACAATGGAGAATGAGGGAGAAGTAATGTACTATAGAAGATAAAATGTGTTACATCATTAATTACAATTTGATATAAAGACAATATACCTCATGTCTTTGTCTTGGAGATAAATCCTGTGAATAAGCTGAGTGAAGCTGGCACCTTCTTTACATCGTTCAATAAAAGCAATTATATCAACCTATACAACATAAACGAATTATTAATAGCCCACAATTTAATATACTTATGAATTACATTTGAATTGTCGATATTAGCTTGTTTCAAAAACAAAAGCAACTTTTGCAGATGCTGTTCTATAAATTCGAATATATCAAGCGATATGCTATACATAAGTTAGAAAATGTTAAGCAATGCATTGTTTTATACTAACTCTTCTTTCAATATATTCGTTTTCCAAATCTCTTTGTTAAGTCTAGAAGCATACAACAGTAACCCTTCGTCTATAGAATGGTTGCTTTTAAGAAAAGAAGCAGCTTCATGACTTTCAGAACCAGTCAATAAGCACAATACCATTGTTTCTACAGTACCATGGCTATCAGAAAATTCAAGAATACTTTGGAGGTTTTTAGTTGCTAATATACAGATAAATCGATCGATAAGTCGCCGTCCGACATAGCAAGTGATACCATTTTTGTTTAAAGTTAGGATTTGACGTGGTGGCTTCCCAAATAGGTCAACTACGTCTTCTATAGAACGAACTGGTACTGGTGATTCATTTTCCATAATCATATAAATCTCATCTGCTTTTTCTACATAAAAGTCTTCTTGAAAAATCTAATTTTAAGATTGTATTAGTTTTGCTGTAAGATTCAAGGAAGTTACTTCTTACAGGTTGTGTCATTGTTGTTTTCATTAGATTTGGGCACGTCAATAAAAGATATTTTTCATTGGATTCACAAACAGAGGCAAATATTCTTGAATTGTAGAAGCAACAGTGCAAACGTTTATCAACAAACCTATTGAACAGGAGAGAACCAGGAACATGAGGCGCCAATCGTTTATGAACAATCCCGATGCCGCTAGCTCTATGTGATAAGTAATATCTATCTCCTTTATGATTGACAGCAATAAGATCAACGGTTTCTGATTGAGACGATGGGATTGCCTGAATGTATTCTAAATCATCAGCTTTGAACGCGTGCCCATATATAAAATTGCTTCCTTGAATGTCGACCGCGTGAATGGTAGAATTCTTTAGCAAAACATAAAGAACCTTTTTTTCGTCGTTAATTGATATCATTTTGATTGGGACTTTACAAAGTATTAATGTATTTCTATAACAATAACACACGTCCCGATCTAATTACCTTCAGGTGCCACTCGAATAATAAAAGAAAGATACTTCATATATGGCTGTTCGGTAAGACATGTAAAATTTTTGATACTGGTTGCTATCCCCTTGCTGTTACGACATATGTCCATTTCATACAAATGCCCATCATTTCCTCGCAAGAATGTTCGCTTGGTGTTTGTGTTATAAATATTTGACATGACGACCCCATCTGTCCTCACTTTTGTATTTGATAGGATTTTCAATTGTCCATCTGAGTCTCTCTCAAAGCTGTGCACAAACACACTGTTTATTGTGCAAACATACAAATCATTTTCTTTGACGCAAACTTCAACATTCTCAATATCTTCGTGGCATTCATATATAAATACACTATTTTCCGATACAAAATTCCAAATGTATAAAGACTTATTAGAGGCTAACCATACTTGTTGAATGTCTGATAAAAAGCCGCATTTGTAAGGAATGGCCTGTGGATCTATAAACAAAATTAAAAATTCATTATATGAGCAGCTTTTAGTAAACTTACGGTGAACAATGCTAGCTAAAGGTTCAGGGAAATTTATAGTCTTTTCTTTTGTGAATGCATTGCTGTAAACATATTTGTCAGAAGTAGTATTTGTATCTGATTTGAGAAAATAAATTATCGCTACAGTAATAATGAAGTATTTAATTACCTTTCAGACACAGATCTAATCCTGTATATTCTAAATCTTTTTTATTTAACTGAAGAAAGGTGTCGCGAAAAGAAGCAAACGATTCTTTTACACTGCCAGCGATGACATTATTCATTGGTGCAGATAAAAGGTTTTTGGACCAACAATTAAAAAAAAAAAAAAGAAAAAAATATTTTCGTGTCTTCAATTTACGTTCAGCAGGCAATTCTTACAACAAGTTCGTGGTTTTTTGGAGAACCAACTAATTAAAAGACTAATTGTTGCAGCAAAGGTAATAAAATAAATTCGAAAATGATGCAAGTATCGCTTATGATAAATCGAATTCACAATACTTGCGCGAATACGAATTAATAACGACTGTTTTAATATTCCTTTTGTGCTCATCTCTATAACAATGCCAGAAACAGCTTTCTCTTCATGAGTAACCATTATGCCAAACGAACGAAAGGCATTTCTATTAAAGTTGTATATGTTCAGTGCATGAAATGTTTGCGATATTTTACAAATAGGGTTAATAAATTAATATTCAATAATCATTGTACATTGTTAAACCACGGGACAGAGAGAAGCCCCTCCCAATCAAAAAGAAAAAGCATGGGCTCTGGGGTATCAATTAACTAGAGAGAGCCTGAAGTGCAATAGATATTTTTTTTGAGCTGTCATATGCTCTGTAGCTTAAATGCTGGGTGGGTTTAAAATATTTAAACAGTAATTATAATAACTCTAGGAAGAATGCACAAATATACTCAAGAGACTTTTTTTACGTTGAAATTTGTATGATGTTCTGACAGTCAACAAAGTTCAATTCTAAGAAGCAAGTTTATTAAATTCTAAAGGATTATTTTTGAAACAGGCATATCTATACTTTGTGGCACTTTATGCATTTCCCCCCCCCCTTTACCTGAACTTACACTAAACAAAATTTTGTTTGAAATGGCAAAGGCTACAGAATGAATAGTTTGGTGATGGAAAAAGGAGCTACAGGTCTTACAAACCGGATGACAAAAGTTATTTATTTATATCTAGTGTATGAAAAGAACAAAAGCATTCGTTCTGCCGCTGTAGAGTTAAAAATACCTTAGAGCATAGTACAACCTTGGATTAAAAAGACCAGAGAAACTGGGATGAAAATTTTGAAGAGAGGAAAGCAGGTAGCGGCAGATCAGTCGATAGATGTCTGTTTCTACTGAGGGCTATAAAAGGTTTCATGATCAACTTAACCAATGAAAGGCCGTCTTTAGTTTTGAAAGAAATAAAAAAAAATTTATACGGTAAACATTGGATAAAAGTTTTAAAGAATAATATGATGTAGTCAGTACTTACTGTTTCTCATGTAGAATTTGAATAATCTCATACGAATAATAAGTATTTGATGAAGTAAATACGACATTATTCAAGCTATCAATGGTTTTAAAGATAACCCTACTGAAGAGTCTGTAACTATACTTGACTTACCAAATCCAAAAGACAGTTCGCCTAGTCTTGTGCCAAACCTACAATCAAACTCTGAAAACAAACCCGAGTATGATGACGATAAAACGGTTGTCGAAACCTACCTCTTTGAAGAATTGGACCGGCTAGATCAACAAGAATCATTGAAATTAGCACAAAAGAAAATTGAAAAAATATACTTCAAATTCTATGAATGGGCCAAAATTGAAAGAAGAGTTAATAGTATGAAGCAAGACTTGGCTAGAAAACTTTCTAAAGCAGTAACCCAATGGAGCCATAAAAAAATTCTCTGAACCTGAATCAAATAGAAGCAGTATAGAAGTTTATATTGCTGTCAAACCTGCTCACCTGAAGGCATTAATTTCTAGACACATGATATATCCGACCCTAATGCGTTGTTAAAGTATGAATACTGTATTGTAAGAATATTTGTAGCCAATAAACATATTATCATTAAAGATTAAAGAAGGCAATATTTAGAGCAGATAAAGAGACAAAGAGAAAACAAAGCTTTATATATTAATTTGTAAAAAGTCTAATTTCAAAATGATTTGTGATGTTATGAGTATAGCAAGATAATTCAATGACAATTAAAAGAATATTGATGACAAGAGTTTAACAAGGTACAAAGATTCAGTGACCAACAAGTATAACATAGATTATTGTTTGATAGACAGCATTGTTTGATAGACAGCATTGTTTGATAGACAGCATTGTTTGATAGACAGCATTGTTTGATAGACAGCATTGTTTGATAGAAAGCATTGTTTGATAGAAAGCATTGTTTGATAAAGAGCATCGACTGATAAAAGCATCGTTTGAAAAGAAATCCGCAACTTGAAACAACGGGCTTGGAACAATACTGAAAGCGCACTTAAAAGCCTGTGCATATAGCACATCTTCTTGGTATTTCAATAGAATTGGTACCATCCAATATTGAACCAGAGAAGAAAAAAGAACAAGTGGGAGGTACTCGAATAGATGAACACAGGCAGTCCTCTGTCTCCTCCAGTATTGGCACCAATCCAATATAGCAAACTGGAATGTGAGGTGCTCGTCCCATGCTAAAGACTGATTACTCAGTCCAAGAACGTACTAGGACATCCCACATATGCAATGCGAATCCCACAAGAGCTTTTCGGAACCAACAACCCGTCTCCACAAGCCCGATTAAAAAACGAACAAGTAGAAGTAATCGAACCGCTGAACACAGGCAGTCCTCTGTCTCCTCCAGTATTGGCACCAACCCAATATAGCAAACTGGAATGTGAGGTGCTCGTCCCATGCTAAAGACTGATTACTCAGTCCAAGAACGTACTAAGGCAACATGTGTTCATACCCCAAGTACATGTGCAAGAGCTCTTCGGAACCAAACTACCCGTTCCCACAAGCCGAGACAAAAGAAGATTGCATATCAGTATTGAACCAAGTAGAGGTAGAAGCGACTTTTGAGCTGATTGACAAGATGACAGTAGCTTGAATCAGATGAACAAGGCAGAAGCATAAAGTAGATTGATACCAAAGCCAACAAGTGAGTGTATAATTAGCCAAAGATAAACGATGACAGGGTTTGATAAATTTTGGTTATTTGAAGTACTATTTGACAACTACTACTAGATGAATTGTAATCATGGCATGGATTTATAAGTTTATATATTTACACAGTAGATGATATGAGAGTGATGAGCACAATGAGAATGATGTGAATGATGATTGATTACAAGACAAGAAAGGATGCATAACTAGACAACTAAGTGAATTATAATCTGATATGAATTTATACAATTATATTTTTACCCAGTAGATGATGATGAGAACGATAAGAATAATGCTTTTGTAAGATGAAAAGGCTGTGTATTTATATTTTTTTTTAAAAAAATAATGAGAAAAAAATGACTCATTGTTTACAATAAGTTTAGTATCCATATTTTATAAAATGATTTTCTTGACTTTCTATTTACTTTATCATTTCCTAACATTATCCCTTTATATACCGTATTTCAGACAAACGACGAATTCAAAAAAGGCAATCCTATTCACACTTTTATTTTGCTTATAAAAGTGAAAATAATAAAGAATGAAAAAGCAACATTCAAAGCACATTTAATTTACTTTATTAAAGGCTTTATTTCTTTTCAAATCATCATTTATTTAAATAGCTCATGCAAGCAAATGACGAAAGTAACACAGCATGAACCTTGTATTTCATTATCTTTTTTAGGTAACATATATAAAAAATTTTTATTTACGCAGTCATTAATGAGATAAGTTCCCTTTAAGAAATAACAAAGCAATCAAATGGTTACTTTTCATAGTAATTAGCTTTCATAAAGATAGTTTAGTTCTTTTGAACTTTTCCCATGGATATTTTTACTCCCCTTTTTTCTCTTGTTAAAATCATATGTCAATCAAATTTTCTTGCATACTGTGTTACACATGGCTGTGAAAATTCTCTCCTTTATTCATTTTTATAAGAAACGATAGTAATGACCACTTTTACAGAAAGAGTTGTATGGATAAGCTAAGGTTTGAGTGAATTCATTTTTCTTTTGGTTTACAATTTTCATTAAAAAAAAAGAGGGGTGGGAGTGGACAATAATACAATGACTCTAAATTAATTTTCAAACAAAGAAATCTATTGAGGATAGTTTTAACCTCATAACAAAATAAAGTTTTCTTTTTCTCATCCATTAAGTCATAACAAAATAAAGTTTTCTTTTTTCCCATCCATCAACTCATTAAAAAAAAACATGTCAGCTCAAATCTCTGTAAATTGCACGCGGCCTTTAGTTATATCTAAAGATAATTCAAAAGAAAGTAAGACGCGAGGGTTTACATTCTTAAAACATACCACAGGATTGAAGAGATTGCAGAACTTATTGGCTTGAACAAGTCTACTGTGCAAGATGTAAAAACCAATATTGATAACTATGCCAGCCCTTTGTCTCACAAGCAAACTGGGTGATCATTGAAAATAAATGAAAGAACTGAAAAGGACTTGAAGAGGATAATTAGGGAGGATCCTTTTGCCTCTTATAAAGAAATAAATATGGAATCAGCAAATCTGGGCGAAGGAGCACATCAATTGGACCAAAGATTAATGGAGGGAATGATTACCTCATTCTTGATTTTCCAAGAATTCAAAAAACTTGTTTATCTACTTTGAGACGGTAAATAAACGAAAAAAAGCCTCACTGAGCTAACAAATAAATAAATACAACGACATATTTTGTTTTTAAAAAAAAAATTTATAGCTAATAGCATGAAACTTAAGTCCAAATAAAAAAAAGAAGAAGAGAATCTTTAATCATCTTTCTTTGTTATGAAAATAGCATTATAGTAAAGAAGACAATATTATCGTTTGTACAATCATTTGCTGCATAAAATTTACTTGTGATTGAAAGACCTCTCATTTCCTATCGTTTTTAATAATAAAGTGTAATAACATACGCATAAAAGGTTCATTTCTGTATCAAGTCTATTTTCAATATAGAAATCCTTTTTAGTTTTATAAAATAAGAAGTAGCATATATTTAATGGGTTCTCTCTTCTGTCTTCACTCAATAAAGAGGTTCAAGAGATTAATCGATTATCAAGTTTCCCATTTTCAATTTTAATCAACTACAAACTATCCCAATATCACATACAGTATTGTGGACAGTGTTGAGATATTTGCAGATAATAAAGTTGAGCAATAAAAGGAAATAGTACTTGAAAACCTAGTGAGGACTATCTTGGCAGGTCTCTTGTCGTCAGAAAATATTTGAACAGGGTTTTTATTGAAACCCAGTGGGCTTTAGGTAGTCGTGGTCGTAATACGCTACTTAATGAGGGAATCACTCTTGATGACGGTACTGTTGTTAAGGGTTACCCTAGCCTACCAGCCGAAGCCCAGATTGTTCGTTTGAAGCTTGAGAGATTACCTTTGCAACCTGTCAGGAAATTGACCAAAGCTATGGAAGCTCGATTGTCTTGTTTTGGCAAAGTCCTCGATCTGGGACTTATTCGCTCCCGAGGCTGCAATGTTGGCATTGGTTATGCCACTTTGGATATTGACCCTAAGGCTAGCCCTGATAGAGTACTGGAGAAACTCCATCGAGTTATTGATTGGGATGAAGGTGACGGCGATTTCCGTGAAGTGTTCCTTCAATGGGACGAAATGCCTCCCTTCTGTCGTATTTGCCAATCTGGCGATCACTGTCGAGCCGACTGTCCTGACTTAAAAAAGTTTATTGAATGTTACACCTGTAATAAGAAACGACATCTTATGAGAGATTGTCCCCGCAACAACCGTAACGACCAAAACTGGGCTCCTAACAAAAAGCCCACTTCTCCTTCTAAGCTTACCAGAAAAGGGGAATTGAACCACAAGAGTGAAGTCTCAAAAGAGCCTGTGTCCAGACCATCTTCCTCTATTCTTAAAACTGACCACGTTTCCCAAGATCAGGCTATGGACATGATTGAGTCCCACAGCTATTATGACCCTTCCCGTTCTTCGAATGGCGACCCTGACATTGCCATGAACAACATTTCCCCTCGACCTAATGACCAACCAAGACAAGATGATAGTGTATCTGGAGCTGTAACCCCTACGGGTCGACACAATCAATCGTCTGACCCTACTTCAGAAGATGTTCATCCTTTTAAACATCCTCGACTCGATAATGTCTCTCATCATACGAAAGACTCTTCTTCTTCCGCCCTTCGTCCCCTCAATTCTGAATATTTAATCAACCATCAGTGTATTAAGGCATACTTGCCTGACTCTGCCGTTGAAGGAGCCCAGAACGGCAGTCCTTCGTCTTCTCATCCTCAATAAGTTTAATGTTATATCAGCATAACATTAAAATTGCCACACTAAACTGTCGTGGCCTAACAAAAATTAATAATCAAGAAAAACAAAAAAAATTTATACGCCTCTTAAGAAATTGTGATATGGATATTTTAGTACTCCAAGAAACACACGCATCAGACATTACTACTCAAGATTCACTTAACATGAAATTTCAAACCCATTCTGCCTCTTGGTCTAAGCATTGTGGCATTCTTTCCTTGAACAAAAAGTTTGACATACATGATATATGCACAGGTATTGATGGCAGATTTATCTTTGTCTCTATCGTACCCTCCATGCATTCAACCACACACGACTCTACGGATAATCAATCACACGCCATCCTCCATATTTTTAATTTATATGATCCAGCGGATCGTCAAGAGCGCTCTTCTTATTTTGCTCAATTGACAACTATTCCTTTCATCCACGATCTTCTTCACTCGGAATATCATAATCTACTTTTAATGGGGGACTTTAATTACAACTACACCTCTCCATCCTCTTCCCTCCCAGGGAATATATCTAACATTTGGCTACCCTTACTTCACCAGTGGTACGAAGACTGTTTTTACGATGATGCTCTAGTTACATTTCGACGTGGTACCCATTCATCTCGGCTCGATTACATATACTGCCATAAATCTTTAACTCATCAGGTGAAAGAAAAATCACAAGGCTTTCTTAACAGTGATTGGACCGATCACTCTATTCTCTCTGTTACCATTTCCTTCCAACTTTTCGATAAGGGCCCAGGTGCTTGGAAAGCTAACCCCTACTTGGCTCGATCAAAACGCTTTCAAGAAACCTTTAATGATCATTTGGACAAATTACATGTCCAACTGTCGTCGTCAACCCATCTCTCCCCTCAAGAACAGTGGGACTGGCTGAAAGACAGGATTAAATCCTTCATTCGAGGGTATCAAATCGAGAAAAACAATTGGAGGACAAAACAACTGAAAAAATTGCAAAGCAAGCGCAACCGTATTCTTCGACAGTACAAGAACTATAATGTTCTCTCTGCTGTTCTTCCACAAATTGAACAACAGATTGGCTGCCTTCAGGATGCTATTGCAGAGATTGAATGCCTGAGAGCTGGAAAATTTTGGCGTGAAAACAATGAAAAGTCTCCTGTCTTTCTTAAGAGGATGATCAAAACTAGGGAAACCCAGCGGTGCATACCAGTTCTACAGCATCCAACCACTAGTGATATATGCTATGACCAAGATAGCAAACGTGAAGCGGTTGAAACATTCTGTAGTACATTGTATTCTCCTGACACTATAGAACATTCAGCGCTGCAGCGACTCTTGTCCAACATCCCGGATTCTATTAAGCTAAGTGAGGACCAACGAGACAATATTACAGCACCGATAATCGTCGAAGATATCATTCAACATAGTCGTCGCTCACCCAAAAGGAGCAGCCCTGGCAGCGACGGTCTACCATATGAAATCCTTAATCTGGTTATGGAGTGTCCTCTACTATACCCCTTAATTATTAAGGTATATAATGAGGCACTAGAAAACAGCCTTTTCCCTTCATCATGGAGCACCTCAATTATGACCTTGCTCCCTAAGAAAGGTGACCTATCCCAACTGCTAAATTACCGTCCCATTTCCTTAGTTAACGTTGACACCAAAATATTTACCCGGATCATTAACCAAAGGTTCATGCGAGTTTGTTCTGGTATTGTAAATCCACACCAACTTGGATTTATTCCTGATCGTTACATTGCTGAAAACGGATTGATCACTCAAATTCTCATGGAGCATGCGGCTGATTGCAACAATCCTCAAGACAAGTCCCTAGCCTTACTCCTCGACCAAGAAAAGGCCTACGACCGTGTAAATTTGGATTATCTTCGGGAGGTTCTGACAGCACTTCGCTTCCCACCCCAAGTTATACAGTCCGTGGTTTTCTTAATGGCTAATAATACAATCAAGGTTAATCTCAATGGCTTCCTTTCTGGGGATATTCCAAAGAAAAGGGGTTTAAAGCAAGGTGACCCTCTGTCACCAATTTTGTATAACATCTCTTTGGAACCGTTCTTGAGGTCGTTTATACAGGATTCTCAATCCTCTGGCTATACATTGGAGACTCTTCAGGAATTACGAATAGCTCAAGAACCTCATACGTCATTAAGCATAAAGTTCTTATGTTATGCGGACGATACGATTGTGTTCGTGCGCGATATCCGCGACCTCAATCGGTTGAACCAACTCCTGCATATTTACAGTCAAGCTTCCAACGCCAAAATCAACTATAACAAAGTTCAAACACTTTCTATGTCAGGTAGAGATCACTCCTCTTACTGGTCAAACTCTTTGCAAGAAATGGGCATACCGTCAATTCATCTCCCCTCCCAGACTGAGCCGGTGATATACCTTGGCTTTCCGCTTTGGCAATCGCTGCTTCAACGCAAATCCTACATGATTAGATTTATTCAAGAACTAAAAGACCTCGCTTCTTTACACTCGACTCGGTCCCTGTCAGTCCTCGGTAGAGCAACGGTTGCAAATTCTCTCATTCTGGCCAAATGTTGGTATCTTTTACGAGTTTCCCCAATCCCTGATGAAGATATGTCTCGCATTCGAACAGTGATCTCCCGATTTGTCAATACAAATATATTCCCTAAGCTCTCTTGAAATATCCTCAGCTCACCTAAACAACAAGGCGGTTTGGACATTCTGGACCCCAAAATTCAACAAGCAGCTCTCTACTTTAAATGGATAACCTTGGTTCTCCGTCAAGGTAATCGTCCTTCGACAGTTTCTCTGAGCTTACGGATACATTTGAAGAACTCTTTCCGTACTCAATACCACGAGATACCACTACTGTGCAAGGAAGGACAGGTTACCTATAAGCCCAAGCTCTTTTACACTTGTAACCTGTTGGTAAAATCCTTAGATTTGATTGACCGGGATTTTGGGGGAATGAGTCGTAATCCCCAAGCTTGCCTACTCCTTCCTATACAAGCAGTCTTCGTCAGCTTCACTGGTTCCTTTCGGTTCCCCAAGATCTGTAAAGACATGTCAATTAGCGATGTTTTTATGTACAATAGCGAATTGGATATAATACAACGCCGAACTACAGACAATATCGACCAGCGCTATAGGCGAGATGTGAACAAGCTAATTCGAGCCATAGCTTCTGGTAGCCTTCAAATTTCTTACTTCTTTGGTAAACATTGTTATTCTAGCACCAATACTGATGTTTCTCCATCACTTGGTAACACTTCACCTGGCTTGTTTACCAGCTTCATTGACTGTCTCAAATTTCATCTTCCTTCTGGTAAATCTTTTCAACACGTTAATGCAAAGATATTCCGGAAAACTTGTATGGCAGCATACAATCGCAGAGCTACCCATCCTACAATTCCCTGTGCCAATTGGTTAACCTTTTGGTCGCTATCTCTCACCTGCATCCAAAGAAACGTTATTTATCGTCTGATACACCTCAAGATTCCTCATAAGGACTGCTTATATCATCTACTCTCTAGACCAGGTATCTCACCTTACTGCTCCATCTGCGTTGTATCGATTGACTCCATCGATCACTTCTTTTTCTCCTGTCCTCCCAGATACCTTGTCTGGCAAGAAGTCATCCGAGAATTCCTGTGGCCAACGCTTGACATCGCCAAAATCCGACATGCCCTTTGTTCCCTAGATTTTTCAGAGGTATCTTATTGCTTGAACCCTAAGCTCGATGGTGACATAGTACTCATTATCTCTTTGAGTGCTATATGGAAGCTACACTGGCAATGCATCTTTCGTCAGCAGGACTTTGTACCAAACGCAGCCCTGGCACTGATTCGCAAGGAAGTAGCGACTTATCTTGCACAAGAAGACGATTTCGATTAACTTTCCTATTTTTTTATAGTTTTTAATTTTATGTAACTTGTTCAGTTTAATTTTTTTTTTCCTTTTATTAACATTTATCTGCAACAGCCTCTGAGTTAGTGCAACCCACTAATTTACACGGCGCAGTTAATAAAACCATTTTAAAAAAAAAAGTATAGTGGAAAGTCTAACAAACCAGTTCTCCGGTCTCAAGATCAAGAAATCAGCAGCCCATATTTTTATTACTGAGAAATGCAATATCAGTCTCAAAAGAGGACATTTCCATTTTGTTGAAAGAGATAGCCCTGAGCCGATACAACTGGGTGATGCTTTGGCAGGACATTAATATGGACTATATGAGCAACTGTGTATTTATAGATGAAGCTACTTTCCACATCAATACGAAGCGCTTCATGGTCTGTGCAGAAAAGGTGAAAGAGTAGTAATTATCACACCGAGCACAAGAGCGAAAACAACAACTATACTTGGAACTAAAGTCCATATGGCGAGGTAAACGCCAAAGTGCGACGCCCTAAAGCCGCTCAGCAAACTCTTTTTCTAAAAAAAATAAAAGCAGCAGGCAATTCATCCGTGGCTGTCAGCGAAGGAAAGAAAAGAGTGACGGTACTGTTACAGACCACTATTTCATATGGCCAATCTTTTTTTTATTTTTGCGATGTAACGGTTTTATTTGCTAAATTGTTTTATTTCTTAACAATTTTCGTTATTGATTGCAATAGTTTAAATGGAGAGGATGTGGCTAGCTTTACTTTTGTTCTTAATTTGTTGGTTATAGAGCAGCTCTGGTTAGTTCTCAAAAATAAAGTTAAGCGAAGCTCTTTCAAGACGAAGGACGATTAAGTCACAAGACTGAGTAGAACTTGTTATGCTACTCTTGCTGAGCAGTTCAGGGCTTTTGTTCAGCATCCATTAAATGTCTTTGAAAATGTTTAAATAATGAACACAAATAAAGCAGCTTTTTATTGTTATTTTGAATAAAAACTGCAAATTGACAGAAAAATACGCATGTGAGGACTTTTAAATACGCAATGAAAAAAACTAAAGCCGTTAATCGGCGGATTATTTTTCCGAAAATTAGTTTAGAAAATCGCAGCTTGGAGTTGAAACCACTGTGCACACTTAAACATTAGATATGAGTACATTAAAACTAGGAGCCTTGCTAGTCAAGTAAAACGTAATTATATGCTTCAAATGCAGTTCAACATTAACGTATTTAATACAATCAAGAACTCTGGCGAAACCAGTAGCAAATTCAATTAAAACGCAAGCCAAGAATCACCCAAGATTCAAAGAATTTTGCATCGGCATTGCTCAAGTAAAGAAATTTAATGCTTTGACACTAAAGACCATTTATATTAAAATCTCTTTCTATTTTTCAGGGCTCGCATAAATTTCAAATGACATTAAAGATGAAGTTTTTGGGCTACAAAACCGAGAAGATTAGGCCGTTGAATGACACTAGGTTAACTAATCAATAATCCTTTGAAAAGATATTTAGCATTGCTTAAAAATATATTTATTTTGCATTATAGAGCCATAGAAGCTGGCGCTAACTTTTTAAGTGAGGCTTTTATTTTCTCAGTGGCAGCATCAATTATAATTGCTGAAACTTGGCGGTAAGTATTTGAAGGACCTAGGAAATAAATCTAAACTGGTATTATTGAAGGTCGCATTCAAACGCAAAAAATCGCAGAAATCATGTCGATGATGCACTAGAAAATCTAGAAAACAGAACTCAAGTATTAACAGAGATGATTGAAGAAACAAAACGCTTGCATCAAATGAATGAAGAGAGATTAACGCAAATAGAAGAAGGCAACATACAGTTGAAAAAGCTCTTGGACGAGGCATGAAAATCACAAGTGCGTATGAGAAACATGTTTTAACTCAAATACTTAGGTTTTGTCTGTCAGTATGGGGCTTAAGCGTCATACTGAATACCAGCAACAGCCTACTGTCGTGGCACTTCCCGGTATTTCTGTTAATTAAACTACATTATAGAATTAATTTAATTCAAACAATACCATTTACATAAAAATATACAGCATTCAAATGCTGTTACTATATTAAAAATCGATTTTCTTCACGGCTCATTGCTATATATTAATATAATCTATTCATTCTCTATTTTTAAAAACATTGATTATCACTTTAATAAAAACACAGACCAATCACTCAAAAATAAAGTTATTATATCACAAGAAATTGCCATCAAATGAAGGGTTCATAATGTTATTTTTTTTTTATTAAAATAGGTGTTTAAAAAATCCTATTGAACATAGGGCCTATACACAACAGTTCTCGGTTGCAATGCATGAAAAAGAGTTAAAAACTTCGCTTGGAGTTAGAGATGATGAAAGCTAAAGTTGAGTACATTATATAGTATTTTATCTAGTTAAAAACTCGTTTCAGTCTTCCTTTTTGAAACAATCGTTATTTGAGATGTAGTTTATAGAATAAAGTTTTACAGTCTTGTTGTGGTCAGATTAAAAAAAAAAAAAAAAAGAGAGAGAGATGGATCTATCTGTTTTGGTTTTACTGAAATGATTTTAATTCACTGTTTTTGTTTATTGTGTTTCAGGTTTTATACAAATTATTTTATATTAAAGTGCTCTACTGCTTGTGTATTTTGCCAGTGGGGAATGTGTAGTCTTCGATAGATTCACGCTTCATCTCAATAGAGTAACCAGGAGCAAGGGGAGTTGTGTATCTGCTGTTCTTCATAACGACAGGATCAATAAAGTGGTCATGCAAATGATCAACATATTCAAGCACACGGTTTTTAGTCGTACCAGTGACGCAAATATAATCAATAAAAGACAAGTGTTGAACATACTCACAAAGGCCAACACCACCTGCATGAGGACATACGGGAATGTTGAACTTTTTTGCCATCAATAAGATAGCGAGGATTTCATTTACACCAGCCACACGGCATGAGTCTATTTGACAGTAGTCGATAGCTTGAGCTTGGAATAACTGTTTGAATATAATACGATTTTGAATGTGCTCTCCAGTAGCAACGGCTGTGTGAGGATGAAGTGCTTTACGAATGGTAGCATGACCAAGGACATCGTCAGGAGAAGTGGGCTCTTCAATGAAAAGTGGTTTGAACTTCAAAAGGTCTTGCATCCAATCGATAGCTTCTTGGACATCCCAAACTTGGTTTGCATCCATCATCAACGTACCTTCTTCTCCAATTTCCTCACGAATAATAGCAGCACGTCTAATATCTGATTCTCTATCACCTCCCACTTTTTGCTTAAAATGAGTGAAGCCTCTAGCTTTTGACTCACGAATTAATCTACGGACTTTATCATCACTGTAACCTAATTATGACAACGTTAGTTTATGTAAGGGAAACACTTGACACTACAAATTACCTAACCAACCAGCGGAGGTTGTGTAGCTTGGAAATCCATGTTCACGCATTTCAGCTTCACGTTGAGGCTTGGTAGCTTCTAATTCACGTAACATGGTGATGGCTTCTTCAGGAGTAATAACATCAGTAATATAGCGGAAATCAATACACTGCACAAATTCCTCGGGTGTCATATCAACCACGAGTTTCCATACAGGCTTGTTGGCAGCCTTTCCCCAAAGATCCCAAATGGCATTGATAACAGCACCAGTAGCCAAGTGAATGACACCTTTCTCAGGACCAATCCAACGAAGTTGAGAGTCACCAGTACAGATTTGATGGGTGGCACGCATGTCAGATACAAGGTCACTTAATTTCTTGTTAACGAATTTTAAAGCAAGTTGTTCAATAGCAGTACAGACAACATCATTACCACGACCACAAGTAAATGTCAATCCATGACCCGCCAACTTGGAGTTGTCAGTATAAAATATAACGTAAGCAGCAGAATAATCAGGGTCTTTGTTCATAGCATCAGAACCATCAAGCATTTTGGAAGTTGGAAAACGAATATCACGAACTTCATAGCTGGTAATAGTACAATCAGTCAAAGCTTGAACCATATTAAATTAAAATATAACAGAGGAGAGTGTAACAAAAAAAAAAGAGATTTATGCTTTATGTTTAATCCTTTTATATAAAAAGTAGACTATCAAATTCATGCGTAACGGGGAAAAGGAGAAAATGGTGGAGATTTTTTTTTTCTTGTCCCGGGCTGAATATTTCTTTACTCGTCTTAAATTGACACACAGATGGAACAAAAATATGTATTTGCAGATGCGTCTTGAATAAAGATCAACAAACGAAAGAGTCAATCATAAAATAAAATCTTATTAATTATAAGTTCATTCATTTGAAATAAGTACTTTCTAAGCTATAATTGTATTAAATCTTTTAAATTTCTTACAATTTAAAGATAACTGTTAATCAGAAAATATTAACCAATCGTAGCATTTTTCTTGCAACAAAAAAACATTTTTTTTTTTTCCATTATCGTCAAAGCTTTCAAACTATAATACGTGATACATCATGTTATGGAGACTGTTACCTTTACTGTTTCAAAAGCTTCATATATGTTGAAGTTATTACACTCCAAAATACTTTTTATAGTAATTTACAAAGTACCTAAAACGGAAAATCATTGTAGCGTATGGACCCTATCACCAAAACCTTATAACATTTACTGGAATCCGCTATAAATATAAAGGAGTGGGTGATCTAATTAAGTAAACATGTTATATGGTTTCGATGCAAACGAAGCTATTTAACAAAAGTAACAAAAATTAACTTTCAAATTTTTTGTTTAATAGTTTTGCTTGCTTTGCTGCATATAATATTCATGCTATAGAAAGCATTATGGTTCCAGCATGAAAATATCTGATACAATTTAGTTTGATATTGAAGATCTTAGTCTACAGATGAGTTTGCTTTGCTACTTCTACTAATTGGATACAGTATATTAGTCAACTGTTGGTATCTAATGCATACCAAAGAACTGTTTTCAGTAACAACTTTTCACTCATCGGACTTTTTAACAGAAACTCAATCTTTCTTTTCTTTTCTTTTTTCCTTTGGGTACGTATTCAAACCATGATGGACAATAAAGACTTTGAAGTAACTGAAATAATATTACATTCTGTCTTTTCTAAAATAATTAATATCATACTATAGGTAGCCAACCCTCCAACAGACAGTGTCTCAGGCTTAGATTTTTCTACACAAGCTGATTACCTTGCTGTATCTTCATGGGATAATCAAGTAAAGCATAAAGTAAATTCTTCTTTTAATTCTTTTTAACTTTTTTTAAAAAAGGTTCGCATTTATGAAGTTCAGCCTTCAGGTACCACAGTTCCAAAAGCTTCTTATGCACATGAAGGGCCAGCATTATGTGTCACTTGGAGTAAAGTAAATGTCATAAGATAAAATAGCAATCATATCATTTTTATTTTTCCTAACACAGAAGCCCTTTTCTTTTAGGACGGTACAAAAGTTGTGTCAGGAGGAGCAGATAAAGCAGGAAGAATGTTTGACATTACAACTGGTCAATCAACACAGATAGCTCAACACGATGAACCCATCAAGTGTGCCAAGTTCTTGGATCAAGGAAATGTACTTGCAACGGGTAGTTGGGATAAGACAATTAAATATTGGGACTTGCGTTCACCTACACCTATTGGGACTGTTCAACTCCCTGAACGTTGTTATGCTATGGATACTAAAGGGCCGTTATTGGTCGCAGCAACAGCAGAAAAATACGTTTGCGTGTTTGATTTAAATAACCCTACTGCCATTTTTAAGGTAAAAAAAGACGATGTGGTTTTAATTTTATTTAACGTCATATTATTTCTCTTAGCAACTGACATCTCCATTAAAATGGCAAACACGTACTGTTTCTTGCTTTACTGATGGTAAAGGGTTTGCAATTGGTTCAATTGAAGGCAGAGTTGGTATTCAATATATTGATGAAAAGGAAGCATCGTAAGTTTTTCTTTTGACTGAAATCTTTTCACTCTTGCTAACTTTATGTTTTAAAACAGCAAAAATTTTTCGTTTAAATGCCATCGTGATGATTCCAAGAATATATATGCTGTTCATGATATCAATTTTCATCCTATTCATGGCACATTTTCTACAGCGGGGGGTGATGGTACATTCAGTTTCTGGGATAAAGATTGTAAACAACGTTTGAAACCTTTTCCAAAGGCAAATGGAGAAATAACCAATACGGCATTCAATCGCAATGGCAGTATCTTTGCTTATGCAGTTAACTATGATTGGTCAAAGGTAATAAAAAAAAAGAAAAAAAAAAAACGATGGCATGGAAACCAATGTGTTACTTAGGGTTACAAGCATTCACGTCCAACTCAAACTCCAAAGCTTTATTTACATGCAGTTAGGGATGATGAAATTAAGCCTCGTACTCCTAAGAAGCGTTAATATCAAAACTAAAAAAAAAAGCCAATAGAAATGCTTTATATCTTTATGCTTCATCCTGTACTATTTTCATTTAATTCAATACCACTTATGTATGAAATAAAAGACGTATTGGCTTATAAAACAATTAGAGTAATATTTCAGAAACAAACCTTGAATTTTTTACAAGCAGTTTATCATACGAATTTGTTTGATTTTAGTACCATTTTGCCAGAGATAGCACTAGTATAATTTTCCCTTAGCCTTTTGCATCTTTCAGTTCTTTATTTTATTAGTTTAAGCGGTGTTTGCCAGTTGTTTATTTTTATTTGAAGTGTTAGCGATACCAATGCATTTGTAAAACAAAGACAGACGTTTGGCATCTTTGAAGCCACAAAGAGTATATATCAGGTATGGATGCGTCCTGATCATTATGAACACAAAAATAGGAGAGAGAGGGGAAAATAAAAATACTAACCGAAAGAGCAGAAGAAATGGTATACAACTCCATATTTCGACTTTATGAATCACATCCAACTTACAAAATTAGGGTAGTGAAGGCTTTACAAAAATTTATAGTATTCTTTTCTCTATCCTTCGGTCATAGCTTATTCTGTACAATTATTTAAATATAATTCTTCAAGCATTGATACATGTTACAAGCATATAAAAGATTATTTAAAACATCTTAGGATCCCATTGATCCCTTAAGGCAGTCCTAGTGCTAGATGCATTTTACCAAATAAAGCGTACACATTTTCAATCTTGTTAGAATTTAATAATTTTTTGCCTTGCAAATTAAAAAAAGAAATGTATTAGGAATAATAAAATATTAAGAAGAAAAAATATGAGTAATGAAAAACAAACTATGCTTAAGTTTACGAGATTGTTTACGTTTGTTTTTTTTTTTTTTTTTTTTTTGAGCTTGAATGTCTATAAGCCGTATAAATAAGTTGCGTATATAACCAATGCAGCGCCCAGTATAAAAGCTCCAGAGAAAGTAAAATTGAATAGCCAAGCACTGACGATACTTGATAGGATAATACTGATACTTGTAGCAAAGCCTTTCAAAATGTTGTCTGCATACTTCACAACCAAGGCAACGATTAATCCACCTATGGCTTGGATGGCAATGACAATCCAAGTCAATGCTGTGTAATTAGTAAAGAATCCCTTTTCAACAACTGTAACGCCATCTTGAAGCATCACGACAAAGATCAATCCCAATACAACAGAGAAAAATGACATTTGAATATTTCTTATCCAAATTTGATTCTTGGAAGCCATTTCTTCATCCTCATCTTCTTCCTCTTGGTGCCGTCCTGCTCTTTTGCTCTCTTTATCATCTTCAGTTGGCAAAAGTTGTTGTTTCGTAGCAGGTGCCTTGAGTATTTTTTCAAAATATACGCCAGCTAATCCAGACAATAAGCATGCTGCCAAGACAGCCATGATGCCTTGTAAATTTGTTTGATTTCCTTCCTCTATTTTAGCAGATGTATCTGACAGAACACTGCTGTTGCCCGTAATGTAAGATATAAAGGTTGATGAGGCGCCTTTTGGCAAATTAACAAGAGCAATACCGACTGTTAAAAGAGCTAAAGCAGCCCATTTTAGTTTTGAAAGATTTCGCTTGAGAATGATAACACTGAAAAATGCAGTGGTCAAAATCTTTAATTGATAGGTTACTTGAAAGGTTGCTGCATCCAAGTTTGAAGCAGCCACGTATTGAAGATTGTTCTAATAAAAAGATGTCTTGTTTTAACTACATATGTACTAGTCTCCTTGTAACTAATAGATCACCTGAATAAGATAGAGCCCAGCTGGAAATGCAAGCTTCACCGATTGCCTCCATTTCAATACTAATTCTCGATTTAATAAAGATAATAGTGTTTGGAATGATCTCTTTTTTGCGTCAAGGTTTGAATAGAGTAACAAAAGACATGTAACCGTTTTAAGAACCTCACTCATCACTACGGCTGTTGATGCCAAGTATAATTTATCTTCGGAAACATTGGCTCTAGTATAACGCATCACTAAGATGAGTGCACTATTTTGGACAATTAGAATAACAAGTGAAAGGTATTTGATTGGTATTCCACCAAGTATGTTTTGCAATGCTAATTTAAAGTTTTTAGATCATTTTCAGTACAATCTTTCCCTTATTATCCTTTTTTTTTTTTTTTTACTCATTTTAATAAAGAAAGTACTGATAATAAAAATAAAAGTTTATGAGAAACAAAAGGATTTAAATTCTGTAGCAGTAACAAAAAATCAAAAACTTTTATGGTGGTACATTTCAGCACGACCTCGAGGATTTATGTTTTTTATTCGACCATAAAATAGATCAAATTGTATTTTGATGCTATTAATTAAAGACAGATATAAAGGGCTATACATTTATTGATAATAAAGAATGCCTTTTTTCTATTGAAATCATGTTAATTTAAAAAACGGCAGAAACATCCTGTGGTCGAACAAAGATCCCTTTGTTGGTTGACGTTACAAAATATCTGTAGCCATTTACACTTCCATCATTTTCACCTACTAAAGGATATAACTTAGCTCAAGCACTAGATTAAAACCACCCGCCTTACCATTTTTATCTAATTCAACCCCAATCCACACTCCTTCCGCAAAATGAACACGGCCAATGAAGGCAACAGTTCCAAAGATTGCAATCGGCCTCTTGGTCAGCTTCACTCTTTTGCTAACGATAATGATACGTGTGTTTTCTTTTTGCAGCAGCTTCTTGAGCTTGTTATTGCTTGAAATGTTTGAAGACGCAATCAGTTTTATTTGACATGCATCATTTTTCTTTGAGGCGGGATTCAGCAGAGTTGTGCATTGTCGCATTGAGCAAAAAGGAGTGTTCTTTCTGATGTATTTCTTTAGGATTAAAACTGCTTGATTTTGACAGGATTCCTTGTGTTTTCTTTCAAGGTTTGAATTACCAACAAGATGCTTGGAACATACACCAAGGTCTAGATTAAATACAAATTGAGCACACGGGGCCGTATACAACCATATCATCTTATTTACCTCGAGCAAGCATTTTTATTACATGCCTTTCCAACTTTTCCAATCCTTGCTGCTGCCTGATCTCATCAATCTGTTGGCTTACGTAAAACAAGATAGTTTCTTTGGCAGCAATGAGTATATTTCTTGCTTGATTATTTAAAGCCATCGAATTTCGACTCATAAGATGACAAACAATGCCTTGGTAGATTAGGCCTGCGTTAGACTGGTTCATTTGGTTCTCGAGTAAGTCTGTCAACAGATATTCCAAAAAATCAATTGAATAGATAACACCATCAATACATGACAAAAGTGCAGGATACTGGCAACAATAAAAGTCAAAATGGTTAGCAATCAGCCAAATGGCATGTGCTTGGAGTGACTGTATGATTTCTCGAATCTGTTTGCTCCAAATCAAGAGTGGATCATTGAGCTTGAGGCTATTAGTGGCTAAATAACAAGCATGATGAACTTCTATTGTATTCGTCTTGTTGATGTTTGCAAGCATTTTTTCTGTAAAGTGTCGTTGACATTCATCTTGCTCTTGTTCTACCAAATACATGGCCATCTGACGACTAGGCCAAAAGGTACTTAAAGATTTATCTGGATCATTTGTCAATACATTAATGACTTTTTGTGTTACTGATGCTATCCTTTCATCGCCAACACGCGCTGTGCAGAATGTCAGCAACTCAGGCATGTGAGTTGTGCACTTGTTACAATAACAGCCAAATCCGTGTGAATTCTTCTCGATTAACTGAATAAGGAGATCACATAGCTTATTTATCTTCAGATAATCTGCAGCTGAGTACATGTCACACAAGTCTCTGACATCTTTGTTGCTGATTTCATTTGTCTCTATGTATTGAATAATACCGTTCATCGCATTGATCTTTATGACGCTGGATGATAATCGGACAGTGATTGCTTGTGATTCAATAAAATTTTCTCCAAGTAAAGTCGAAAAATAATTTGACTGATTGACAAGGAGATGTTTATGACAAACCCACTGTTTCTCCAAGACATCTTCTTGATGAGTAGAATAAGTAGAAATATCTGTGCTATTGACATGGTTTCCTTTTTTGCATTTGTTTAATTTGGATTTTATGAGGATAATGACAGTAGGACAACTGTCGTTCTTGCAAACCTTCTCCATTACTTGTTGATGTGTGAAAGAAAAGGGTATTTTATAAAAATAGGCAATGCGTGCAATGAACAGAATCTTTTGTTCCCATACAAATAAAGTCAACCCCTGAATCGTACTGTTTGATGTCGTACACAATTCATTTTATGTTTGTCATTTGTTTATACATGTTTGTCTAAACTATTCTCAAGTTTTCTTCTCAGCATTTCTAATTACCTAAATTGTTTTGAATTATAAAAGATAGAGAACACAACACTGAACGTTTCAAAAGAAAATCGTTTTTCTAGTAAAAAATAAAGATAAGATGGACTCTAAAGATTCCACAAGCTCTTTTTAAGTAATCAAATGCACAATAATCCATATGAACTTTTCACGTCTTGACAAGCTGTAAGTTTCACGTACTCATTCTATTCATACATGATGACTTTTTTAATATATCAACGAGGTCCTTGAACTACTATGTGCCTTTTTTTTTTTTGCAAGAGAAAAAGTTAGACAGAAAATGTGATTTTTAATCCGAATATTCTATATATTTAATTGAATGAGTATTGTACAATTCATTTTTCATAAGATAAAATTTGATGTCGTAATTGATTCAGGAGCTGTTTCACTATATCCATTGACAACGTGAGCATTATAGATGGCTGTGCATTGTTCTGTTTCACAAAAAACTTGTTTTTGGAAACATGAATTCAATCTTCTTCTCAGGTACAACACAAGCCTTTGTTTAAATTCTGCAAGATATGTGTTTAAAGTTCATTAAATGAAAATATCTTATTTTTATTGTTATTCAAGTCAATAGTGATCAATACAATTCATTAAGTGTACACTGTAAATTGACATGTAAAATAAGACTTTATGATTAGGCAAAATAAGCAAAAGGACCGAATGCATCAACCATAATTAGCCAAAGACGATCACGATCACATCTCATCCTTTTTCTGCATTTATAATACATCTAGCTTATATGCCGACACCACGTTATATATTTAGGTAAACCACTGAGATAAACAGCTTCCTTGGGCACTGCAATCTCCCTCTGACAAAAGTTCTTGTATCTAATATCCAAAGAAATATAAGAAAACGGAATCAAATTTACAACACACGATACAGTGCTTATTATAAACTATATTTTGTTTACTCTTAAAATTTATCACTCATACTCGCACTATATGATATCATGTTGCAAGTAAAGACAAGTTGATTTAAATACATGTAAAAAAAGAAAAGTATTAATTTATTTGTGAAAGATAAACTGAGACAAAGAGATAATCATGAATTGAATGACATGCTTTTATTAATTCTTCAAATCCTAAAGATATCGATCTCCAAAAGCATTCTAAAATAAAAGCTTACTTTTCCATCCTGTCGTACTATCTGGAATATTGAATTACAATAAGTTACTCTTCAGGATACCAATAGCTTGACCACATGCTAATCTGAATTATACCTAAAATATATTTATTTCTATTTAGTATATGATTTTAGATGAAAAATAACAAAAAAAAAAAAAATGGGGGATTTCCTAGTCAATATTAACCTTTAAGTGTTCCAATATTGTTTTCTATATCAGATAAAAAGAGAGATACATACCATATCCTTCAAGCATAATAATAATAAAAGCTAAATCATTCATTACAGTGTATCATTTCATATTGAATCGTATATAATAATCCATAGAAAAAAATTTTTTTTCTTGCATAGATAATATAACGTGTATAACGAATATAGGAAATAGAGTCTATAATAACATCAAGTTGATAGCCAACATTTTCTTCAGTCATCTCTTCTCATTTGTATCACACAACTCTAGTTTCACCAATCTTATGTAGCCATGTTTCGACATGCTAAAAATGGTTGAATATTCCCAAACAAGACCTCTTGCTCTTTTTCTCTATTTCTCTAATTCGATTTTATATGCCTAATAATATAAAATACTCTATGAATTTAAATCCTTATTCATCTTGCTGTGTATGCAAGCAGCTTTTGTCTCTCTTTTACTTTTATTTTAATAAGGGTTCATGATTGGTAATACCCAGAGTATCTTAGCCAATCGTATACCGTCTACAAGATCGCATGTACGTGACAGTAATTTTGATATAAAAATCAGCTTTATTTTCCCTTTTTTTTTTTTTTCTCTTGCAATAAAAAAGAAAGCATAGAAAATGTTGAAAGGCTTTGCTTTATTAATAACCGCATTCTGTGGTTTAGTACATGCGGTCTCTCAGCAGGTTCATTATAAAACACCTCTAGGAGTTGATTATCAAGGTTATAATATTATCAATTGATTTTGCATAAAAAATTAACTCCTCTTTTTTAGGATCTCCTCTTTCTGTTTCTCGTAAAATATTATCCACCAAGAAAGTACCATTTGTAGAGCATTCAGCTGGTTTGTGCGCCAACTATTTATAAAAGAAAAAAACAAATGTTGATTTTTTTTTCTTTTTGAAAGGCGATTCATCATGGTTAGGAATGGCTATTGATTATCAATACATCAAACCTATTTTTAATGAACTGAACTCAACTCAAGTTCCACTTATTAGTAGAGGTAGCAATAATAATTTAATATCAATACCTGTACTCATACTTCTTTTTCTTAAAAAGGGGAATCCCATATCACGGTTATTTCTCCTCCAGAATTCGTAGTTCTTTCAACTGCTAATGTTACTATTGACGAAATTAACAAGATTGCCATCAAACATTCAATTCAATCAAGTAAGATAAAGATCGTCTGTCTTGGAAAGGAAGATGTGGTATTGAAGGATGAGAGATATGTTGTATACCAAATTATTGTTAAATCCTCTGATCTTGTCAAGATTCGTCAAGAAATATTCAAATTATATGTCAAAAATGGTGGAAACACAGCCCTTTTCGATCCTAATGTAACACATCAATAGATAATTTATGTTTTCTCATATTTTTTGTATAGTCATTTTGGCCACATATCACTGTAGGATTCACTAAAGCGGATGTATTCCTTGAACAAGGAGTTTATAAAGGAGCTAATGTTTGTTACAGACCAATCAAATTAATAAAATAAATCCTCTTTTCTCACATACGTGTTTAAAATGTACTTTTTGTTTATTAAAAAAAAACTACAATTTGGATTTGTCACCGGAAAGTTCTTTGAAAACAGTATCAAGCTTAGTAGCCAACATCATTTGACCTTTAATCTTGAGTTTACCAGACATGAAAGCTTTTTGACCTATAATGTTTCTTAATATTTTTTTTTTCTCCATTAATAATCATCCTCACTTACCGTTGAGTTTACCAGAAGCCAACTGAACGAAATCAGCATCTTTAATAGAAATGATAGCATCTGCCTTTGTAGAACCTTTTCCTTTAGTAACAGTACCGTTTTTTTTCAAATCAACGGTAAAAATTTCTTCTTTTCCTTCACTATTCTTTATAACAAATTCAAAGATACCATTCACTTTCTTCATTAACTTTGCCTTTTCATCATCAGGAAGAGATTTCAAAGAAGAATCAAGAGTAGCAAACACTTCAGAACTTGCGAAACCAGGGGTTTTGATATCTGACATATTTCTGTAAAAGAGAGAGAGAAAAAGATAAAGGAAAAAAAAAAAAAAAAAAAAGACTCGTATTTATTTATTTATTATTCACATGCATGCCATTGGGAGTTTCTGTATGTAACACGCCTGGATTAAATTATTTTCATATGAATATTAGTTGTTTTTATTTTTATTTTTTTGCGGGGTAATGTAAGGAGAAGAATAAAAAAAAATGAATTTATACACGAGAAGCAACCCAGATAGCAGTTTTACAACCTTGCATGATGACATTCTTCAAGACAGAATGCATAGGTGCTAATTGAGCATCATGAGCTATAGCAATATCATGATGTTCAAGTTCTTCATCTCTAAATTGAGCTACAGTCTATACTGACGTCAGCATAGATTTTTTATTAATCATCTCCTTTTACCTTACTAAGATCCACTAATTGTTGATTTGGTTCTTTCAACTTGACCAGTTCTCGTAACTGATCATCATAATGTCCGCCAATCACTGTTTCCACAGCCTCTGTACAAGCCATCGCTGCCTCCTTTCCTAGCATGGCCGTACCGTACCCGACAGCATACCCAGCAACCTCCCAAAGAGGCCTCAGTAAACTCGGTCTCACTCTATGCTCTCCTACAAGTTGATTGAATCGTTCCAAATGTACTTTTTCTTGATCCCACATTTCTTGTAAAATGGGTTTCAAGTTTTTGTCTTTGCCCAAGACGGCAATTTGACCTTTGTAAATGTAGTATGCACCCACCTCACCTGCTTGGTCAACGCGAATCATAGGTGTTATCAGTTCCTTTTCTTCTTTGCTTAGCGTTCTTTCCTTTACGGCTGTTGTGAGTAAGCGTCTTGTGGTGGTTATTGACTTTGGAACGACTTGTGAAATGCGAAGCATGATTGCTGTTTAAAACCAAAAAAAAAAAAAAAAAGTGCTCAGGGTTAGAGAGGGATGGTGGTCGGTATTTGAAAATAAGAAAAAACTCGATCCACCTTTTGTCATGTAGAGAGAATGAGTGTAACTAAAACATTGTTTTCCGAGCTAGGTTGTATTCAAAGAAAAGAAAAGGAGAATATGAAGTGGTAATTATGCCAAAGCAAACCTTTTATTTTCTTCTTTAAATGCTTTCAGTACGAAAAAAAAAAAGTGAGTTGCACACATATTAAAGTGTTTTCATCAAATTCAGACAAGGAAAGAGTCCTTTTTTCAGACAAAATAAACTTTTTTTAGCTAACTCGATCATTCTGGTATTTCAATTATCATCTGCAGTTAGACGATCTTTCCTTATGCCGTCCTTGGCGTTTTGACCAGAACAATTCAACAAGGTTTAAAAAGGAATGGGATAAGGCGGCAAGTATGTAGCTTTATAGCCACAACTATCAATTAAACTCTGAGCTTTGTGAACTTTATGAATTGCAGTGCTAGTCTTTGCCTTTGACCGACTTAGACCACCTTGGAATGTCTTAGACTAGCCTGTGTCATGTTTTGACATGTCAATAAGATACAGTTTTAGTATTCTGGACTAAATCTTTACAAATGAGTTTGAATAAGGATAAACCCTGAAAATCAGTAACTATTCTGAATAATATGTTTCAGTTATGCCTAGACGGTTTATTACTAACCTCAGTTTATAAATTATTTCCATACATGTCAAATCATAACGATCATAACTATATTTTGTCATCTAATCTCAGGACTTGTTCAAATTAATATAAATAGCCTAGAAATCTTTAAAAGCATTTTGGAATCATTGTTCGGTCTCGTTAATTCTTCTTTATTCTTATTTTTATACTTGAAACATTTCATCTTGAACTACTGTAAACAGAGAACATCGATTGATCCATCAACGTAAAATCATTCCTATTCTATTAACCAAAATAAAGAAGCCCCTAATCGGATTATTAAATGCTTAATTTCTTTTACCTATCTTATTACCTTGACTTTGTAAAACTGCCTCGATTTAAATTTTTCATTAGGCTTATTGACAGATTATATCGTTATAACTGTCGCGACGGTATGACAAATGAAGTTCAAAATTGACTATATCCGAAAAGTAAATACTAATATAAAAAATTATACATCAAACTTAACTCTGCTACATCAAGAAGTACGACTTGGAAGCCTAAAAAAGTTCTTTAGGATCAAGAGAAGAAAGTAACACGAGATTTATGAGAAAGAGGCGGATCTTTTTTTTTAATAATGCCTACTCTAGTAATATTAAATTATACTTCTGTTATTTGTCACTGTGCCTTGTCCAATGCCCGCAATCTAAGACGCCATTTCCTAGTACAACACGGTCCTAGTCTTCCTAGTATTCCAATAGGAAAGAGAAGGTGTGACGGTGACAAATTTATTTTTATAGTACATGTAAGGAACAGAGAGCATACCTCTGTCAAGAAACATTATGTTTGTCCTTTGTGTCTTGGATATTTTCCAGTTTTATCTAAACTTGAGGTCTATTTAAATAGCCATCATATCCTAGGAAAAAGGAAGCCCTCAGAGGTCAATCAAGAAAGCCATGTTAATGATGCCATTCTAGTACACACAAGCAAAGATGTATTTCCTTTTCCTCTATTGTCATCAAGACTTCCTTCCAATCGATCGAAAGTTTCCCACTGCCGTTTCTGACTTGTCATCATTTCTCATTACTGTAATCAAGCAAGGTAAACTGTGATTGTTAGCTTCCTTAAAGTCATGAAAAATGTATTTATGTTTATTATGGAAGCACTAGGACAAACTTGTGTGAAATTGTCTCGCTGATTATGGGAATATGAGTATCCATCAAACATAGATCCGCATGAGAGAGAGAGAGAGAGATAATCCAAGCAATTCACTTTATATTGACCAATTTCGCGAACAAATACAGTAGACAAACTGGTAAGAAACGATAATCAAAAACACGAATAAGTTGGAAAATATTTTTAAGTTCAAGTATGAAAGAATCCACTCATTTAAAATGCGCATTCCGGGTAGATTGTGTTTTCCCTTTATTTCAAATGTTTGATGGTCAAACAGGATTATTAAGTTATAAATGCTGCAAAGCTTTTCCCAAAAATGCGCTGAAATTAGTGCAGATATTAGTAAATTGTAAACCTGGAAATGCACAATATGTGGATGGTATGGATGATGATATACACAACAAAGAGCGTTTAGTTATGGAATCGTCTGGTGGACTGTTCAAGAAAAGCATTCAGCACACAAGTGATGGCACATTGAAGCAAATACAAAGTTTCACTGCCATTTTGAACTCTAATATAGCCCATAATATGGATGCAAGCTTTATCACTATGAAGAAATCATTGACTATTGGCATACAACTTGTAAAGCTACGATAACTTTAGCAACAATTTCTTTAAATGAAAACGGGAATGACCATGTTTACAAAGCGATATGAACTTGTGACATCCCAACTTGCTACCAAAATCGAACAAGATGGTTATGAGTATTTGATTTAATATCAAGTTTAGTGAGTAGTTTAAAGGAATAAAACGCCATAAAGTTGAAAGCTGAGCATGATGGAGTGATTGGAGTTTATGAAGATAGGACTGTTAGAGAAAAACTTGGTCCTTTAAAAGCTGATATCTGTGCATACGAAGGCTAGTGGTGTATTATCTCTGATATCAAAAAGAAGAGACCAGAAACTATCTTTAGAACTCTTTTTATTCAAAATAAATAAAAAATTAGAATTTCAGTAATTAAAAGTTTTTATTTTCAAAGGTTATTATGGGAAAGGTATTTATATGATGTTTTATTGTAACAATTCCTCACAGTATTACTTTCGACTTGGACATATAAGATTCTATGTCCAACTATTACTCTTACATTGTTGTAGTATAATACTATAATAGACAGAACATGTCACATAGCATGAGAAAGGTAGATACTCAAATATCTAAAATTGTTTAAAAGCTATCATAATTATCTCTTTTATATCCAATATTATATAATGTACCTAACATTTTTTATAAAATTATATTGCACTTGAAAGATGAAATTGTTTCTTTATATCCTTTTTTTTATATTTATATTGAAATACAATATGTGATATCCATACTCAAATTAAACAATCCCAAGGCAGTTCAAGGCAGTCTAAGGCAAAGACTAACACTATCATTCATAAAGCTACATACTTGACGCCTTGTTGAATTGTTCTGGTCAAAACATCAAGGGCGGCATAAGGAAAGATCGTCTAACTGCAGATGATAATTGAAATATCAGAATGATCGAGTTAGCTTTAAAAAAAAAAAAAAACTTTCTGTTAGCGACTGTGTAAATTGGATAGATACTTTGCTCTTGAGTCAATTTTGTGCAAAAGAAGCCAAGATCCGCAAAGTAAAAACATCCAACCTCACACAATAAAAATCACTATTAGACATGTAAAAAAATACTCACTAGAAAATGAAATTGTGCAAATTTAGAGGAAAACCATCAAAATTGAATGTTTCCGCTCTTTTATTGTTGTAATTTCCTTGTAGGCGGCATTAGAATAAAATCATATAAAAAATATTTCCGCTCCGTCCTCCCCCCCCCCCTTTTTTTAAAAAATCAAAGCAAAACGGTCAATTTCTTTTGTTTTACAAGTATGGTTACACTAAAGGATTGTCCGGCAAATAGAATTCAATCTTTTTGATTCAACCTTTTTTTTTTTTTTTTTTTTTTCTTGTGTGATAACAAAGAAAAAATCTTGTTTAGTTTATATTAATTTCACAAGCAAGTTGTTATAAAAGTAAATAAGCATGATGCTCTACAATAAGATTTGCGATTTATAAATTAAACTTTATTCTATTTTGTTCCAAATTTTGGCGTCACATCGCTCTTGAAAAAATATTTTTTTCTTTTCTGCTCCTTTTTTCCTTGCTTTTCTTTTTTTTTTTCCCTTTTTTTTTAATTCTTTTCTTTTTAAAGTTATATGCTTACTTGCGATCATTTACTTATAGAACGGATGACAAACAGATTATTGCAGCATCCAAACTAAATATGTCTAGCAATAAGCAACAAAAAGAAGTAGAATTATTTTTAAGTCAATGTGGATTATTACAATATTTTAAAGTATTTATTGAAGAAGGATTTGAAAGAATTGAATCAGTAAAGTATATTTGCTTTTAGAAACAATTCTGACTTTTTTTTTATTAGCTTTTGGAAATAACTGAAGGTGATCTAATACAAATGCAAGTCAAAAGAGGGCACAGAAGAGTAAGTTTTAAATGAAGAAGGATTAGATATGAATGAAATAATCAATTCTTTAAAGTTATTACAAAGAGCAGTAGCTAATGCAAAAGGAATACCGACTAATGTACCATTAAACATTGGAACAACCACAGTTAATTACAACATCGGAACAGATCCTAATGCTTCTTCTCCAACTCTACCTCCAGCATCACACAAGAATATCACAACAAGCCATCATCCTTCACCCCTCATCGTTGCTTCACCTTCAGCACATCACAACCCAATATCATCATCCATCATTATCTCTTCACAAGAGAATCACAATCATCATCCATCGGCAGGCACGATGAGTGCGCAAAGTGGTTTGTCGTCCACAGAAGAAGAAGCAGTAACGGGTGATAATGTTCACCGGCTCTGGAAAAGAAAATACCATCGACATCCCAAGCCAGACCCAAACGCACCTTTCAAGCCACCCTCGGCCTATGTCATGTTTTCGAATGATACGCGTGCAGAACTTAAGCAGCAAAACAAATCTTTTACGGATCTGGCCAAAATCATAGGAGATCGCTGGAAAAGTATCCCGACAGAAGAAAAAAATGCGTACGAGAAGAATGCGCTCAGGGCCAGAGAGGAATATTTGAAACGGGTGGAAGAGTATCAAAAGACAGAGGCCTTTCAACGCTATCAGCAGTATTTGTCGGATTTTAAAGCGGAAAATGAAGCAGCCGCACGTCCTGTGGGTAGACCAAGAAAGAGGCCCAACATCAATAATAACAATGGAACCTTACAAAGACAATATCCGTTTTATTTATTAAATGCAGATGACGACAATCATAATACTAATAATAACCATAATAATACTCCTTCAACCAGCAAGCAATAAGTGTGTGTATATGTGTATATGTGTATAAATATGTGTGTATATAAAATATAGATGGAAATTTTTTATATAAAATTATATACACTGTTTCCAAAGAACTCTTTTTTTTTTTTTTAAATGAGTTTTATTTGTTGCACGTATTTATAGTGTGACTATAAAAAGCGGTGCTCAACAATTGATTATAAGAAAATAAAACAAGGAATAATAAGTTATAAAAATGTAGGCAACAGTATAAGAGATATAATTTGACGAGTGAGAGAGTGTGTTACAGTGAGTCAAAAGAGGAATCTTTGTTGATTCTTTTGATGATAGCAAACTTTGTGTTGGTAAGAATAGTGTCAGAATGAAAGGGGTTGAGAGTCGAATATATATCTCCAGTGAGCCTTCCATATTTTAGATAGAACAATAATGATGATGGCAGTCGAAGATGTTTCTTGATAGGTTGTGTTGGGTCGAAGCGAAGAAAAGTTGAGAGAGTAAATAGAGGCAGTAATGGAAACAATTTTAGTAGGCCAAAGATATTCTTGAATCAGTTTGTCCCAAAAGACAGACGATTGTGGACATGTGAAGAAGAAGTGAGATGTTGAATCAGGCTGATCATTACAGATAGCGCAGAAGCCATTAGGATGTTGAGATGGATAGATCCGGTGGAGCAGCTGTTTATGGGGAGCTTTTTGTAGATGATGCGATAGATGACGTTTCGTTGAACAAAAGCCAAGGCCAATTCCCAGAATTGTTTCCACAAATTAGAATTGATGGGAGAAGGCGCAAAGGTGAACTGGACGGCCATTCGGAACTGCTTAGTAGTTGTACAAATAGCGTCAGCAGCGATTGGAACACCTAGATCGAGACGGATTTTGATGGAGTGAAAGTTGAGCTGGTTGGTTCGGATATGAGCTAAATGGGCAGGAGAGGACAGACTCAAATTCGTAAGAAAGAAGCATTCGTGAAAGAAATCTTCAATGCGGACGAGTTGACGCTCTAGGGTATTGTATAGTTTACTAGAGACCACTTTCAAGGAGGGATCAACATCAGCTATGGCCTTTTGGGACAGATAATGACTTTCAGGATGATAATGAAAGAGTTCTTCTACTTTTGCAGATTTCAACTTTTGAGGTAATTTGAATTGAGAAGGTGCAGTAGATTTCGACAAAATGGCAGGGATTGGCAGAAGAAGATACTCTATTGGGTTCGGCTTTGAGAGATGAAATTGGCGAGGAATAGCATCCAACGATCAAAGAAGCATAGTAGCAGTAGATAGAGTGGAGAAGGGCAGTGAGGATCTTGAAGCAGGAAACAACAGTGGAACGTGGAGATTGTTGGATCGAAACTTGTTTTGTGAGTGAGCTTTGATATAACAATGGATATTACTGGAGCAGGCAGGATTGAAAAGAATTGGGTCCAGCCAACGAAACACCAGAGCTTGTTGTTGAACACTAGGGTCAAGGACGCCATGGCCCCCAAGTTTCTTCGGTGCTGATATTGTTTGCCAATTAAGTTTTGGAAATATTTTGACGTTGATAAAGTGAGAGATAATTGATTGAATCTTTTTGAGTTCAGCTGTCGAGATAGGAGTGACTCGGAATACATACCAGCAAAAGAACTCTGTTTCAAAAAGAAAACTTGGCAAAATAAGAGTGATTTTGCAACCCGAAAATTTTCAATTAATAGATGTGATTTCTTTTTTTTTATATAAAAGCATCAACTTGGGTGTATGTTTAAATATCTTCAAATTACTCGAAACAAAAAGAGGAGATGGTTGAATGAATTAGTTGAAAACTTGCGGTATAGTTTTTTCATGTCTCAAATGGAGACACCTTTTTATTTTGCTCTAGCAGAACGAAAAGAATAGATGATGAAACATGTTCAGAGACATTGATTCCTTGGACTGTTCATTGCTGTCATTATTTTAAGAATTCAAGACATGATTCTCTTGCTACCTTAAGCGGTTTTGGAATAGGAATTGAGGTTCAAAATGCAGTTTGTCTCCTTCATCTTTATACTCTTCAAAACATTATTTTTCCTCTTTTGCTTTTACAATAAAGAGCCTTATTTTGTTCCTTGTCAACCGCTTTTATATCGATTGGCAAGTCATAAATACATGTAATCGAGTTTGAGTATAACGAAACTATTTGGCGCTTTGTGTAAATCACAACTCTAGTTCCAAACATTTACAGTTTCTCTTTGCTTTCAAGATACCTTTCATCGCTGCTGAGTATCTTCATCATACCATCATCCACATTTTTCGTTTTCTTTTGAAAAAAAAAAAAAAAAAAAAAAAAAAAAAGCTTGCTTTTCACAGTTTCATAGCTATTTCATACAGAAACAAGGTAATTCCCTCCTTCTGATGATCTATCTTGTCTTGTTGATGATGATTTAAATGTTCCAGTTCGAATTTTTTTGTAAGCTCGATGAATCTATTAATCTTTCCCAAACACGAAAGCTGATTTCATCCCCTTCAAATGTTTTCTCTGTCGACCACCAAACCCTGAGCATCATTTTCTGTCGCGTCGCAGATTGAGAAAGGCCGATATCACTTTAACTTTACTCACTGAAAAATGGGAGGCATGCAGCTAGAGCAAATCCAGCAATGACGCAAGTTTGCGTGTGTCCTGATTTGCGTGATAGAACAAAACTTTTTGTGTCTGGTTTTCTTTATATTTGTTGAGGTGAACTAGCCTTTTTTTGTAGACTCATCAATGACTTCCTCTTATGGCCTCATTGTTTCTTCAGATGGGCCTGTTTTCGAAATATGGTTTTTATAAAGAATCATTAGGACCTAGTACTAGAGTGGTGTGTGTGAATGCTCATAACTGCGAGATATCGTCAGCACCTCTCGTTCGAACCAAAGCCCACGCATCATTAGCATTGGCCAGGACAGCCTTCCAAAAACAGCTTTCTCTTTGGCTGTAAGATCCTTTTTTTAATGTTCTGTGAGCATCTTCAAAGAGCATAATTCGAGCACAAATTAGTGATTTATTAGTACTTGAAATAAAAAGGAGTTAAAGATGGGTCGAGTTACATTTGTATTTTTTCGTAAAATGAAGCCACTGCTTTTACTCCAAGGAAAAAGAAAAAAATTCAAGACTATCTTGATCGTAGTCTTTTTCTCAAAAATTCTACAAGTGATGGTGTAAAATAAAATATAAAAATTGACAAATGTCTTTCAAATGTTTTGCCAACTTATTCCGAAACACACTGTTTTGTAATGAGACAAAAACATTTAAAAACCCACCGTATTACTACTTTCTTATGTCTTCACATGTAAACAGACAATGAATGGCTGATAATAAAATTGATGATTTTGAAAAAAAGCGTGTTTAAATCTTTGAAGACCAAAAAAGAAGACTTGAAACTGTATTTTTTTTTATCAGAGAAACAAGCCATACAAAGCAAATATGAATTTTATTGTACACTGAGTTTAATAGTCTTTATCTTTGTATTGTTTCAAGACATCACCCATTTGATAATGAATCTTTCTTTTGCGAACGAATTCTTCATGACGTCTCTTTTCTGACATAAAACTTAATCAGAAACAGTATGGTCAACATGATGATTTTTACCTTCCTCTTCTTCCATCCTTTCCTGCTCATCATATTCACTCCATAATCTCTTACGCATATCACTGTCTGATGTAGTCTGATCGAATCCCTCTTCATCTTGTCCGTATAATCTTGTCATAGCCTTTTCTCGTTCCACTTGTAATTCGAGTGCCTGCTGCATCAAAACATGATATCCCCATCTTATTCTGATTTAAAAAAAAATCTTTTTTAAATTGTCTTTTATCAACGCATCCTTTTCTATTACCTGTCGGGTCCGCGATAACCTGAATTGGGTTTTAATAAGATGGATTGAACACGTCGAGGGTTGGGAGTTGATGAGTAAGTCATTAAATAAAAACTGGTGTATAAAAAAAAAGAAAAGAAAAAAGAAAAGCAAATGAAAACTATCTTTTTATAATAAAGATGGCATAGTTCAGAAACATTCTTTTTTATTCTGTATAGGGAGGATCATCCATTGGCAACAAGTGTTGAATCTCTTTTAACTGAGTTTCATAAAAGTGAGACACCATGTTTCTTGCTGCTCTTAAGGAAATATTGTGAATTGGATGAGTAGCGAGCAAGCTGTTATCGACATCACCCACAACCACAAACTCGTTTTTGCATTTCCACAATAAAGATCGAAGGCCACCTTTTACTTCTGGTCTATCGATATAATCTATGCTGTGCTGTGCAACAGATAGGCCAGAGAGACAATAGCATGTGTGATAATAATCTACTCTTTTACCAGGTTTATCAAGTAATCCACCATATTGACTCTGACAACAAAGTAAAATGTACTCTTGCAATCCTTCCCTATCAAACAAGTAGTCACCTATCAAGTTGTCTTAGTAAAGAGGGATAGAATGATACAAGGTAGGATGATTACTCGTATTAACATGCTCGTGTCTTGAAAGAGCTGATTTGATAATTGGAAAATCGCCTGCTCCCCAAAAAGAATAACAACCGTCGACCAACTTGTTCGTACGTCCTTGAAAGCCTCCTTCTAATTTCATCTGACGTTCTGAACACCAACGCTAATAGATTAAAAAAGATTAAACGAGGATGTGAGTACGTTTATCGAGCTTTACTGTCAGTCGATCAAGATTCAGTCTTGACATGCCATCCAATATTTCCATGGCTGCCAAGCCACAGAATGTATAGCCATTATGGGCTTCTTTTCCTGGGTAAGGTCCAATACCACCTTCATAAGTTTGTGATTTACAAATGAAATCTATACAGTTTTCAGTCAATTCTGGTGTAAGCAAATTAACAAGAGATGCTACATTCAAGGCACAATAAGATCCACTATAAACTGTCATGAGTCATCTTCTTTTCAGCCACCCTATGAGTTTACCGGATATCAATTTCACCACCTTCATGCATGGTAAATGAGCCATCGGGTTGCTTCATACGCATTAGGAATTTGTAAAGAGCATCTCTAAAAGGACATTGGTACTTGATCAATTATCGCGTTATTCCTTACCTATCAATGGTTTTATAAGCTTCTTTTGTACCTGCAATAGCCAGTGCATTCACAGCTGCATAAGTAGTTGCCAAGTGGCCCAATTGATCTCCTCCTCCTCCAAATCCTCCTGAAGGCAACTGCCAATGTTTGATGGTAGAAACAAGTCTATAAAAAGTTGAGTATCTAGAAAATCAAACTTATATTTTACCTTTCAGTGATATCTGGTGTAAATTTATATTCTAATAAATCCAAAGAATGAACTATCCAATAAACCAACCAAGGTTTACTAGCATCCAATACAGATCCCCACTGACCAAGCCCTTCTAAGCCCTTTATTAAATAAGTAATATGTCTTTCTTTTCTTAATCGAATTCTATAATACAGTTCATAACTATTCATTCATCGAGCTCTACAGAAACACTTACTCTTCAATAGATTTTTTATTTTTATTATTTGGAGCATAAGGAACAAACTTTTCAAGAACAGAATCCTCTACTCTTTTCTATAAAGTATCACGTCTATTTTTTTTTTTTTTTCAAATACATTATTTCAAAAAATTTACTTGTTCTATTGAAGTCTCGGTTGGAAGACCGTCGTCTTGATATCTTTGTTCAATAGCATTCACATTCCCTGTAAGAATTCCCATGTTGCAGTAATAATAATAATAAAAAAAAAAAAAAACAAAAAAAAATCCTGAGTTTTAAATAATAAAAGGTGTCTTTATTGCCTACGATTTATTTTGCATGAAAAAAGAGGGCCTTTTGATATAAAGAACTTTTTTGAAATATAAAAGAGAGCAAAAATCACAAAGAACAGTGCATATATTTATATTTTGGATTGTTAAATGAGTTTCATGTAGAATATCAAACTTTTATGTTTCTTTTTTTTAACAAAAAGCTTCTTGACAAAATCAAAGCTTTATAAAAAAGTCAATATGAGTTGTGTAGGTTGTCAATTCATAATGTACACTTTTCTCCTTTCCTCAATGAACATTTGACTGTGTTCATTCTATTTCTTACGCCGATTGTTTGTTACTTAATTTGGGAAGATGTTTATCACTTGATTCTTTAGTGTCAATAATCCCTACTAATAATTTAGAATGTCAGCCACCTTATAATCATCATGTAACAAATCGGATAGAGTAGATAAGCAAAAATGTACATGAGATTTCTTTTTATAGAAATAACTTGGATATTTTAAACAACACATATTTGATAAGCATTTTTTAAAACCTGCTATCATAAACATCATTTTTTATCAAAGAGGAGAGAGAGAGGGGGAAGAGAGAGATTACAAACTTTATTTCTTTGCAGAATCTTCATGTTGAGGGTTTTTCTTAGATACATCCCTTGCATTCTCATTTTTATCATAAAGATTTCCCATAAACAGCTCTTCTCATAAATTCTCCTTCATTTTCGATAAAGTCATCTAATTTAAGTATATTTTCTCTTGCATACAAGTGCTTTAAACTTTCTTTTTCATTTGTTCAGCCAAAAGATGTGCAATACATATCTTTTAGTTATCTTTAACAAGATGAGGTATTTTTACTATATAAAGCCGCAGCTTGCTTCATCTCTGATGCATCCTATTTATAGAGTGATTGATCATTAATTATATAAACCGCCAAGTTAATCGTTGGCCACGAATATTTATTTTAAAAGTAACTTGGATTAACTAAAAGAGGAAAATAAAAAGAAGCTTATCAAAAGAAGAAAAAGATTTGGGCTGAAGGGGGGGAGAAGAGGAAGATTGATTAATAACGTATCATTCTCAGACGGTAATGATGTGAAGAAAAGGATAGAAAAAGAGGCTATAGTGAGGGATCCGGAATAGAAAGAGCACCAAATTAGATAACACGCAACATTTTCAGTAGATAACAGTTAATACTGTGGCGCTGCTTATAAAAAGAGCACAACAGAATTTTTCTTTTCTTTTCTTTTTTTTTTTTTTTTTGCTTTTATGATCTTTGTTAAATGTCATAAAGCTAAAACAATGACAGACCTCAACTGGTGTACTTTTTGTGATAAAGCAGTGAATCCTTTTTCTGTATGTAAAGAAAGCAATCATAGGATTTGGTTATTAACTGATTATAGGAATCTCTTTACTGCAGTGATCAATGCTTACGTGCTGATGCCCTTCGTAATCATCCACTCTTGGGTTACACATACCCAGAATTCATTAATTTTCCTCGACCCAAATCAACCAAACAATCATCTTCTGCTCACTCTTCACCTTCTACTTCACCTTCTTTAACCGCATCTTCTTTATCATCCCGCTCTATCCAATTTTCACCTCCAAAATTTGATTTAAATCATTCTTTTATAACCCAAAGAAAATGAAAAAGTCTTATTCTTTTCCTTTTTTGAAAAACAGTCGCTATTTGTACATAATAAACAATATACCCTCCCTCTTTATTTTATTGCATCATTCATGATTAAAGTGTGTGTGTGTGTCACTGAAGACCCGACTAAATATGAACAAGTTTGCCTCTAATGTCAATTTTTTTTTCTAGAACTTTTAATCTTGTACAAGTCATTTTTCATACGGATCCTTCTTTCATCATTCGAGTTTATATAAAGGAGGTAGCATGTGTTATCATCCTTACACAGGTGTTCCCTTAAACTGGATGTTTCTTGTATTATGGCTATTATATCAACCATCCATTGTACTAGAATACACTTTTATCAAAAAGAAAATTAGAACCAAGATCCTTTTATTTTCATAACAGTTTGGATTCATCTTCTCTTATTCTCAGCGACAATTTCTTATTTGAGATTCCTTATACGTTGAATGCTATATCTCCCCTTCCCCCTTTTTTTTGCTTATAACCTAGAATGCGTTAAATCTTTTACCGAGAGCAATAGTCAGTGTATTACAGAAATTTTATTTTCTACAAGTTTAGAACTTGTAATAGGCTTTATTCAGTGTAGATTCAAGTATAAACTTGTATACATCATACTCATATCTCTAGTCAGTATGCTAATATGAGTATCCTATCCAATAAAAAAGAAAGACTGTTTTTAACTAAACTTGCGCCATTTACACTTTTAGTGCGGGTAATAATGGGCCAGTGTACTTTGGGCATAATTTTTTTTTTCTTTCTTTTTCTTTTTGTACCAAAGAAAAAAGGACTTTTTGAGGTATATAACTTTTTTTAAAAAGAGTTTGTTCTTAATTCAGAGTTCAAAGAATGCTGCAAAAAAAAAATCCATATAAACAGGGATTCAGCTTGAACTATCTTTTTGATGTACCTATCTTATTCATAATACTTGAGTATTTATTCATGCACTAGATGGGTCTGGTGAATATCAAATTTAGTGAAAGTTGCCTTTATAAAATCATTCTTTTGCTTTACAAAGCTACTCTTGAAATGACAGGCAAGATTCGATAAACAACTTTCAAATAGAATGTACTTTTAAATATTCTTTTAAAAAAGTACAGAAGTTTACTTTACAATCTATGCATTTTTATTAATGTAGTGGTGAGAATAAATAACAAATGGGCAAAGGTCAATAAACTATCTAGAGGCCCATTGAATTTATGGTACTCTTACAACTATTTCAATGATACATTTATTCAACGTTATTTCTACTGTGTCTTGTTTCCACGGAAACGCATACGTGGATCAATCTACAGAATTAAGAAAATTAGAAACAGCAAGTGGGCTGATCTAAACAATTTACCATTCCTCTTCGACATTCTGCAAAACTTTTCTTGATACTCAAGCATTCTTCAGGCACGTCGTCTTTATGTTCTGGTTGAAAACATTCTTTTATAGTATGTCCCTTTAAAACACATTTTGACTTGAGCATACATTCAATCAATTCTTGTCTAATCTCTTTACATGAAGAAGGCATATTTTTTACGTTTCTTTTTTTTTTTTTTTATGAAAGAAAGAGTTGTATTTGGTGAGAATAATTGAATCCCCGGCTGAAAATCCCATCTTATGGCAGAGACATGTCAACAAGACATGGTGAAAAGGGTTGTAATAAGCTTTCGTCGTTTATTTCATGAATTTACGTCTATTCAGACCGTAAAGTCATCAAGAGTTTTCATCTCTTTTGATAGCAAGCGATAAACCTTTATTGAGTTTAATCCAACAAATAAAAACCATCACTTTTGTTTTTGATGTTGGCAGAATTTGGTACCGATTTCTTTATCTTTCTATCTCTAATTCTACAAAGGATAGCATTGTGAAATCTACATGTCTTTATATCAAAAGTTTTTCAATAAATTACATCATATACAATGAGCAGACAAGTCATTGGTAGTCTCTTGTTGAACTATTTGTTTAAGAAAAAAAAAAAAAGAAGGGTGTATGAAAACATGAAATAAAGAATGAAATGAATATTCATCAAATGGATCTTTGGGCTCATTCGTATTGTTGAAAATAGTAATAGCTAATCAACAATTTACGAGAAAGCATATGTGCTTTGAATCTACTTGAATGCTAAAAAGCTCAGTGTGTTCAATTTCGTCAGCAGGGAAGAAGAGTGTCAAGATGATGTGAGATTACAAAACCTTATAAAGATGATACGAGTCTAACATTCATACCAACTTGACTATACTATCCGTACCTAATAGAAGCAATCCAGGATAATGATGTTCATTCTAGTGCCTTGTAGCATTTCATAGCATGTATTTGTTGGCTCTAATATTTTTGTTTAAACAAATAGCTTCTCACATCTTCAAAAGCACCGACAGTCTAGAACTCAATGATTACATGTCTCTCTTTGTTCTTTATGATTTCATCGACTACCCAATTTCATGTCTGCCCCCTTCTTTCCACCACTCTCTACAACACGCCATTTCGTCTCATTTCACTCTCAATTTTGAAAAAGATTCAAACCACCTCTTTTCTAAAGATGATTTAGCTCGTTCTTTTAGATAGGACCCATTTTAGGTTTGAATTACCTTACGATTCAACCTTTTTTTTTTTTTATCAAAGTAGAGCATAAATTAACGCAATCTGGTATAGATTCGAAAAATCGATAGGACAACCACACTGAACCTTCATGCTTGTCGATTTTTTCAGTGTTATCAATAGCAAAAGTTGGATTGTAAACAAAAGTGCAAAGAACAAGACAAGTTTCGATTGGGCTCTTTCGGATTTTTTGAGTAGTGATAGTGTGACCAGGTCAGTTTATTTCAACTACTATTGACTGATGAACTTGTAAGCACGGATGATAGAGCTTAATTGTATTTTGAGTTGCAACTGAATCCAGATAAAGGATGCACCCAGAAGAGACTATTTGGACAGAGTCAGTTATTTTGTAAGCGACTGAACTCAACCTTGAGTAAACCTACTTTGCTATTTTTGTAAGGCTGTGATTTATACTTGTAATGACCTTTTAGATGTTATTTGAAAAAGTAAGCGTAACCACGCTTGCTATTGATTGCCGAGGAATAGATGCATTTTGTATTTATCACAAACAATTCGATGATCTTATTTAACGTAAGCTCTCTTTAAAAAGGGGTATATGAACTTGAGTTGACAATTTAAAGGATGTATCTGTTATTTCCACACGCATGGGAATTTTAATTTGCATGGGAAGCTTCTTTCTTGACTGAAACCTTTTTGGGTGTACAACCTAAAAAATTCATTTACTAAAATCAAGCAGTATGCTCCAAAGGGTAAAATAATGTCATTGTGTACATCACGACTTTGAAAAAAGACAAGCCAAAAAATTGAATGTTCTTTTGTTAAATAGAAAACAAAAATGGGTATTTTATTGTGATGAAGGATCATTTGAACTAGACACTGAATTATAAGACATGGATCTTCTTCTTGCACCTTCAAAAGCATTTTGAATGGACAAAGCGGTAGGCATAAAGAATGAAGTTAAATCACGTGTATCATTGATAGTTGGCGGTACTTCTTGGGTTGGACTACGCAATTTGGTAAAGGAACTTTGTAATGTATCAGACATACGACGATGATGAAAGGGGACGCATGAAGATGTATGAGAAGTAAATGTATCAGTCTTTTCAAATGTTCTACCACATCGACAACGGAAAGGCATTTTTTTTTAAAAAAAAGAAAGAAAGAAAGAAAGAAAGAGAAAGCGAGAGAGAGAAAGGGAAAATAAGTGCATATGTGAGCAGAGAGAGGGAATATGAAGTTTAAAAAGTTTAATTGTGTGACAGGCAATAAATGCATAAATAAGTTCAAATGATCCAATCATTTTTCATATTAAAATTAAGCTTAATGTACACATTCATTGTGTTAACTCAAGGTGGAATAGTGTTCATCATTTGAAATTCACATTGTACGCATATTATAAATACTCTCTCTTTCTCTAATAACAACCTCAACAGATTCAAAACTATCATTTCACACTAAAAAATATACTTTCGGGAATTGTTTAGTTTAATCTGTCACCTGTTGAATGCAGCACAATCTGAATATCTTTCTCGCAGTGTAACCCAAAAATCGATTCACAGTCTTATCTACTCTCTCTCTTTTTATCAATCAATTTTTTTTTTCACATAAAAATGACGTGTGATTGAAAAGTAAACAAGTGCAATACAAATGTCATTACTTCCTTCAAGGCCTTCATACCCAGACACTTGTCCATATTAGCATCATTTCCTTCTCTAAGGCTAATCCAATCACTTTTTTTTTTGTTCTGCTGCTTCTTGACAGTGGACATATATGCAAACAGCTGCAAAGAACAAACTTTGTTTACTAGTCAAGGATATCAAAATTGTATATGAAAACATCAGTATCTTTACCAAGTTTTGAATTCTCTGCTTTTTGTTTTAAAGACACAATTCTTATTGCTATCAACTTATCGCTTTCTAGCACACTGTCACTTTAACCTTCTACCGCTATATGGCTCTTGCTACTCTCACAATTGAGCTTCATTCTCCTCTGTACCTGTTCATCTTACTCTCCAAAGTATCTAGGGCAAAGGCCCATTAACAGTAAGGACCTTGGTCGGAACACGGTCATTTATTGTAATGATCCACCACAACCAAGACTGTCTGCTGAAATCTATTTCTTTGCAAGGATGAAACGAACTGCAACAGTTGCGCATGTCCTCTTTATCCATACCTTGGTATCATAAAATTCGAATTCATCATTCAAATCAGTAGGTTAAGTTGTGCAACAACTCGAGTTCAACAACCAACTTTGTAAGATACTCGAGCGATACAGTGCCTGCTGAATCTAAAGTTCGATACCCATCGTATCAGGTACTCTATAAGAAATCAAATTTATAAAAGAATCGTTTGCTGAGTAAACTGATTTTGAAAATAGGGAGCGAATCAATGCCAATCGCCTGAATGAATAATTTTCAAGAAACCAGTAAATCTCTGTCTTTTATAGCCTCATTGAAACCAAAAAAAAATAACTCAGTTTATTTTCTTCTGGCAAATTCTATCCATGCCTTTATTAAGAGTGACTATTGTTTTCATTCAAAATTTTTTTAGGACCTTTCTTGGAGTAGTTTCATTCTCTTTCTTTCCCTCTTTTAAACATAAAGGATGTCTCAATCACCTATGGATATTGATAATCAATTGTAAAATACCCTAGCGAATTGCATTTATCTGCTTTTCCCTTTTTTTTTTAAAAAAAAAAAGTACTAATCAAATCATTATCAGATCCCCTGAGGAAATCAAAAACTTGGCTAACGAACAATATAAACTGGGTCGTTATGAGGAAGCTATTAAATTGTATTCCCAAGCCATTGGTTAGTACTCAAAGTAAAAAAAAAAAAAAAAGGAAGAGAAGGATGAAGCAAAGCAGAAGAAAGGAAGTAGAGAATAAAGATGGCTAAAGATCATTTTAGATGCTTCTCCCAAGACATCCACCTTTTATAATAACCGTGCTGCTGCTTACTTGATGCAAAAGAAATACAAAGAGGCCGCTTTTGATAGTCGTACAGCTCTTGAATTGGATCCTACCAATGCAAAAGCGTATGCAAGAGCAGGCAAATGTCAATTAAACATGGGTAATTTAGAAGAAGCCGGTCGTTTACTTCAACGGGCTGTCGAATTAGATCCCAAAGCTCAAAGAGACTATCATTCACTGCAAAACGTGAGCATGTATCTGGCTCAAGTCAAGACATTTATGGATAATGATCAATATGCATTAGCACGTAACAGCTTGAATCGTGCTATTGGTTTTATTGATGCTGAACAAGTTCCTATCAAATGGAGAGTGATGGAAGCAGAATGTGCTTTAGGAGAAAAAAACTATTCTGAAGCGAGTCGTATTGTCAAGTAAAGTATTTGTGACAATCCAGTCGATCTTTGCTAATTTCTTTTAGTTCCTTGATTCGTTTGGATACTCAAAACCCGGATGCTCTGTATTTAAGAGCTCGTGTGTTCTACAGTCAGGGTGATAACCAAAAGACGGCAGCTCACTGTATGGAAGCCTTACGTTGTGATCCTGATTTCTCTAAAGCTCGTTCATTATTAAAGATGTCAAGAGCCATTGAAGCACAAAAGGACGCAGGAAACACAGCCTTTAAACTAAACAAGCTGGATGAGGCTTATGAAGCTTATACTGCTGCCTTGGAAATTGATCCCAAGAATGACCATATGAATGCTCGTTTATATTCCAACCGTGCTGCTGTACTGCAAAAGGTAAAAAAAATTGATAAACGAGAGGTTCTATGTGCTTATCGGATGAATAGCAAAAAAAATTTGAAGAGGCATTACTTGATTGTGATAAAGCAATCGAATTGGATGGTGAATTTTATAAGGCATACAGTAGACGTGCAGCATGTTTTATGGAAACAGAAAAATACGAAGAAGCTACTAGAGATTATAAAAAATTAATAGAAGCAGACGGATCTAATAGAGAATACCAAAACTTATTACGTAAAGCAGAACTTGAGCTCAAGAAATCACTTCGTAAAGATTATTATAAAGTATTGGGTCTTACAAAGTCAGCAGGAGAAACAGAGATCAAGAAGGCCTACCGTAAGCTGGCACTCCAATATCACCCAGATAAAAACGCAGGTGATGAAAAGGCGGAAGTTCGCTTCAAGGAAATCGGTGAAGCTTATGCGATCTTGAGTGACCCGGAAAAGAAGGCAAGATATGACTCGGGTGTTGATTTGGATGGTGGCATGGGTGGTGGCTTCCCAGGTGGAGGCATGGATGGTGTTGATGTCAATGATATCTTTGCTCAAATGTTTGGTGGAGGTATGGGTGGCGGCTTTGGTGGTGGCTTTCACAGTGCTGGAGGTTTCCCTGGTGGAGGTGGAGGTTTCCCTGGTGGAGCTGGTGGCTTCCCTGGTGGTGGAGGAAGACGTCAACCTCCTGGTGGCTATAGTTTCCACTTTGGTTAAAAATATATCAAAACAAATGTATATTAATAGACACACGATAAAATACCTTTTTCTCCCTCACTTTCCCCCCTTCCCCTTCCCTTCCCTTTGCCATTTTTTTTTTTTATTATTTAATCATGTATTCTTTTTGTTATAGAAAAAAAGGTGCCTATTGTAAAGTAATTGACACTCTATTATTTTTTTAATCAAAGATCAACAATTTGAATAAAAAAAAAATCCATTATTTCATAATGAATAGTTTATTTTCCAGTGTCTGTTGTCTGAATCCTAAAGCTTGGGTTTCACAATTGATGTTTTAAGCCGATGAATATTTTGACAAGACTTGAAGTGTACCGTACTTTTATATCCTCTTTTGGTTCTGTTTCGCTAAAAACCAAAGTGTTGTGTCTGATATTTTTCCAATAGAATTGCTTATTGAATTTTTTTTTTAAGAAAAAAAAAAAAGGGTCCCGGATGAGATAACCATCTTGTGTTCCGTGATATTTTTTGTCATTTTTGAAATTAATTTGATAATAAAAACAGAGTTAACTCGTTCAAGACATTTTCGTCCTATTTTTACGTGAATAAACTAGAGCCTGATTTGATAAGGAGCAAGTTGAAGCTAGTATGCTTAAAAATCATTCAAAAATCAGCTTGAAGACCAGATCAAACACAAGATAAGGATCAAGACGGGCCGAATCGCGAATGTTATAAATTGGTTAATAAAGTCCTTGAAGTAAAAAAGATAAATCAAGGGACTCTAGTGAGCATATCAGGCACTATTACTTTTTTTTTACTTTTACCTTTTATTGAAACAATATTCAAATTAATACTGTATACAAGAACTCAAAATGGATTCTTTTTGTTCAGAAACAATATGCTTTTTCTATCCAGTACAAGCAAAACCAACAAAAAAAAAACTTGTTAAAATGTCTAGTAAAAGCATAATGCATTGTATTTTCACATGTTTTAAAGAAAGAGAAAAGTAAAACATGTTACACACACATCACTGACAACACTATTTAAATATTCACCTTTTCTTTCCTTCTTTTTATTCCCTCAACTTGGATAACAAAACATGTTGATTTACAACAGGGATTTGAAATCTTTACATTCAAATAAAAATTGTCTTTGTCTTATTTGTGGTTCATATGTTCATCAAACCAAGGTACAAGACGTAAACAAGATTGACCCTTTATTAAATCATGTTTATAGAACTGCCCTGTTTCTCCATAGAAATGAGTATAAAGAAAAAAGTATGATTCATGAGCATTATACCCTCGTTTTTTGTCCAAAAGAAACACGTATGCTTTATGATTCCTTTGTCTATAATAAAAATTAATTTAAATAAAAACCTCTATTCATGTGAAAAATAAGTTTCCTATCATCTTTTGTACACTTCATTGATGTATTACAAAGTTGATTCGTGTATTTTGAATGACAGTGTACCTTTGTTATTTTCTTAAAAACTCTGGATAGAGTCCCACATGTGAATGTGTGCTATTCCTTTCTTTTTTTTTGGCTTGTGTGTTATTGAATGATATTATCCCCTGGTATCAGCAATTATGATTTCAAACACTTTTTCTTTAATAATAAGGATGATTCTATCTAAAGTCTGATATCCAACATGATACTTGATCCACAGATAAATAACAGTCAAGAGTCAATTATAACAACAAGACCAAATGATGAGATCTCCTTTAAAACACAAGATAGCTTATCGACCGAGCTGAACCCATTTGTTAAATTCTCAATAAACATACCGACATTTGGTATTATATCCAACAGGAATAGTTAATGAAGCCATAATATGACAGAACAAGTTTTATTGTATGTTTGATTCATAAAGAACTTTACGTCTAACTCTTATTTTAACTCACTACAAGTATCATTAAAGGTAGGCTTCTTTTTCTTATGAATTGACTTGATAGCATTATTTATAAGCAATGCAGGCCTCAGTTTTGCTTTTGTCTTTTTTCCTTACAAGATAGACTACACACTGAATTGATCTTTTTTTTTTTTTTTTTTTTTTTTTTCTATTTGTTTTTCATTTTTATAAAGGATTTTTTAACTGTTGATACAAAACATGATGGATAACAAGGAATACAACTTGCTTGATTTTACTATGAAAATGGAAAAATTAAACATTTGAATTTCATGTGAAAAATGTACACAAAAAAAGAAGGCGGCCACCCTTAATTATTATTCATTTTACAGATAAGCAGGGTTTGAAGGATAAACAAAGGGAAATAAAAAAAAATAGGGTTGATTACTTTGCAGAATGAGTTATTTAAGTTTTTTATTTATTTATTTTACTTGCTCTCCTTTCTAAAATGAATCACTAAATAATAAGCACCTTCTCAAATCAGTAGTCATATCAGATAGTTCATCTTGTACTTTATTTACTTGCTCTACTGATGCTACAAACGAAAACTATATTTTAGTGCGCTTGTATTCTTATGTGTACTGCAGGTTTTTTTTTAAAAAACATATTTTTACGTCAAGAGTTTCTGGTCTGATAGTTTGATATCTGAGGCATTAGGTGGGTAAGCGATCCAAATAATTAAAAGCTGGCAGTATCAAATCAAAAACAGGCTATAGAAGATAGTATCCCATACCATTCCAGTTGGATGAGTTCTCTAGGTAATTTGAGCAAAAGTGATATGAGCTTGAGGTATGCTAGAAACATTAACGACATCTTGCTTTACATATTTGCTTTTGACTGTAAACTCTTGTCTCATATATGCTCTTTGTTTATTTTGTTCACTTTAACATGATCTTCAAATTCTATCTTGCTATCCTCTTCATATTTAAAAATGGTTTTTATCTATTGTAGATGGGCGCAGGTCTTTTACTATATTTTGCTACAAGTGCAATTAATTCAATCATTATCGCTTATTCAATTCATATACTTTTTATTTTCAAAGTGAGAGTTCATGTCAACTGTGATGAGGTGAAAGCCCAAACACTTGTCAAAGCCAATCATACATTATAAGGCTTCAAAAAATGAACTTTAACTACAACTCGTTATTTTTTTTTCTATAGTGAATAAATACAAATCTTCTTCATCAGTGAACACTGTGAACCTACTTTTATTCAATAATTCTTCTTCATCATCTATCTTGGTTCCTTTTTCCAGATGGATAACAATCAACTACTGGCTTGTTATTTGCATTGTTCTCTACTAAAAATGAATTGATGATGATGAATCAAGCCTTCCTTTTTTGTCTGTTCTCTGTTGAATAATCCATCTCAGCAGCATCTGTCTAGAAATCTACAAGATAAATCATAACCTTTTCTTGGTGGCATCAAAACGAACTGTCGCAGTTTGGTTGGCTTTAAATCCACAGCGGTCACAATAGGATTATTAATGCTTCAGAAATTAAACTTTTTCATTTTTTTTTCTTTTTTTTGTCGTTATTACTATCAATAACAAGAAAGATGCGCAGTGAAGCACCTTATTTATTACAGATGCCTTTTGATATCATATCAGATATAAGTGAGTATCTTGATCTATGCTCAAGGACCTGTCTTATGGATACGTGCCGACAGATGCGGTATCTGTTTCTCTCCTCAAAGCATTTATGGAAACAGATTGTGTTTGATATTCGTCTTTATGACATATACAAAATATACTCTTCGTTAAGAAAGCTTGGGGATAGCAATGGATTACGTCAGTATATTCAAGAGGTTTGTGATTCTATATTAAAAAGGTTGAAAACAAGAATCTAACGTAGATGGAGGGGTTGGTCGTAGGTTATTATGGATGATTGTGATGACCCAGATTTATCTCCATTAATCATGCTTATCAAGTTTCCAAATTTAAGAACACTCAGTGCAATCAATAGAAAGGAGACGTTGAATTTGGAAGTGGACATCAAGTTATTACAAGAAATGCTAAGATTTGAACAAATCAAGCCTAAATCATTGCCTATAGAAAAAGTAAACATATACCATTACTACATGGACTATGAAACACATCTGGATGTGTATCAAAGGACATGGAATCGACTTTCAATGCATTCAAATGTGGCATTAGATATAAAAATCTGTGGATACTTGCCTCAAGATCAAAACGAAGATGAGCTTGAGAGAGAATTGAGCTTGCTGGAGCAACGAATTCAAAAACTTCAAATGCAGCAAAATAACCGCAGACCGACACAGACAGAGGAGGCCCAAATCAGCAGGTGCCAAAGAATTGTCTGCGTCAGTGCACAGTGTTGGTCTTGCGGATATCACTTCAATCGATGTTGGCGATGTGTGCCTGTCTGTGAAGGCTGTCGGCTGAAGAGAATGCCCCCGATGGCAAATGATAACCAGATGAAACTCAAAAATAAAAAGAGGATATCCGTGGCTGCTCATCAAACGGCGGTAGCCGATGAGGATGATTTCAGTGTGTTTGGATAAATTTCATTTTCCGCTTCCTCTCTCTCTCTGTCTGCATGCGTGTGTGCACAGTCCGGCTGGTGGATGTCGATCATAGAAAAATAAAATTATTGGTCATAAAAAAATGGTTGCCGATTAATAAAAATATAATTGTCGAAAGATTTAATTTTGTCGGTTAATGCAAAAACAAATTATCGGTCAAATATGAATAAAACATAATAAGAGGAAAATATGCTGCTAGATTTAATTCATAGCGCTTAACCATATAGTGTTTTGGTTCTCGTAACATTTCACTTGATTTGTAGTTAAATTTAGTAGATATTTATTCAATGAAAAGCTTAGAATAGAGTTTGTTTAAAGCAGTTTATAATTTGATGTTTGGAATGAAGGCAAAAGCCATAAAGATCACTAAAATGAACGTTATTATATGCACCACCAATTATAGAAGGTAATGTCTCTTCTTTCATTAAGCGATGGCGCTTCATTTTTCCTTTCACTAAGGATTAGAACTGTTCAATAGAATTTAGCTTAGGCGAGCAAGGGGGAGATACATTACTCTATAACTTCTAGTACGGGGATATGAAAACGGCAACTTGGCGAAAGATCACTTGGAGAGCTGATACAATATTCATATTTGGTTCATGATAGACCATGCGTTTGGCAATTTGAAAGGAATTGAGATAATTAGGTGTGGCCACTTATACATACATATATTATTGACAGTCAATCCTTTCCAGAGGGGAGGCAACCTCTATAGCATCCTCAATTAGAAAAAATCTTAAGTGAACTATTGACAAAGTTAATAGCCATGTTCGAAAACCAATAGGACGCTGGTTTGATTTCTGATCAGCGAAGATAGCCCAAAAAGTACCAATGATCTTAAATATGGTGCATCAGAAGTCGATAAAAATTACCCTGTAAATGGAAACAAAATGATATAAAAAAGAGGGAATAAACTCCCAAAGATTTTAAAGGATATGTTGGATCTACTTGTTAAAGAAAAAAGGGAACTGCAGCCATTTATACACTGTCGGTGTATGCATTCAGGTAAATAAACGATGGTTTTATATAATGTTTATCATTGACTGACCTATTTTCTGTGCTTGTCAATTTATAGGATTGCATATGAAAGCGATTATTGCTGATAGACCCAAGGAATATATTACAAGGATTAGCAGTTGTAAGAGCCTTCGCTAAATTAATTTTACTTGGTGTGTGATTTTTTATTTAAAAGGTGTGCTATTTTTTTGATAAAATGCGCGAATAATTTTTCCACATAATGTACATAAAAAATAAATTTGTTTTTTCTTTTAATTATTAATACAAGGATTCAATGTTTAGGATCACCTCTTGTGGTCTGTATTTATTGCTTTTAAGTATTGCTTATTTAGGCATACCGGTACTAGCCATTTATGAATCACAGGCTGGTACATTTGACTGGCATCATACTTGGATTGGACATCCTCGGGAAGCTTTTGATGTTGATGATAAACATGTTGTAGTTTACACGGACAGAAATGTATTCGCGTCTATTAATAAAGAAACGGGTGCTATCGGTAAATAAGGCAATGCCTGTTGTATTTGATTTATACTCATTCACTCTTACAGAATGGAGACAAGTGCTTGAAAACAAATTGGCTAGTTTAAAAACCTCTGACGCAGGTGCGTTTCATATCAAGGAGCAAAAAGAAGGGAACAATAGAGACTGATTGGTTTCAATAGGTATCTTAACTGTGACCGACAAGCCTGACCATGTTCAGTTTTGGAACAAGACGAATGGCCAATTGATTTGGGATTTCCTCTTGCCACAAGATAAATCAGTTGGAAATGAAGCACCTGTTTTATGGGATAACGGAGAAAGTGCAGTATTATTAAAAAATGATGAAGTCTTGAAGCTATCAGAAAAAGGCGAGGTGGCATGGAAGTGGACAAAGCCAGAGTAAGAGCATAGGATGCAGTTGGTGTCCTATTTCTTTCTTCTTTTTTTTTCTTACTTGATTTTTGTAACAGGAAAGAAGGCAAGAAACTAAAGATGATTGAAAGAGAAGGACATGTTTATGTAGTTGTAGAACCTGAGGAGGAGGCTAAGTCGCCCTACTTTTTTATAAACATTATCGACAGAACTACGGGAGAGACCGAAAAGACACTTCAAATTCACTGTCAATCTGGTTTCAGTCATATTACCTATGTTGGAGATTATATATTTTGGATTGAAGAAAATCTATTAAAATGGACACCTCTTCAGGTCAAAGATATCCAAAATGTTGTAATTCAGGTTAGTAGACAAATACAGACATGACATGAGATACACACATTCTGAATCGCTTTATTTTAAAACAAAAGGACCTTATGAATCCCACTCCTATTGCTGATGAGTTTATTTCTTCTCAAATTAGTCTTTTAGGCAAACACAACTCAATTCTTGTCACTGTAGAATATGATGATGAAGAACATGAAACGCGACGCGTGGCATCTGCTTTAATAAGTATTGAGAAAGATGGGAAATCACTGCTTTTCAAAAAATTCTTTAGTGGTCAGGTATGTATTCAGCTTCTTTTGTACCAAAACTAAACTCTGTCGTATCTCTTCAGCCCGATTTTGGTGCAGTAGACTTTACTGAAACATCAACTGTACGTGTCTATAGAGCAGGGCAATCAGAACTAGTCTTTTACCTTTCTCCAGAAGGCAAAGAGATCAAAATTGAACATGATTTTGAACTGTCGGGAGAGATTGATTATGTTAAAGTCATTGGGTCCAATCCTTTTCGACTTTTGGTGGTTACCAAGGGTTCTTCTGTATTTTGTTATAACGAGAATTACATCTTGTGGTCTCGTGAAGAATCTTTGGCTAGCATTACCGCATCCGAATTTCTAGAGCTTCCTGAACAAAAAATGTGGACTCAGATGGCTGACGAGCTTGATGAAACGGTCGATCAACAGGCTGCCGAAAACCCATTGAGTCGCTATGTTCGTCGTTTGAAGAGCCATGTTCAAGATCTCGGTCAATTACCTGGATGGTTTGTATCTCATTTCGCGGGCATGTATGGTTCTACAATTCAGCCCGACAATCTTGTCATCTCTGCATCAGAAGCACAATCTTGCTGGCTAAATTTAACCGACCCCGAGGCACTGTATCGCGATAACTTTGGTTTACGCAAACTCTTGATCTCTGTCACAAAGAGCGGCAAAATCATCGCTCAAGATACATCCCAGAGAGGTAAAATTGTCTGGAGTCGATATGCTCCCTCTTACTCATTCAAGGAAATCCATGTTGTTCGCTCTGCCACTGTCAAACTTCCTCCTATTGTGGTGGCCATCGGATCTGTGTCTGACCCGGTAGAAGGGGAAGCCACTGGTTTTATCCGTTTGAATGCCTTGACAGGAGACAACTATGTTTCTTCTATCCCTGAAGCTGAAGACTTCTTTGAGCCGGTAGTCACGACTACAATTAGCGTAGACAAGATCATGCGATTGCCCATTGAAGAACCAGAGGAACGAACCCATCTCTTGGCTATTTATGAAGCTGGTACTGGACGTGTTTATATTTATCCAGATACAACTGCTGCTCGAGAAAGATTCACGGCCGAATTTCTTCCAAACTTTTACTTTTCTGCCAAAACTAACCAGGGCGTACAAGGATTCAAGGTTGTGGAAGGATACCGAGGCAGTCTTAAGGTTCTGCCCGTTTGGAATTTCATTTTACCCAAAGGAGAAGAGATATTGACCTCTAGTAAACCTCAACCATATGAAAAAGTTGCTTCATTAGGCAGAGCGCTTGGTAATCGAAACGTACTTTACAAATATCTCAACCCTCATCTGTTTTCTTTGGTGACAAAGAAAGGATCTACATTAAAAGTGCGTGTGATGGACTCTGTAAAAGGCTCAGTTTTGTATGAAACAACCCATGACGATGTAGACACGGATACAAACCAGGTGCACGTTATTCAAGCTGAAAATTGGTTTGTTTATCACTTTTGGAGTAATGATAACAGGGCCAAAGGCTATCAAACAGCTGTTTTGGAACTCTTTGAAGGCAAACATGAAAATGAGCGCGTTGAAAGGTAAAAGAGATGGATTGGTTTCGTGTTTATATTGATCTCTATCGATAGCTCTAATTTCTCATCGTTTGATAACGTCCAACCTCATGTTCAATCTGCGGTCTTTGCTTTCCCTTATCCTGTCAATAGTATGGGTGTAACTACAACAAAAAATGGAATTTCTACTAAAGCTGTTCTTTGTAAGTTTTTATATGCTTGAGAGTTATGGCTAACTTCAATATCTGCGTGTTTAGTTGGATTGCCTAGTCATCAAATTGTGAGTGTCAATAAGAGATTATTAGATCCTCGACGCCCTAGGGATAAGCCAACGAAGGAGGAAATGGAAGAGATGCTTATACCTTATGCACCTATTCCTGATGAAAGACGTTTGTTTTTGACTTATGATCTAGACGTTGCTGGCATACAATCTATTATTACTAGTCCTTCTTTGTTGGAATCAACTTCACTTGTATTTGCTTATGGACTGGATACTTTCTATACGCGATCATCACCCAGCAGACAATTTGATGTTCTTTCCGAAGACTTTTCAAAGATTCAATTGCTGCTTACTATGATCGGCTTAGGAGTTGCTATTTTAGTGTCTGGACCGATGGTACGTAGAAAGCGTGTGAATGCTTTATGGAAATAAAAAAAAAAAAAGATTTACAGCAAATCTGTTTTTGAGGAGATTTTATTTTGTTTCACCCTTTAAAAAATTGGGTTTAAAGCTTAGCGCTTTTAGGATAGGCTTTCATAGCTTGACGGATACCAAGGTCAGCCATGATTTCTTCACTGCCACCCAAAATAGCACCATACTATTGAAAATATGTGAGTGACTTATTTTTATAGTAATCTATCACTTACTTTATAAGTTCTTTGGAATGCTTCAATATTTCTACCCATGCCAGTCTTTGTGATACCACGACCACCAAAGATTTGGCAAGCCTCATCAGAAACATTATGAGCCATACGAGTAGCTTGATATTTCAAGAGAGCAATAGGACCAGCTAATTTAATAGACTGTTCCTCATAAGACATGTTGCACATTTGATAAGTGATATTCTCAAGCCAATTCTCAACTGCTTCCAGTTGAGCAACCATACCAGCCAGCTTGTTACGAATAACAGGTTGATCAATCAATCGTTTTCCAAACACCTTACGTTGAACGGCCCACTTGAAACAATCTTCAATGATAAGACGAGCGGCGCCGACGACAGCACCGCAAATGTACCAACGTTCATGATTAAAGTTATACATGATGACCTGGAAGCCTTTGCCTTCTTTACCGAGAATGTTTTCAGCAGGCACCTTGACGTTCTCGAAGGTGATGTAAGACGTACCAGCACAGGCCCCATAGGAAGTCTTGATTTGTTTTGTTTCGATATTGTCATCACGTTCAACAAAGAACATGGTGATGCCCTTTTCGGTAGCAGCAGCCACCGTAAAGTAATCAGAAAAGCAGCCGTTGGTGATCCACTTTTTGACGCCATTGATTATAAAGTGTTTACCATCCGGAGTGCGCTTTGCTGTGGCACGGATACGAGCCACGTCTGAACCGGCATAGGGCTCTGTGATGGCCAGACAAATACGCTTCTTGCCCAGCAGGACCTCAGGGACCACTCTCGCTTTCAATTCCGGATTACCGAAATTAAAGATGGGAGGGAGTCCGATACTGTAGCCTGAAGAGATACTGTCGGCAAAACTGGGAGTACCCAAACGGGCCGTCTCCTGGTGAGCAATCAATTCATGGAAATAATCAAACTTTTCAGGCTCGATGCCACCAGGTAACTTGAGACCCTTTAACCAAGGACCAGGACCGATCTGAGAAGCCAAGACACCTTCTTCACCCAATCTTTGATAGAGTTCTTTTGTGGGGTAAGAGCCCATGTCTTCTGAAGTCACTGCCTCTGGCTTGATTTCGTCATAAATAGCACGAACGGCCTTACGAAACTTTGTGTGACTCTCGCTGCATATTATAGTTTAGTAAGCATAAATGAAAAATGCCCTTTTTTTTTTTTTTACTTGAAATAAGCACTTTTAAAGCCCATCCAATAACTTGGTTCACCATAAGGTACAGCAGACAGATCACCAAAAGTAGGAAGAGCGGCTTGAGACACTTCACCCTCAAGTGTGCCGATCTTGAGACGAGGCGCGTATTTGACCAGAACTTCTTGTCTGTGAAGACCGTAAAAGTCATCTATTATTTTGCTAAGCTTCAAAAAAGATGGAAATAGATTTAGGCTCTATCTACCTGTCACATCCTTTCCACCAAGTTCAAGTAAGATCTGAGTTCCACCTGGGTGTAACTGAGCAAAGGTAGTGACATTGTACACAGCACCATCAATGATAATCCAACAATCATTTTCAGTATTGTGTTTGGCTACTTCGTCCCTTGTAAACACTTTTAATTCGGGCATTCTTAATGTAAGTGAATGAAAAATAAAAGAAAAGAAAAAAAAAAAAAAAAAAAAAAAAAAAAAACGGTGGGAATCACTTTTCAAAGGTTCTTTTTAAGCTCACTCACACACACACGTGAAAATCAAGACGAAAAAAAGTAGTCCTTATTCTCGTCTATAAACACTGATTTTCCACCGTGTTTACTTGTCAGTTTTGAGTGTACTTTGAAAAATGTCAGGCTTTTTGCTACTCGTCATTTTGCTTTTTTAATTAAAATGGTGAGGAAATGCATCAGAAAGATCTGCCCATAATTAACTGCCACTACACTTTTTCACTGGTAATCTTGAACATGCCAACCAAGCTTCTTGTGTGTATGTATTTTTTTTCTTTTAAACTAGAAAACTTGAGCTTTTGATAAACAGAATCACTTTACGAATTCATCAAAGGACATTAAGAGATTTCAAATAAAGCAAATAATAATAAAAATCAACTTAAGCAAGAACAAGTCTAATGCAATAATAGTTGCAATTCAATTAAACATGTTTCTTTGTCTTTGTTTTTTTTAGACTAAACGATCTTGAAGAGGTAGTGTGAAGGTCGAGGGACGATTGTTTGATGTAAAAGGAGCTGTAAACTAAAATCAGATTGCATTTGAATAAAAATCACATGAAGCTCCTATTCCAACAATTCAATGGTGTACAGTACAACCTGGTCATTCTATTTCTTACTGTCTTGTACTCATTCAATCAGTGTGTGATATAAAGATCCTAAAAATATTGAAATGTTTACTAGGAGAGGGGAAGGGGATTAATTGAATCAATAGATTGTGCAAGAGATGATTCATTCGTATTTAAAAATGTTTAGAAAGATAGAATAGATGAAAGAAGAGTAGATTTGTAACAAAAAAGAGCCTCTTTTTTTTTATAAAGTGAATGAAGAGTAAAAAGATGATTATTTATTGATTGGATCAATAGGCATCACAATCCTCTCTTTCTATCCTTTTACTTCTTTATGAAATGAATCAATTCACAAAGAGTTGTATTGAAGCCACAACGAATGAAATTGAATTTCTCATGTTCTTCAGTACCCGAATCTTCCCCTACAGCGAGTTGTTTTTATTTATGCTTACGATGAATGTGATACATGAATTATGTACAATGATTTACAGGTTACTCAATATCCTTTTTCGTCTAGTCAGTGGCATGAATTCTAAGCCCAAGAATTCTTTGTGGGATATACAGACGACGATGGGCATGAGCACCCTTTGAGGATGAAGAGATTGTTTGGACAGAGAATAAGTTGGGCTTTTGAAGATTTATATTTCTTTTTATGAAATGGTTGTATCCAGCTGGATGACAATAGACAGCCCAGATTGATTTTGATCAAGCAAAGAGATTTACGTGGTCATATTGAAAAAAGATGAACAGAGAAGAAGGAAGGTATGGGTTGGTTGCTGAGTTGATATTGGTTGTAAAGAACGTACTTGATTTATCAACTTATTCAATCATGAAAAGATCATCTTTTATCTACAAGACAAAGATCACTGTACGATGACTACACAAATTCACAGGGCTTTGATTTATAAAATAAGCAAGTCAGAAAAGAATCAATCGAGTTTTCATACTTTAACTGTAAACTATTGATTGACTTTAGAAACAAGGTTTCCAGACGGTTGAGCCATGCCAAAAGGTGAAGTTTTATTATCTTTCAAGTTGAAATGGAATAGGTAATGTGTGTTTATAAATTAAAATTATAGCTTTGGGTTGACCTGAAGTGTTCATATCCAAATTGAAATGACCACCTAAACTTAATTCACCTACAAAGATGAACCCAGCTCTCTCTCTCTCTCTTTTTTTAGAATCATCTCATTTAGCCGTCCATCTCCTATATTTGCCGAGAGATTTGATCTATCACCCTTTTGGATTCAATCAAGAAGTTGAACAATTAAAGAGATATGATTGTATGTCATGTGATGTACGACATAAGTTGTTTATAGCCTACACGTATTTCCTTTTATTAAATCTTTAATTGATTTATGGCCAATCAGTGGTAAAGTGATCTAAAGGAAAGAGTGGGATGACATTATTCAATAAATTATATTAACTCTTGCATCATTTTACTATAAAAACGATTTTATTGTTTTCAATTTGGTTTCTTTTTCACAGCCAATCACGTTAATAATCTAAACACTTTCAACAATCAAACTGAGTTTTATATTTCAACACGTGGCAAGAATTTTCTTTTGGTTCATGCACCATTCTTGTTTACTTTTTACAGTACTTTCTTAATTTGGTTTCAAGCGATTAAAAATGAAATACAAGCAAGAAATAATCAACTTGAACAAATCAGAGGTTTAAATGATTAACAAAAGTCATTCTTGAAAAGAGTGGTTCATATCGGTGATTAAAAACAATGGGTGCTTTTCTCTCTCTCTCTTGCTTTTGTTGTATTTAGAGATATTATTGACTGCTATTTTGGCCATTTGCTTTGATGTCCTTTGATAAGTTTGATCTATAAAATAAAAAAAGGGAGAGATCAAGTAATGATGTGTCCATGAAGCTAAAATAAAAATGATATGTTTGCAAGCATTAAGGGACTATTTTGTTTTGATCCTTATTATTTCTTATGAACTTGTCAAATAGCTGTCTCACAAAAGATGCTTATTCTAGGACTGAGGAATATGAATCGATATGTTTGCTAAACTTTTTCAAAGCCTTTCAAAATAAGCCTATGGTTTTCTATCCACTCACTATTTTCCTCCTTTTTCTTCTTTTAAATAGAGAATCTACCGCAAATTCATAAGATCTGACTGGTTTGATTAAACAAAATATTATTATTCCCCACTGGATCTTATTTCTTTAGTGCCAAGAAGAAGAAGAAGAAAATAAACCAACAAATGAGATTGTTCATAAGCTTTTCTCTTTTTCTTTCAAGATTGATTTTATACACTTTGGACTATAATGATACCTTGAAAGCAAGGAACAAAAAGGTATCTAAATGATCATTTTCTGAGCTTGGACTCTATTCATACACGATTGGATGTCAAACAAATATAGAAAATAGCCATATTGTCAGTGATCAAGAAAGCATGAATCCTGACATTGTTCATCTATCTTTAAACAACTCTTTTTGTTAATAATCAAGACTATAACATGGTCATAAAAGCATCTCTTTAAAGATTTACTTTTTGAAATTCAAATAAAGACTTTTTTTTTTTATTTATTTACTGTAGCCCAATAATAACAATGTAAAGAACATGAGATTCATTGAACTTTACAAGAGAGTCAGGATCATGTCCTTTTATTCAATTCATCCTAGGTTCATGTATTCTTTGTTTCATCCAATTCAACCACTGCACCTGAATTATACTTTAAACTCAATAAGCCACTGGTCACCTTGAACAAGCAGACAAACATGTGACGCTTATCTGATAAATGCCCAATAAACAAACAAAACAAGCAATGCTCATAAAACAAATGTTCATTATTACTTGTACTTGACCTGATGATCTTTCTGAATTCTTTTACTTGGAGGAGTTTATAATTTACTAAACACACTAATCATATCCTATTCCCTAACTCTATCTTTTTTTTTTTTTGTTTATCTCCAAACACATAATACGGTTGCGCAGAAAGTGTGTGTGTGAAAGAGAGATTTTCTTTTTATTTGAAACTTAAAGATATCTTTTGAATCTTTTTATGTGCAAAATATTATTTCTTTTTGTGTAATCTTCTTAAAATGATGATCTCTTGTTTAAAAAATATTCTAATTAGTTTTAGTAAACAGTTAGCTTCATTCGATAATTATAGAAATGGGCTGTTGAATAAGTATTGGTAGTAGCTCCTTTATTAATTGAATAAGTGTAGAATCACGTCACTACTGATAAACCGTCAGCAGACATCTTGGATCCTCACACGAGCTATTCAATAAACCTGGGCCCACTAAATGTTTAAGAAGATATCGAATTATTCATGTGTTTGTGCACTCCAAAAGGTCTTGTTCAACTTATTTCAATAGCTCATGCCAACTTGCTGATCTTTTACAATGGATTGCTTTTACTCTCAAACTTTCTAAACTACTATCAACTCATTTTGAACTCACGACTTGATCGTCTTGTAAAGACCTAAACCTTTTTTTAGTCACAGAGACATACTTGACGCGAAACAAAAGTTAAACTTTGTGATACCATATTGCGTATGAGACTGAGCCATAGGCTGCACTATTAGTCATGATAACCGTCTTGTGTAGACCAATGGTTGAGATGATATAGAACATTAATGATACCTTAAAGATTGAATGCTCAGTGATTCAAAGGGTCACTGTTCTCATCTTTTAGTGGTCAATTACAACAACAAACAGTATTCATCCTTTTATTAAATGGGGCCAAAGCTCCTTTTTTTCTCTCTTTCTGTACAACAATATTAGCTGTTTTAATAAATTAATACATTTTAGATTAACTCCAACATTTGCTATGTTTGTTGCAGTGATTGTCATCATACATATTTTTAGCCAAGTGTTATCTTTATTGATTTACTGCATTTTTTATATTATTCTTTTATTAATAAATAATTAGATGAATGCAGCTATTAAATGATTAAAAAAAAATAATTCCGACAAATACGTTGTCAGCAAAAGAAGCTTGTATCTTTTGATTGCCATGCGACTCGTAGCATTATTATTTTCGAGTGAAACACAAGCGGAGTCTATTGCGTTATTAAAAAAATTAACTGCTTTAAAAATAGCCCTGGGCGGAACCGATGACGGTCCTCTGGGATGACCTCTCTCCTTTGGTCCTTCAGCTCAACCTGGAGACTCTACATCAGGTGACTTTAAATCAAAGACCGCAACCCTAAGCGTACCCCTCTTGTGCAGTGAGTTTTCATTTGATCATTTACCATCGATTGAGAAGGGGATGTGCGTGATGAAAATATACGATTGGTTTAATCAAAAGACATTCTTTGTTCATTACAAAATATACAGCGTAATACAAGAAAAAAAAATCGAGCGATTTATAAAGAAGAGAACTATACATATCATCATCATCCATTGAAGTTTTACCCCTCTTTTTTTTTAAAAAAAAAAAATAAGCCTTTCGGAAGTAATCCAAATTATCGGTTCGTATCCAAGGATAGACATACACCAAGTGAAACCAAAAACAAGTCATTATGCTACATTCAAAGAGAGCAAACGATTGGCTCTTGTTAAACACGCATCACACCTAACAAAACCTTTTTTTTTTTGTTCACATCATTCCACTCTAAAGACACAATTAAGAATTTAATTTCTGCTGAGCTTATTTCTATTGTTATCCTTTTTTCTTGCCTTCATAAATTACGTCTCCAACAAAGACAGAGAATATCACGCTGAATGTAACAATGCTTATTTGACAGGTTAATAATATCACTTTGGGTGATACAGAATAAACAAAAATAGAATAGACTTGGGAAATGAATTAAACCATCTGTTAAATCTACATTTAAAGCAAAATTTAAAAGACAACACATGGCAACCATTTTCTCTTGATTGGTGCATCCTTTTTTTCTTTTTCATTGTTCATAAACTCCTCTTGTATTATGAAAGAAGGGAAAGGGACTTTGAGGATTAACTTTTTTGGTAGTGCATGTGTATTGTGAAAATTTTTAATCTATTTTTTCAATGACGTATTTGAATATAGTTATGCATTTCATACGCTCTTCTTCAAGAAGTATTTTAAATGTCGTTGCTAATCATTTGTCCCCTCCCCCCTATTTTTTTTCACAAGAACGACGGGAGTTTAGTTACAAAAGAAGGGGAGCACTGTCTTTGTTGAAGGGGAAAAATGCTTCGTTTATAATTTGACGTCACTCAAGTTTTACACATGGCAAAAAAAAAAGATCTGTCGCTATTAAACTTTTATAAATTATAATAAAGGAGAGGGAAAGGCAGAAAATAATAAATGACAAAAAAAGGGTCTAGAAGCCCTTTTTTTTTAGCAAAAAAGGAAGTAAATACGGTTTACCATGACAACCTACGATCGTGGGGAACCCTCACTTTATTTAGAATGCCATGACAACTTAAAAATATGATGAGCACCTCCTGATTTCCTTCTTAGTACATTCTATTATAAAATCCCCCCTTACTTTCCTTATTTGAAATACCATATAAAAAAATATAAATACATCTAATCATCACCTTTCTCGGCTCTTTTCTTCTTCTTTTTTACCACTTGCACTTTCGCGTTTCTATTTACTTTTCCATTTTCTCTCTTCCACTTCTATGGCAAACAACTATTCAGCCCAAACATCATTACCAGAAGAATCATTCGACCAACACCATTCTTTGGTTCCAGCAAATCGACTTCAGCCTCCAACAAAAGAAAATACAGAGGAAAGATTATCACAGATTGATGAGTTGAAATATTTCTTGGGTACAGCCACCAATGACTGGGACTCCCACTGTAAAGTAAGAGCTTTCCCTTTACCCACGGGTGAAAGTATCTCTTGTGTCTTTTGGAACGATCTTTTCCATGTGACCGGAACTGACATTGTTCGAACCCTCCTCTACCGTTTTCACCTTTTCGGTCGTCCAGTCACCAACCTCAAAAAATTTGAAGAAGGCATCTTTTCCGATTTGCGTAACCTCAAGCCTGGGATGGACGCCTCCTTGGAAGAACCAAAATCAGAGTTTTTAGAAATGTTATACAAGAACAATTGCATCAGAACTCAAAAAAAGCAAAAAGTATTCTATTGGTTTTCAGTACCTCATGATCGTTTATTCTTGGATGCCTTAGAACGAGACCTGAAGAGAGAAAAGATTGGATTGGAAACTACGAGTGTCGCTGTTGCCGAACCAGCCACCAGCCTCACACTGGACACAGCCCAAGAGATGTTTGATCAATTAAGAAAATCAATGTCGCTATCTGCAGTTGCTGCTGCTCAAGTCTTGGATGAATCTGTCATTGCAAGCGCAAATACTTCACCTCAAATCCATCATACCTTACTTAATACTTCAACAGGTAATTAATCTTTTTTTTATTGTCTATTTATTTGGGAGAGGGGGGGGGAAATGGGTTATATGTCTCGGTAAGAATATATACCCAAAAAAAAAAAAAAAAAAAAATAGAAATAAAGTAACTTTTTTTTAATAATTTCTTTTCTTCTTTATTTCATTTCTGCTATTTTACTTTTCTGTGTGTGACGCATTAGATGATCTGCCCGAATTATCTTCACATGACTTTGAAAATGACTGGTCCAGCTGGAATGAAGCATTTGAATCAAAGCACCAATCGCTTTCTTCTTCTATTCCAATTGAACAGGGGCAGGTGACAAGCCATTCAGCTGGCACATCCCCCACAAGACCACTGTCACCCGTCTTAGCTTCGGTTCATCTTCCGTTTGATTCCTTTGATCACGATCAGAAGCAAAGAATCTTTGGCGCCTTTTCTCTGTTCGAAGGTTCTCCGACTTACAAACAAAGGCAAAGAAAACGTACTTCTTCTTTACATCAACATCACAATCAACTCGAGTTGGCTGCTATCAACGCTGGCTTGGCTGTTGACCCTCATATGTTTAGTGATGATAGTAATCCTGAAAGAACCTTTGTCTGTCCTCTTTCTCGCTGTGGCAGAGTCTTCAAGAGGCTGGAGCATCTGAAAAGGCATTTTAGGACGCATACGATGGAACGACCTTATGCTTGTAACATGTGTGGCAAGTCATTCTCCAGAACCGATAACCTCACTCAACACAAAAAGACCCATACGCGTTCAAGGTCTTCTTCGCTCGTCTCTCGATCCAAAGAGAACAAAGAAAAGAATGCACCGTGCTCAGATGAAAAGCCTCGGAGTGAGACAAACACGACGACGACCAGTCGACTTCGTCGTAGTCATCTAAAAAGAAATGCTTCTTCTTGTTCCAAGATTGACACTTACTTTTATAATGCGATCGTCAACAGCACCAGTGCTTGTAATAGTCCGACAATTAGTCCCCAAGTGTTATCATCCAAAGTAAATGACGAGGTCTTTGATATGTCTGGTCTTGGTGTGGTTGATGCACCCCCGATGAGTTCTGTTACCACTGATGACATGGTCTTGACTTCTGAGTATTATCCGCCTCCTTCTCTTTTGTGGAATCCAAGTAGTAGTGAAAGTAGTCTGAATGGTCCATATCCTTTAACAGCCTCTTCCTCTACTTCTTCTGTACTAAATGAATCTATTCCTTATTCATTCTATGATGATCCTTTCAACAGCAGTGAACAGCAACCTGCCTCTTGGTATTCAAGTGCTGCGTCTTCGCCTACTCTATGCCCCTCTATGTATGATCAACCTTCCTTGTCAGAAATCTATCCATATCACATCTAAATGTTCTCCTTGGATCATTTTATGAACACTTTCCTTTTTTGTATGTATATGTCTGATGTATACATATGCTGTCTATTCATTATTAGGTGTAAGCAACCCTATACATATTCTCTACATATCTTATACATAGTCCTTCTTTTTTATATATTTTACTGTATGTTATATTATTTTCCCCCCCTCTTTACATATGAACTACTTACTTTTATGCAAATAAATACTATTATTATTATTATTATTATTCTTATTCAAAACTTTTTCTTTATTTAGTTCTAATGTACATGTAAAATTTGAAGGGGAGTAATTAGATAATGTGGAATGAGGAGATACAGAGATTGATTTTTAGGGCTTCTTGGCAACAAAGAAATACATGGGAGTAAACAAGTTATCTTTTGCACCAGCAACCAAAGCATCTGCAGCCGTTTCTAAAACTCTCTGTGTTTCCACTGTGCCCTTTGGTGCCAAACCGACCTTTTCCAATAGACGAACGAGATTTGTTGTAGTAAATCGACCAGCCTTGGTCATGGCAAATGTAGTGATCACATCTTTGAGTGTTTGGCATTTGCGTATATCACCTTCAAGAGGATAATACCAGTGAATAGCATCACCCATGTTAGCAAGATCATGATTCATCTCGACATCAAATCCAACATTTTCAAGGGCTGCAATACATTCTTGAGCGGTGCGCATCTTGGGAATACCGTTACCAATTTCAATTTCATGTGCAATCTGCCTGTGCTCAGGGTTGTTTTCATCAAATTTATCAGTCATCACCCATTCATAACAACCAAAGCTTCCTCCAGGTTTCAACACACGAAAGATTTCACCATAGATACCTTCAAAGGTAGGCGCATGACATGTAGCTTCAATCGCATAAACAGCATCAAATGTGTTGTCTTCAAAAGGCATTTCCATAAAGTTACCCTATCATCATCTCAGTTTCCTATCTCTCTTTTTCCTCTTGAATTATTACCTTTATGAATTCAGTTTGATCTTGCAATAGTTCTTTAGAGGCATAATGCTTGGCTCTTTCTACTTGATAAGCATTGTTGTTTAAACCAGTGACATGAGCACCAGTAAAGTGAGCGATTTCACGTGCAGGACCACCTACACCACAACCCACATCAAGCACACGCATGTCCTTTTTGATACCAAGATGAGCAGCCAAATAATGTTCATGACGAGCAATGGCCCTTCCAAATTCCTCACCAACATAAAAACGACAAAAGTGGAAACTTGAGCCCCAACCTATCATCCCAAAGCATAAATGAGCTGATCCATGCCACCTTTTTTCTTTGTCTATTTACCATATTCATAAAAATCAGTCGCTAAATTATAATAGGAATTCACAAGGGTCGTATAGTCTCCTTTTCTCGTCTCTTCATCCTCCTTTGTCTCATTTGCCACTTTTTCCTTCCAAAGGTTTAGATAAGCATCTGTCGTGGCATGGTGGACCTCTGCATTCTTTGAACGCAGATTGGAAATAAGACCGGATTTGATCTTGTCACCGTGAAGGGCACGAGCGTATGCATAATCCTCAGCATGATTAGTAGAAACAGTGGATACAGTCATTTTTTTTTTGCTGTTGAGAAATTAAAAAAGAGATAAGGTTGAATAACGATTTCGCTTGATTTTCTTTTAAATAGCCAGTCAGCTTGCGCTGTATGCTTCCCCGTTTGCTGTATCTCCTTCCGTTCGTCACTCTCCGCTCATTGTTGCACAATTAGGGTTGTTTAATTTCCATTTTTGTAACAATTGAAACGGCCTGCAGACAAAGCCAAGACGAAGCGTTGTGAGACAGTGAACATGTAAAACAGTGATGAATGCACATTTTGAATTGAATCGTTTTATAAGATGCTTTATAGTATTTTCTCTATATTAAAAATGGAAAGAAGGGGTATACTTATTCAACCGCTGATTGAATACCATGCGAATAGAAAGGAATGGGATTTAAAAAATAATTTTGCCAGCAAGCTTTTGATTGTCTTGAACTTGATTCCACATTGATTTAGCTTTGTCGATGACAGAAATGGGTAAGCCTGTGTTCAATTCATAAGAATCAATCTACATCTTTATTCTTGTTCTTTTTATTACCTGCTAATTGAGCTACTTTCAGACCGTGTGATTGACGGCAGACCCCAGGCTGTACTTTATGTACAAAGCGAAAATACCCAGATTGATTTTCTTCTATGCTTGTTCTATAACATTTGATATTTTTATGGTCTTGAATGGCATCGGCCAACTCATGATAATGGGTTGCGTATAATGCTCGGCATTGAATGGTATTATGCAAATGATCCAAGATACCAAAGGCGAGTGAAAAGCCTTCAGCAGTGGATGTACCCCTTCCTACTTCATCCATAATCACCGTAGATTTTTCAGTAGCTAGTTTCAAGATCGTAGCCACTTCGCTCATCTCAACCATAAAAGTAGACTGATTCTGTGCCAGATTGTCTGCTGCACCCACTCGACTAAAGATCCTATCCGTTATACCAACCCAAGCACGGTCCGCGGGTACGAAGGATCCCATGTGTGCCATAAGGACAATGATGGCATACTGTCGTAAAAAGGTACTCTTGCCACCCATGTTGGGCCCCGTCAAGAGCCAGATGCGTTGATCGCGATCAAGAACACAATCATTACTTACAAACAGCTTTCCTTTTTTAGCCAAATTGGCTTCTACCACGGGATGTCTACCACCGATGATCATGGTTCGATTGGTACGTGTGATTCGGGGCCGCACATATTGGCGTTCTCGAGCAAGATGAGCAAAGGAGGACAAGACGTCGAGTTGTGCTAGTTTTCGACAGCTGTGCAAGATGGATGTGCTGTGGTCCAACAGTCGATCGACAACTTGATCAAACACATCACTTTCAATCTCCATAATTTGAGATTGGACTGTACTTAGACGTAGGGATAGGCTTGACCACTCCTCCACTTGATATCGGCTTTTACTCTTTGTGTTACTCACCAGTTGGGCATGTGGGAATCGTTTCAGTAAATTGGCCGATTGTCTCGTGTTGACCTCCACAATATGCTTAAAGTTTCCATCGGCAAGCAAAGAAGCCGAGTTGCCACACAGTTGACGGAGATCGTTTTGAAGATCTACTCGTTCTTTTTCCAATCGGTCCATCTCATGATGAAGCTGCAAAAGATCGGGATGAAACGCATGATTGACATAGCCATATTCCTTAATTTCTTTAGATTGTATCTTTTCATAATCAAATGCATCTTCAATGTATCTAGCAATCTCTGGGTGTGAGTCCATACTCGAAAGCAGCCTTAAAAGATTTTCTGAATCAGCATCTTTTAGTTTTTTATGAATACTCCTCATGATATCAAGTGTAGACCATACTTCAAATACATCTGAATGTTGTCCTCTTTTCAAGGCAAGCCTTTGAAGAGCTCTCTGAGCGTCAGTACTTTGACGAAGTAGGCTGCGTACGTCTTCTAACATAAAGGGATCACACTTAAAATACTCTACAATATCAAGCCTCTCCTTGATCTCTTTCACACTTGTTAAAGGAGAAGATATCCACCGAGTAAGTAATCGTGAGCCTGCACTAGTCGATGTGCGGTCAAGGATATCCAATAAACTATCTGTTCTTTTCCCTTGCAAGGTCTTTACAAGTTCCAGTGAATCCATGGCTGCACTATCAATACATACTGTATCATGTATACTGAACTTGGTTGGCATTTGCCATTTAATCCTTTTATCGACATGAGTTTCATTTACATAAGCCATCAGAGCCATAGCTGCTCCTAATTCAAGATGTCCAAAATCAGGAGAATTCTCTGCAAATTTGTTAAACAGAGCCTGAAATGCTTTGAAACCAGCAGTTGCATTGTACTGCTGATCAGATTGATAACTTAGAGCAATACTTGAATTATTCAACAAAAGCTTTGTAATCGGATCATACATGTCAAGGTCAGAAAAGCCTTGCTGTAACACCTCGTCCAGTGGTTTTTTGGATTCAGGCAAAACAACCTCTCTTGGTCTGATCCTCGCAAGATCGTCTTTCAGTGCCTCTAATGTTGTTTCCTGCATAACAAACTCGCCTACAGAAACATCCACCCAAGCTAACCCGATTTTCTCTTGTTTGGAAGGAAAGATGGAAAGAAGGTAATTGTATTGATTTGATTCCAAGAATCGTTCTTCAATCACAGTGCCTGGTGTGATGATACGCGTGATACGGCGTTGAATACCAAGAGTCGATCGGTCATCTCGAGACACTGCACCTGATTGTTCACAGAGAGCGACTCTGCATTGCAATCGATTCACAAGGATATCGAGATATCTGTCGAGTGATCGTAAGGGGAATCCGGCAAAATCGACAGTGATATTGGATGTGATCATTTTCTTTGTCAACTTTAAATCAAGCTGCGGTGCATACCGTGTTGCGTGAGACTCATACAACTAGCAAAGAGGGATGAATATTCTCCTTTTTCGGAAACAGTTGAACTCTTACTTCATAAAAGTCGCCTACTTGAACTAGTAATACACAAAGTGGATATTTTTTGCTGTATTCTCGAACAGTGTCCAGCACAACCGAACCAGTTGATATTTCCTTTTTCTCAAGAGCTTTTGCTGAATTGATATTTGTCTGAATAACAAGATCGCTTAATCTCACTGTGGAAACTTTCTTTCTTGAAGGATATTGAACAGAAAAAGATCTTGAATTCAAGCATTTTAAATAAATCGGTTTGAGACGTCGAAGCATGTCGAGAAAAAAAAAGGGGAGAAAGAGAAGCTCAAAATTTTAGGCATACGTGACTCGCTACGATATCTAAAAATGGAATCCTGGTTGACAGCATCCTTTGTGATTTGAAGCTTAGTTTAATAGTATCAACATGTAGCCTATACAACTGGTTCATACTCTTCATTTTACTTCACTGATCACAATTATCAATGTCCACTAATAACAGAAAAGGGGATAGTGTAATTAAGTACAGCAACGAAGCAATGTTTAGGAAGAATGATGGGGATGTCTTTGTATAAAAATCTGATAAATACAACTCAGTATCTAGATGTACAAGTGCTTGTTTTCAATGCTAACAGCAAGAAGCTAAAAGGGTAAATGAGGGTACTAGTAAAGAAATATCCAAAGAAAGAGCTAGAAAGAATTATAATATGCTTTCTTCATGTTTAAATGTGGCTTCAAGTAATATCTTATATTTGTGCGTTGATGAAGAAGAGAGAGAATCAGCAAAAAAAAAAAAAAAAAAAAAAAAAAGGATAGGAGCGATGACAGATCCTATATGACGATTCTGATGGGGATGGTTAAATAGTCAATGAGATGATTTTTTTTTTTTGGTACATAGCAGCTATTTTCTTCCTACTAGCAATAAAGTATATCATGATATCACATCTCCGTAGTTTATTAAAATGTTCTCCATCTCTAAATTGATAGCATAAGATGCGGATATGTGCCTGATTTCTATAAATGAAAGATAAACTTAAATATGTAGAAGTAAATTATATTGCAACTTCAAGCTGTATGAATTAATGTGATAAAAAAAATCTGCTTGAATTTTATGCAAACCGAATTAAAGCAATGCCCTGCCCATAATAATAAAAATACACGAAAGCCGTTATTAGTCCAATGTTGTGTAATAAAATAGTATTCTAAAATTCCATAGAAAGCGGTTTAGAGTTAATAAAAAAAAACTTGGTTTGTATTTCTATTTATGAAGCTGTTTCTATTAAATGTATAACAAATACTGCATAATTCTTATGCAAATATCAATGTAGAGAAAAGAAGTAGTACCTTTACTGTACAATTTAAACGTATTTATAAATGCTATACCGAAAAAATTTAAAGATTCCTTACTCCAACACATTAGAAAAGAAAATAAACAAAATGGATTAACTATAATAGTTATTTACAACATGAAATCATTTGCCCATTTTTTTTTCATATTATGGCTAGATAACTTTTAACTAATAGAAAGAATGATTGATTTCATGAAGATCAAAGCACTATTTTTTTAAAAAAAGGCAAGGTTATTTAAGGTTGTAATTAAACCGTAGACTGTGACAATTGGTTTTGAAAAATTAAATGTTTGTATTATGAACATTTGCAAGGCATCTATTTGAATAGAAATGCAAAATACACTAATTTAATAGCTTAGCATCAATTAACTATAATGTGATACATGAATAAGCTGAGCCACTTAAAATGCAGGCTATTTTCTTTTGTTAAAGGTTTAAACACTGCGGATCTAGAATCTATTCTGTGAGCTTTTGCCTGGAATAAGAAACATTCTCTTTCTTTCTTTCTTTCTTTTTTTCCTCTTTCCTTAAAAAATGAAAATCGGAGCAAGATTGATACCTTATATATTTGCAATATGTGGTTTCGTATTGGTGCTTGTGTCATTTAAAACGTTTCAGTCAGTCTATAACGTAGAACATTCAAACGGCATTACTTCTACTCAAAACAATAACAAGGATGAACCAATGAGAGCCTGCTTTGTTGTTTTAGTACGTAACAGCGAGTTGAATGGAATAGTGTCCTCAATCAGACAATTAGAAAGCACATTCAATAACAAATTTAACTATCCTTATGTGTTTTTGAATGATGATGACTTCACTCCCGAGTTTATCGAGACTACAAGTGCTTTGACAAACGCCAAAGCAAAATACGGAAAAGTAGATGGCCATATGTGGGGATACCCTTCTTTTATAAACACAACGCATGCTGCTGAATGTCGGGCAGAATTAGCTAAACAAGGTATACCTTATGCAGACAGCGAGTCATATAGGCATATGTGCAGGTAGTAGAAACACTAGACTAGAAAGATAGAAAGAGATATTTATTTAATTGACTAGATTCCAAAGTGGCTTCTTTTTCAGACATCCTATGTTGGATGAATACGATTACTATTGGCGTATTGAGCCTGATGTTGATTATTACTGCGATATTGATTATGACGTATTTAAATTTATGAGAGACAATAATAAGAAATATGGTAAAAGCACAAACAAAGACAAAATCAAAGCCCAGTCTAACAAGATTTAAAGGATTCACTATTGCATTTAGAGAGTTCATTCAAACAGTGCCTACTTTATGGCAAACTGTAATGAATTTCAGGAGAGACTATCCTGAGGTTTCTTCTGGATGGCCATCAAAGGAGGACTCTCTTGTTAAATTCATTACTGATTCCAATGAACAGGATTACAACGGGTGCCATTTCTGGACAAATTTTGAAATTGCCTCACTAGATTTATGGAGATCCAATGATTATCTTAAATTATTCAACTACTTGGATCAAGCCGGTGGTTTCTTTTATGAGCGTTGGGGTGATGCCCCTGTCCATTCAATTGCTGCTTCCCTAATGCTTACAAAAGACGAAATTCACTTCTTTAATGACATTGGCTATAGACACACAGCCTATACTCACTGTCCAGCTGAGCCAGAATATCGTGACAAGTGCAGTTGTGATCCTGAAAAGAGCATGGAAAAGGACCCGATATCCTGCTTCCCTCAATATTTAGCTGCTTTGAAATAATGAATAAAAAAAAAAAACTGAATCAACATCTTGTACTTTTGCAAACGTTCTATTTATAGTAAAATTAAAAAGCTATATGGTAAAGATATTATATTATTTTGAGGCAGTATTATGCAAAATTTCAACTGTCGTTAACACCCTTATGACATAAAGTAATTTTATTAATGATAAAGAAATATCTTTATGTCATACGTGTCTTTTTTTTTTTTTTTTCATAAACGCCGTGTATTTGTTTAACAAAGACAGACCTAAACATATTTTTTCTTTTTCATTACTTCTTTTTCTTAATGTTTGTCACATAGCTTGATTATTTTGTCTTTCCTTGTTATCCTTAGTTTTCATTTTAATTAGTTTATTGATTCTATCACAAATGTATTTAACATTGTAGAGCCTTAACCGTTACTTTTGGTAACCAAACGAAGGAAAAACTATCTATGAAAAGTAAATCATTTTTTTTAATTAATCAAGCTTCAACTGTTATGATTTTTAGTCACAGTACATCATTTATTTAAGAAGCATCTTTATGAAATGGATGCTTTTTTTGCTTTTTTATTTAATTGTTAAAACAAAATGGATAAAAGATTTGGATGTCCTATTTGCTTCAGCAGCTTAAAGTCTGATATGGATTCAACTATTGTTGCAACTCCATGCGGCCATATTTATCATAATAGCTGGTTTGAAAGAAAATTAGTATAAAGAAAATATAAACATAATATACAAATTATTTTATATGCAGTCTTACTTCATGGTTATCCTATTCTCCTATTTGCCCAATTTGCAAGCTTAAAACATGCAGTACTGACTTGAAAAAGATTTTCTTGTCTGAACTAAATCATAATGATAATCTCTCTTTTATGGAAGGAACTCCACAGAAAATTGAGGCACTAAAGGAACAGTTGCAAGCTTTAAAGAAACAATTGGCCAAGTTTGAAGACGATGTTAAGCCTACAGTATCAGACTTGGAATATATGAAGGGTGTCCTGGAAAACAAGCTGGACTTTTTCGAAGTTCTCAAAGACAGAAATAAAAGTTTAAAGCAAAATCTGTCCAAGGAGATAAGTACGTTAGAAGTAAGCTTTTCAAAGAGACGAATCGGGGTCAATCAGCCTCTTTCCACCAGTGCAATCAGTAAAGCGAGAACAGAGGCTCAATTTGAACTAGAAAGTGCATGCTGTAATTTTAATGGCCTTATTCGAGAGTGGAAGGATCATATATTTGATCAATTGACCGAAATTAGGTCTAAGCGTGAATTAGTCATTAAGATTGGTAATGAACCCAGAAAATATATCAAGGAAATGTATGAAAAATCCGCAAAACGACTTTATCAGTTGGATATCTAGTCTTTTTTTTTTTACTCTTTAATTGCTACATACATATTTACAATTTCATTTTTTATGGATTGAATAAAATATTTTCAATGTGTTGATTTGCTCCTAGTATATTATTTCTCGAGTAAACAAAAAAGAAGAAAAAAAAAAAAAAGAATTATCTAAAGAATGTTTCAACTTTATCGTGCCGAGGCACCAACTGAATTTTGTAATGAGGAATAGCCCATGTAACACCATGTATATCTTTGTGTGCATTCACATCAATTAAATCTTCAGAAATTCTTTCGATCTTGAAGCAAGCTAGCAACATAGAAATGGCCATAAACAGTTTACGCTCAGCAAGATGAATACCAACGCACACACGACGGCCAGTAGAGAATCCTAGATGAGGGCGATCTTCAATTACTTGAGAAAACTTATGTTTATGCTGTGATTCTTGCACGTATTCCAAGTGTCTTTCAGGTTGAAATTGGGAAGGGTTAGGGAAACGTGAAGGGTTATTGTGTATGGCAAATAAATTCATCAAGATGACAGTATTCTTGGGAATATGCCAACCTTTATAAACATCATCTTCACTGGTAGCATGAGGTATAGCTGTTGGAGCAGGAGGGCGAATACGTAATGTTTCAAGTATTATACACTGAACAAAAGGTAACTTGGATTCTATTGATAAATGACATTATCAGCACATCCTTTTTTGTTTCTTTTAATTTAATAGTACCATCGTAAGATTGAGGGAGTCTATCTAATCCTACCTCTTCTTTGATTTCATTGTAAGCTAGATCTTGAACTTCAGGATGATTTGCTAAATATGATATGGCCCATCCTATCGTAGAAGCAGTCGTATCTGATCCAGCGCCAACAAAGAGAGCTATAAAGTATATGATCTGAAGATCATTTAACTCATTTTCTTTCATAATCTCCTTGACAAAGCAATCTTGTGTACTTTTTTGAGCTCTAAATTGATTTAATAAAGTTTCATAAAACTGCACTATATCATCACGCAGTTGAAAATATCTTGTTTTTTCAGCGGGCCATAACATTTGGAGAATTGGAAAAAATTCTCTGACTTGGTCGCCTGGGCTCAAGGCTTTAGAGGCTCTTTCGGTAAGATTAAATGCTTTGTGTAAAGTAGGATCTTCAGGTTCAAAGGAGCAGATGTCTCCAAATGCAATAGTTAATATACTGGTCATTGTATAATGCTCAATGAAATAAGATATATCAATTCCTTTGTCTTCTTCCTTCTTTTCTTCTGAAAGCTTGTAAATGTAAGATAGGAGGGCTGTTCTACGCTCATTCAAAATTGGCTGATACAAGTCAATTTTGTTTTTGATTAATCCAGAGTGAGCTGTTAATACACAAAATAAGTAATGTGTTGAGTTTGCAATTATTATCCTTTTTTTTTTTTTTTTTTTTTTTTTTACCAATACGACGCAAATGACGCCATCTAGGTCCATAAGTCATGAAAGCAAAGGATCCACCTTTGTCTATGTATGCTGTGTTATCTATTTGATTTTAATACAGGTATATGGTGTTTACCTCCTTGAAAAATGTCTTGAATGATTGTATCTGGCAAGTTTCTTGAAGAATAAATTGTACCTCTTTCTACTATCAAATCTCTTACTGCCTCAATCGAATTGATGACGATCCATTTTTGAGTACCAAAATAGCAAGTAAACACAGGTCCTACTTGGAGACTCCACTTGTAAAACAATTCATGAATAGGTATGGGCCTAATAAGTTCTAATATGTGACCTATGATAGGGATGTAGCCTGGTGCTCTTGGAGGAAGTAAAGAGTCAATATTTGACCGTTTGTTCTTCCAAAGAATGTAACAAGCTGCTGTGCTAGCTAAAGCGACTAAAACAGTTAGATTTGAGAATGACATAGTAATGAAGAATAATAATCAGGATAACACAAGAGACATGCTTCCATCCCAAGAATCGCTGATTGTTTAAATACATCCTTTGTTCTTTTGTTCGCTAAAAAAGGTTAA